>CM035807.1:3911546-4105466 GCA_020466095.1 Chlorops oryzae | reverse complement strand
GCCTTCGTATAGCCTTTGTATATTCTTCGTTAGCCTTCGTATAGCCTTCGTTTAGCCTTCGTTCAGCCTTCGTTAAGCCTTCGTTTAGCCTTCGTTCAGCCTTCGTTTCAGCCTTCGTTCAGCCTTCGTTCACCTTCGTTCAGCCTTCGTCAGCCTTCGTTCAGCCTTCGTTTAGCCTTCGTATAGTACTCCATTTTAATGTTTTGAACTAGAGTCGTAGGTGAACATGAACAAACACGTTCATTGCAGAGCTCTTTCCGGTCCGACGCTGGCAACGCCTGATGGAGCTCAGCATTCGTAAGCCTTTATAGCCTTTATACTGTATAGCCATTCAAATAGCCTTTCGTATAGCCTTCGTAGCCTTCGTAAGCCTTCGTATAGCCTTCGTTTAGCCTTCATTAGCCTTCGTATTTCTTCGTAAGCCTTCGTATAGCCTTCGTATAGCCTTGTTTAATCTTTCGTATACCAGTTTAGCCTTCGTTACCTTCGTTAAGCCTTCGTATAAGCCTTCGTTCGCCTTGTTCAGCCTTCGTTCAGCCTTCGTTCAGCCTTCGTTCAGCCTTCGTAATTGTTCAGCCTTCGTTCAGCCTTCGTTCAGCCTTCGATCGGGGCCTTGTTCAGCCTTGTTCAGCCTTTCAGGACCTTCGTATACGTACTCCATTTATATGTTTTTTGAACTAGAGGTCGTAGGTGAACATGAACAAACACGTTCATTGACAGAGCTCTTTCCGGTCCGACTGCTGCTACGCACTGATGGAGCTCACAATTGTCACGCTATTTATATGTTTTTGAACTAGAGGCCGTAGGCAACAGAGCAAACACGTTATATCGGAGCTCTTTCCGGTCCGACTGCTGGATTTCAATACTCTCCAACATTTTTTCAATTTTTCATTTGTTTTCGTAATGGGGTGTTTGTTAGGATTGCTGGTGTTTAAATTTTTACTGTCACAGCGATCGAAGGAATCATTCATGTCTCTATTCAAAAATTCTGAAAATCAAGAAAATGCTTGGCGACCGGAAACTTCATCAATAACATGAAAGAAGGCAAGAGTGCCACCAGCCCCACGAAGAAATAGTGAGCGCAATTCTGGGGGAAGAATGGTTGAAGAGCTGAAGGGGGTAGGGTTTAGTACGTAGGCACTGTCATAACAATGGACAGTGAATCGTGCATGCGGCTGAACTTGGAGAAGTCGTATCTTTTGAAGATTCCGAACCTCCATGCGATCCAGCAAAAAAAAAACCTTGTAAAGACCTTTTAAATATTCTACCACGTACTGCTTAAGCCAACAAAATCAACACTCAGCAACTTTTGTTATAAGCCTACACCCTGAACTCTAAACACCATAATCGACTTCGGTTTTAATCGTAAAATTTTAAAATTTTAATTCTTGCTATGGATCTGGAGGACATTACTAAATCTGCATTGAATAGCTCAATGGACGCTAAGTATCCTGAAAGTTAAAAAATTTACTTTTACGCAAAATTTATTTCTTATAAAATCGAAATAACAGGTGAGGTGGTACTTGCCACCAACTTACAAGTTAAGCTACGCACGCTTATTTTTCAAACAAACCGACGCATGTTTGTGCGTAGAGTGTGTGCGTGATATCACAACGACGTGAGTTCGCTTTCAAACCTTTTCAACCACATTAAAGAAGTGGTTTTAAGATATATTGTATATTTTCATTACGATTAAAACCAAATTGAACGTAATTAAATATTTTACGCTAAACGGTTTTTAGACAAAAAATACATTCAATTTTATTAAAATAATTACGAAAAATTAAACTAATAGATATTTTATTTATAAAAAATAAAATTTTCATTTAATAGAACAGAACTCATGACCGATATATCGTTTTTATGCTTAAGGCGCATAGAGTTCGGATAGACCAAAACAAATTTCTCGTTTTACCCATATAAAAAATGTAAAAAATGTGCGCTACTCGAAGAGAAGCACGACATCGTATAAAGCACTTCGGCTCGTTTGCTACACTCATCACGCATATACGAAACCGAACGAGAATCAGAAAATAGAAATTTTCTTGACTTTACTGCTTTGAAAACGCTAGACATACACACAACCTCCTAAATATATATGCATGCATACCGATTTATAAGTCCCGTTTAGGGAGGCCAAAACGAACCAAAGGTTGCGTCAAACGCGATTCGACCGGATCGAACAAAAAAGCGTTTGAAGCGAAGGTTTGAATAAAATAGCCATCTGGAAAGCGCTCAAACGCGATATGGTGCTCGACCGGATCAACACAAAAAAGCTTTTGGCAAGATAGGTTTGAAGTTACGCTTCCTCTCGCTGCTGGTCTGCGTGAATTTCAACCAATATACTTTTCATATAGAGGTATCCACAATACCATTTCGAGTCTGCGGTTGGAAAGCGTATGACGACCATGATGAACAACGATTGCATAGTTTAAAGTTTGGTATCGGGATTAAAAAGAAATTGGCGGCAACGACATGTATAGCAGAACGAGAACTCAACGGCTCGCATCGACTTTAAGCAATGATCGTATTCGATTAATAAAAAATTTGTTCGAATAATTGATCGTAGTCTTGTAAAATAATATTTTATTGGAAAAAAAAAAAAAAAAAATTTTTTTTTTAATGAAAATGTGATCGAAAATATCCACCAAAAACGAAATTGAGTTTTAAACGTTTCTATCGGCGATGTTTTGAATTCGCGCTAAAACGTGTCAAAAAAAAATTTGTTTAAAAAATGGAAAAATTCTTTCAAAGATCTCAGTCAAATTTTTAATTGTGAATTGAGCTGGTAAACAAAAAAAAAAACAATTGTAATCAAATAGCCCGCGCTGAATGCTGCACAAAGTGCAGGTGGCATTCTTCTGTATAAAATGGAATCACTGTGGCTCACGAGTCGACTCTCGTACGTTGTCTTTCATAGCTCAATTAATTTCGCGTTTTAAACCAGTTTTTTTATCGTTCAACCGTAAAATAAATTTTATTTATCTGTTCATTGTGTAGAAAGAAAAGAAAAAACAAAAACAAAGAAAAGAAGAACAATCGATAAAAAGCCGTTTTAATTTCGTGAATGCGTTCGTCGTGCATCACGATTCAAGATTGAATGAACATGCGTGTGCAAATGTAAGTTGATCGATTCATAGGTACCTGCGTTAATTAAACAGGCCTTTGTAAATCGTAAATCGTATTGAATCGAGTCGAAGTTCAAACAATCAATGGTCCATCGGCAAGAAATCTTTTCATTGGAGCTCGGAGCTCCATTAGTCAGAGTTTTTCAATTTGTTTTCGTTCGAATTTTTTCTTCTTCACCCGTTGACAATTCAGTGATTCATATTGCATCGTAAAACATTGTTATGGTTGAAATGTTCTAGAGACTTTGGAGGAAAAAATTTCATATTAAAGAAATTTTTTCTATTTTAATACTTAAGAATGATCCTTATGAATTAATAAAAAAAACCCTTCATATTATATCAGTGTCGGCCAAATTTCGATTACCCAAGCGCATGTGCTTGCAAGACAAATTTCTGCCGACGCAGCGCAGCAGTCTCACACGTATAGCGTATACCAATTCCGGTCGGCTGCGTTCGTGTGTGTAACAAACAAACTTCGTCAATGCAAATCAGAGTAACTCACAGCGAAGTCGACTGCGCACTCACACAAACAATTATGAATGTTTACGTATTGGTTTGGCCATCACTGGATTATAGCTTCAAAAACTACTTCATTTTGATGCCCAAGAATTTAAGATAAACTTTTGAAAAGTGGTAGAGCGTTATTTTCGACATTTGATATGTAAACAGCTGGTAACTTAATGAAGGTGTATGTGTCTGAGTCTTTAACCCACGGGTGGTGATTCACGGATGATGAAGTCGTTTTTTCCACGGCTATACTGAGTGTTAAAAAAAGGGTTTCTGCTGACAAAGCTCAATTGAAATCCTCATAACGTCGATTTTGGAGATATTTTGAAAGCTTCTCTGAACATCGACAATTAATGGATTGATTTGACTCAAAAGTTTGTTATTCTTAGTAATACATTTTTCGCTAGAAATTGAGTCTCTATTAAATGCTTCAAAGCTCTAATGGGAGATATGTTGCACTACGTTAACCAGCATATTCTATGATGAAGGGGTGATTATTTTTTTAAAATTCAAAACAAAAGATAGATTTACACTTATGGATCGATTTTCAAGTTGATGCCGTCATAAAGGTGGGAGCGTAAGTTAACCCTTTCATACCGTATGCCACTCCGAGAAACTTTTCGTATGAAAATATTTTTTGGGATTCTCCTGAGCAAAGTACAAAACAACAAAAGATTATCACATATACATAAACGGGGATGTGATTGTGTTTTCCCTTTCTCGGGGAAATGAATTCCACTCCCAAATGGATGTGATTTATTTCCCTTTACCAAGATACATGGATATTTTCAATTACCTCGACATTACGCTTGGAAAACGAATTTTCTGAATTGAGTAATTAAAATTTCCCTTCAATCTTGGTAGAGGTATAATATCTAAATGAACATCTATCCGACTTCCGAAGTCGAACTTATTAGATATCATACAGTAAAACTACCTTAATTAAGTGGATATTTAATTTTCTCATCTTATTTTCCAAAAATTTATTAGACATATGGCATACCAAATTAAAGGAAATCGATCCAGCATTTTGAATAAAATAAAAAATTTGGGTGTTAATTGGACACTTTTTATACCAAAATGGCTTCCAAAGTAAAAAACTCGAAAGTTTTTTTTCAGAATTTCTCATTTTGACCGTTTATTATTCCCTCAATGGGTCAAATTTTTACCATCAATTTATTTTAGCCTAAAAGCACATACAATTGGCTTTCAAACTGCATTTAAGTTTTTTTTTTTCCACGATGAACCATTATCGTCGGAGATTAAATTTTCTGGACTTAGTGCCAAAAAAAACTTGAAGGCCATATAACTCCTTAGGGGTGCATTTGCGACGATTTTTTGTTTGTTCTGACCTTCCCTATCACCTCCCTGAATAGTTTCACTCTTAATTGGGATACCCTGTATATACATATGTAGGTACATTTGTACAAAAATAATGAAGAAAGCACAATATTTTATGATTGATGATTCATAATGCCTTGCCCAAGTGCAGCTGTTTCTTTGTCGAAGAGTTTTATTGCCAATTTTCGTGAAATACATTTTCCTTTAAGCTTTTATCTGGATACCAAAACTGTAAAGTTGCTAAATGGGGAAACTGGGAAACGGCCATGCTAATAGTTTGCTAATGAACTGAATACAGTTTTGGCCAGAAGCATGAAGAGCATATTGTGATAATTGGTGGAAAAACTTGTTCGATTCGCTGACTTAATTTTGCGGAACTAAAGGGAATAAATGAAAATATATTCAACCCTTAAACTCAACTATGTATGTTTTTATTTCAATTTTGCTTTAACCAAAAACAAAATGTTGCAATTATTCTTATCTTATCATTGATAAATTCTTATCATTTTTCAGATTCTCCTTTGCACAATCAACAACAATACCGAAAGCGGTTAGATAAAGACTGTTGAATGTCTACTCAAGACTGTTTTGCAGACAACGTTGCTGCCGCTCATCGTAAATACTCTGGCTTTTTTTATATCAAATAAAAACTTCGAAATCTTATCGAATGTGAGCTGGAAAAAAATCCAATATTTGTAATCATTTACGTTTTGTGGGCTTCTGCGTGAAATTCAATTTTCGACCTCATACCGGATTTGGTGCTCAACTGAATTTGTTGAACAAAAATATTTAAAGTGAAAATCAGAAAACGACAAAGAACTCTGAAATGAGAATTAAAAAGCAACCGATTTTTATACCCATATTTAATTTATAGATAAAAAAAAAAAAAAAAAAAAATGTACAAAATGGATTACAGACTTCTTATTATGGTGAGTGTTTAATTTGTAACACTAGAACCCTACCGAAATTACTGAATTATGGTTGACTTTCATTGTGAATATTTTTAATAGTACCATGAGTCAAATAAATCAATTTCAAATATAGTAGGGAGGCTAAGACCTTTAATTTTTTATGTGGAATTTTTTATAAATTTCCGAAATTACCTTTGTTCATATATCCAGTTACTTGCCATATCAAAGTATTGGTCCCATTCCAACGCTCAGCACGAGGATATCCCTTACGAAGACGTCGAGAATATTTGTGAAAAATGCGATTGCATAACTGCTCAAGACGAGGCGAGGCGGTACCATCATTTGCTGAGCTGCACCTCAAAGAATTTCAAACATATTTTGGCTCGATGGCCCGACGAGTTCGGAAGAGATCATAATGGTAATAAGAAGAAAAATTTGTTTATTTTAAATAATTAACATGCCATTTTCAAAATTTCCCTTTTAGGCGTCAATATTGTAGCAACATTTTCGGGCAACTCCATCAATGTTCTTCAACAGTTGCCAGCAACAAATGCAACTTTGAGTTTCTCATGCCGTCACTGCAAAATCAATTACCTACAGACACCAACGTTTATGGATGTTCCAAATATAGAAAGGCTCGACCTAAGCTGGAATGAACTGACTGACGATGAGCTAACGCCCGATGTATTTCGTGGACCTTTCCGTGTGACTCAGTATGAGCCAATCAGCTTACAGGAGCTCGACTTAAGTCACAATAGACTCTCTAGTTTGGATCGAAAAATTTTCGAGCACACACCGCACTTGGTGAAACTGAACATTAGCTTCAATAGATTGTTGAGCCTGTATCCGCAGATCCTGATGAAAGTACCCAAGCTAGAGGTTAGTCGTATCTTTATGCTTCGCTTCATGGAAACGAAATGAATAAATATACTTTCATTTCAGATACTAGATTTGGCTTACACCGAACTGAAAACATTGCCAACAGAATTTTCCACGTCCTTGAGGAATCTAAAAGAACTTAATTTGGCTGGAAATCATTTTAGAGTCCCACCAGCGGAACTAAAACTTCTTGGCAATGGTCTGCGAAGCCTAAATTTGGCCAATAATAAATTGATTTCCCTGAACGAAGATAGTTTCATTCAGCTCCAATCATTGCGTCGTCTCAATATAAACAATAACAGTCACTTGACCACAATATCAGATGATGCGTTTACTCATCTCGTCGCATTGGAAAGCCTTCACTGTGCTCATAATCCCCTATTGGAGCTGTTCAATTTAAATAGTCTAATACATTGTCGTAATCTTACCGAGGTAAGTTCAAATTTGGACACCCGGCCTGAGATCCATATCCATACTCATTTTTCCGTTCCATTTCTAGCTGGACATTTCATACAGCAGCATTGCTTCACTTAGCTTGAATGGCTCCTTGGTAAATAACTCTTCAGTGAAGCTATGGCCTCGACTACGCTCTGTGAAATTGAGAGACAATCCGTGGCTATGCGACTGTGAATTGTTGCAGACACTGGAGTACATTGATGTCGAGATAAACGATCCCAATCGTTGTGATACGCCGTACATTTTCGCTGGTGCGCTGCTAACGAATTTGACGGCGGAAAAGGTTTGCTCAATGCAAATACCGAAAAAGTATCTCGTCATCGATGAGGATCCGCCGCGCTTCCTACGCAAACGATATATCATACTTACTCTTATCACCGCAGCAGTGGTAATCGTTGTTGGACTCATTATCGGCTTGGTCGTGGGCTACATTCGTCGTCGATTGAAACGCGATGACTTCGGTGTGGAGCCCATACGTTATACCAGCGTCCGATGTAGTACTCTCTCGGCGTTCTCGAACCCACAGAGCATACGAAATAGTACATAATACCAGCAAAATCATTTCATTAAACTATCATTAAGACTTTAAAAATTCATTTCGCTTTCTTTTAACCATGATAATAATTTAATTTTTTATTTTTTTTATTTTTTTACCAAAGACCAAAAGATGCATTTGAAAAAGAAAAAAAAATTGAAAGTATTACGATTCCATGTGCTAAATTGCAATTGGGTGCACTAATTTTAAACGATTTTTTGTACATTATCTTATGAATATATATTAATAATTGTAGCTATTAGGACTATTCATTGCCATTTTGTTTTTTTATTTTTTATTATCGATTTTTGTACTTAAAAAAAAAAAGAAAATCATTGTAAAAATCTTGAGCTTAAGTTTTACTTAAAAACGAAATAAATAACAAGTTGTGTGAAACTATTTTGGGAATTCAATAGCGCGATTCAGAAATAGCATGATATAAAATTTGGCCAGCGGTTCGCGAGGCGGAGGCGAGAAAATTTGAAAAGAAGTAAGATAAAAAGATTTAAAATAAATAATAAAATATACAAATAAAAAAGTCAAAACACAAAATAAAATTTTTCTTTTTTCTCATTCGCCACTTTCCTGCCCCCTTTTCGCTAGCGAAATGACTGCCTAAAGATGGCGTGTAAAAGGACGACCCGCCACGGCAATGAGATCGCAATGTTAAATTCGCCAGCGTATTGGATAGGAAAGGGACCGATCCCCGACACCCAGTGACTACTACTCGCTAGTGTTGTGGTGGGCTCCGCTGACTACTGTCTCTGGCCATCACTGATATAAATACATGCTAGTGTTGCAACGAATGCTTGTATTCGCATTCCCGAATGTTTTCCTAACCTTTTTTGAAATTCGCATTCGCAAAACCTGGGGGAATATTTTCCGAATATCATCGGCAGAAAAATCAACTAAACTTAATCAGTCTTCAACAATGATATAACGGAAAATTTAAATGAAAATTTTTAACACTCCATTTGGGTCTTCCAATCCCACACTATTTCCGTAACTCCGGAATCAACGAGACAGAAGATTTTGAGTCCCAATCATCATGTAATTATTAAAAATCTATAACATTGATGGTATTCAATCTTTCGAGCCAACGTTTCAAAACTGAAACCCTAATTAATTTTCGACTAGAAAGGCAATTGTGCTAGAAATATTTCCGAAGAAGAAAAAGCACTCTTGACTGCCACATTTCTAGATGGTACTCAAACAATTTAATGTCTATCAGCCCTTAGGAGCGATTCAAAAACAGTGTCTAAGCCCTATTATAAAGTGAAAATGCCGCATTCGCGAATATTTAAGTACATTCGCAAAAAATAACATTCGTTGCAACACTAATATATGTATTTATACATACCTACAATTTATGAGCATTTCCATACAAATTACCGGTCTTGTCGCGTCCGTAGTAATGTATGTATCTACATAATTGCCATTCGGATTTGAACAGAATCATTTCATTTCACTTTCGTGCAGCTCATGCGGACGCTGACCGGGTATCTGACGTCATTCGTATCAAAGTACTTTAGTTTGCACTGAAGCAATCATCCCTTAAAGCAAGCAGTGTATCGTTTAAAGCAGCGCAAAGCAAGCGAACGTTTCTTTACTCAATTTCGTTATATTTCTCATTTAGTTCTAGAAAATTTCGTTTATATACTGCATGCTTCGCTGAGAAAAGCATACTTACCTGGCGTAGAGGTTACCGTGATCACGAAGGCGGTTCCTCCAGAGTGAGGCTTGGTCATTGCACTATAGATCGAGTTGACCTCTGCGATTATTCCTAATGTGAATAACTCGTGCGTGTAATTTTTGATAGCCGGGAATGGCGTTCGCGCCGTCCCGACATTATTAATGCATTTCAATATAATATTCTTATTTATAATAAGGAAAGGAGGGTGGTAGGTAAATGCTATTGCGTTTCGTTCGCCGTTTAAAGAGGCCGGGGGGTGTTCTTTCCACTTCTGACAGAGCTTAAGAACTGGAGGGGGCGCCCCTGTATAAGGAATGCAGCAGCAGCAGCCAGCCCAACTCGCTTTTTTAAACTAATGTTATTTCTATTTATGTATGTATTGCGCATTTAAATACCGGTGTTGAACAAACGGTTGCAGTAGGCGAGTCGGCAGCGCAGGTCGAACTATTTAATTTGTCGGATTATTGGAGTGGAGCGCTGCCTAAGACGACGTATCTTGTACAACAAATCCATTACTACTGTCATTATACTCTGATGTTTAAGCCATATCGTTTTGGCTTTGTCAATAAACGGGAGGTGTCAATCGGTATGCATGCTTATGCGTGGAGCTTGTGTGTATGTTTAGCGTTTTCAAAGCAGGCAAGTCAAGAAAATTTCTATTTTCTGATTCTCTCGGTTTCGTATACTGAAAATAAAAGTTATTTTGAAATTTTTGAAGGAAAAAGGCAAAGGGAAACACAATGGTCGGCGGAGAAAGAGTCAGAAACTGACTTTTATTTTAAAAGAAAAAATTAAAGGCAAGTCATGCCCGATATGAATTGCCTTTTATTTTTTTATACTTTTATCTTTAATTTTATTTTAATTTTATATTATTTTTATTTTTTATTTATATTATTTTAATTAATTTTTCTGTATTTTTAATTTTTAATTTTAATTTTTCATGTTTAATTTTATTTAAATTTAATTTTTCATGTTTAGTTTTAATTTTTAACTATTAATTATTAAATTTTAATTTTTATTTATAATTTTTAATTATTTTATATTTAATTATTTTAATTATTTTTAATTTATATTTATACTTATATTTAATTTTATATTTATATAAATTTTTTTTTAAATTTTAATTTTTGTTGTTATTGTTGTTCTTGTTTTTCGTTTTGTTTTTGTTTATGTTGTCGGGGGCCTTCATATAGCCCTCGCATAGCCCTCGTAGCGCCTTCGTATAGCCCTCGTATAGTCATCGAATAGCCTTCGTATGGCCGTCGTATAGTCTTCGAATAGCCTCGATGGCCTCGTATGTCTCTAATAGCCTTCGTATGCCCGTATATCTTCGTAGACTGTACCTTCGTATAGCCCTCGTAGCTGCCTCTTAAAGCCTTCGTATAGCCCGCGTATATTCTTCGTATGGTCCTCGTATATCCCTCGTGTTGTCCTCGTATAGCACTCCATTTATATGTTCTTGAAGTGGAGGTCGTAGGCGAACATGAAGAAACACGGTCAGTGCGGAGTTCTTACCGGGCCGACGGCCGGCTACGCACTGATCGAGCTCACGTATTGTCACGCTATTTATACTCTTTTCAAAATTGAACATTTAATAAAAATTTACTGACTTTATTTAGGCGGGATCAATAACGACGACTTTAAAAATAGAGTCGACAACGACTTCGACTTTCAGAATCGGCCCGAATAAATAAATAAAGATAAAAAATGCGAAGATCTAAAAAACTTTATTCAAATTGAAATCTTATTGTAAAAATAGAAATTGGTGACATGACTCGATTTTACTTATAAAGCTGAAATATGATGATCTAGTGACCATAAAGGCAGGTGAGGTCTTCAAGCTAATGCTAATGCTGAGATATTTGAGGCATAAAATTTTAGATATGTACACTTATTTACAATTTTCGGTTAAGGAACCTACAATAAAAACGGTTTTTTTTTTTTTTTAAATAACGTACGTACTAAATTAACATTCACTTTCTAAAACCTCCTCTTGTCCCGTTACAGATGGCACTGCTACTATAGGCGGCGGTTCCATTGACGATTGCCGATGCATTCCTAAAAGATTTATTGCTTGTTTTTGTGCGAGGAAATTTCGCATTTCCGCAAAGTTATCACGTTCTTTAAGCTTCTTTTTACTGCGATCATATTCCCAATCAGCAGAGCCTTCACTATCGCTACTATTGCTTTCAAATCGAACTTTTCGATCCGCATCTATATCAGTTTTAAGCTTTTCAGTGAATTCATTACCCTCCTCATGGGTCGGTTTGAAGAGTTCGTCGACATTAATGCCCTTCGATGCGAGTACTTGTCGCTCTTTTTCCAACATATCTTTACGAATAGGATCAATGCGGTCTTTGAGTTGCTTAAGTACTGGACGAAATTTTCCCTTCGTACTACGTTTTTCGAAGTTCAAAATTTCTAGTTCCTTGTTCTCCAGTTGTGCTTTAAGTGCTTCTTGTTCAGCTTTCGCCTGTGCTTCGTCGTACATGTAAGCGTAAAAATCGTCCTTGTGATTTTCATTGTCACGTTGTGAAATTTCGACACGCAAATAGCTTTCGGGATATTCATCGTTGTCCAGTGATTTATTGCTTCCATCCGACGACTTTTTATGTTCAACGTCTTCACTCAGAATCTTGCTATTCAAAAATTTATTATAGACTAACATTAGGCGTTGGAAATCATCGAAACAAATCGTTAACGAATTTTCAATTGCTCGCATACTATTGGCAACTTCAATCAATTGTTTGGCATTATCCTTGTGCTCAGCTTCGGTCTCAGTCAGACGCTGCAGTGTAATGTCCATCGCTTGACATTCGGCGGCAACAGCAACCATACGTCCGCTTAACTTGAGCGAGGAGTCCTGCAAGACTGCTATCGGACCACTTCGATTCTGCATTGCCTTGGTTGCATTCAAATTATCCAGCTCGATTTGTTTCTTTTTATTCAGCTCGAGCGCCAGGTTCTTAAAATGATTCTCTTCCTCTTGAACCAGCTGTCTGATGAGGCAGTCAATTTTTACCAGTTCAGCATTGAGCTTACTAATAGATGGCTTTGTAGCAATTGTCAATGCTAAACGGAGCAGAAACTGCGATTGAACATACGCGAATATATTGTGGAAATCCTGAAAAAAGGAATCACTTTACAAACTCGGAAAGTCATAAATTTAAAGGAACATGGATTTAAAGGGATTGCCAACAACTGCATCGGAAAAATGAAGTCAATGATATGATTTTTAAAAGTATTTTACATACAATCAGCTTATATATACTATTCCCCCTTAAACCCATGTTTTTAGCAAGTTTCAGTACGCACTTTTAAGTGCTTGGGACTGTAATCGGTGACATTGTTTTTAAAGTATTCGCATTCCCTAAGCTCTTCCATTGGCGCATAATACTGGTCAAATTTGGAAGGTATAGAATAGTTTTGCTCCAGTTTTCTCGTTGCATCATAGAGAATTTCGGTCACTTCTTTGGCGGCTGTTATGCAGTCCCAAGCTCTCTCGATTTGCCTTGACCTAAAGATTAAGATTTTTAATAAACTATTCTATTTACATTAAATTCAACTCACTCAATCAACTCCCGCTGCTTCATTACAATAATCTCATTGAAATAAGTCATATTTCTACGAATGCAATTGCCGAACTCATCAATACCATGAATTAGGCTTTCCAGCTCGCGTTCTACAATTTTATTGCGGAAGACAAAGACCTTTTTGATGACATACATAACTCCGAAGCCACTTGTTACTAAAACAGTTGGTATTAACGTCAAACGCAAAGATTTGGGAGTGATTAAATGTTCTAGTAATGTTCCACCAACAAGCAAACTTGTATTTCTAGCTGTAAATATTTGTGGCGGCTTTTCCGTTTTTCCCATGTGGGCGATGCAATGTTCCAGCGCGTCAACATGATCGATAAGAAGTCGTTTCGAATAAAGTATTTTATTTATGAGATTATCGGCAATCGCCTATAAAGAATAATAATGGTAACTAATCATTAATTAAATACTAATGTGGAAGAAGTTCAATTGTCTGTGTTTACATTAGGAGTTTACGGGTGAGATAAGTACGGGGATTTGTGGCGTACTTTTCGCACCAACAAACTACGAGCTGCCGCCACAAACATAAACAAACATAAGAACACGGACGATGGTAATATTACCTGCTCCTGCTTCAGCTCATCTCTAACCTGGCGCTGAAGAAGCAATTTAGAGCAACGAACCGGCAACGAAGTGGCATATATATAAAATATTACATAAATTAACAATCTTTTTTTTAGAGGAGTTAAATTCATTTTACCTTGACTGTCAGCACGTCCATTTTCATCTACTACTCTTTTATAGTTTTCCCATTTCGGATGTGCCTAAATGTCTTCAATTTAAATGATTGAAATATTATTAAAATGTAAATTAGGGATGGCGGAAAATCGTCGGAATATTGCGGATAGCGATGTTTTTATAACGATACATCGAAAATTTCATGCGATATTCTGCCGATATATCGTATATCGACGTACTTTCAATGAGGCCTTTTACACTAGTCAATTATTGACGTCATATTTTAGCTGCTATAATGCCAGTGAGCTGCTTTTATCAGTGAGTTTACCTGAATGAATGAATGCATCCTTATTCAGTATACATTTTTGTATTCACTTTGAAAATTATACGTAAATTTGAATTTTCTATTGCAAATGTGCTCGAATGACGTCATGGAGAGAGAACGTTAACGAGCAGTCGGCGTATTGGCGTTTCTTGATATTTGTCGAAAAAAAAACGAATGTTTCAAATTGTTCTACAGCAAAACCTTTTGAATATCTGCGATATTTTTCTTTTCGAAAAGAGGATACATGATATGAGCATATTTAATGCGACTTTTTTTAGTAAGTACTTGGGCTGCTAAAAATGTATCGAGCCAAAAACTTCATCATAGAAAATAAAAATAACTAAAATTTTGCTATTACTCCCTCACTTAGAAAGCTATAGCTTTGCCATTTATCCATAGATTTTTAAAACTTATATATCATTTTGTTGTGTAAGGAATCAACTTTAAATATAAAATGTAAAAAAAATATTTTGCACATGATTTATTTTTTAGATGCCGATGAATGAAAAATATTATGAATTTTTATCTAAAAATATGTTATTTTTTAGGTTTAAAGTTCCACGGAATTTAATTTTCTTGACCGTTCTTAAAACTATGTGAGAAGAAATTTTATGGTTTTTAAATACCTTTAATTTATGGGATAATTTTTTTCAAACCGGATGATGCATTGACGAGTTCTGCACGAAAAAGCTGCAATACACCTAAAAAAGAAATTTTTTTTTTTTCAAAAATCAATACAAAAAGACCTTCTGTAAAGTATTTTTAATACCTTTTTCGTTTTGAGAAGGTCAAAGTCCATAAGAAAAATGCCTTTTAATGTTCAGAAGAAATAAAAAATAATTATTTGTACACTAGTGTAATTGATCGATATGTTCGAAATGGTTGTCGGTTAAATTCTACCTTTTCCCATGATACAAGAAAACAAGATAGCGCCACTTCAGTACCGCTATTTTGAGGCTCTCTTTGAGAGCCGAAAATTGAGTTTGTGACGTCACTGAGCGAGAAATTGTTGTTGTTTCCCATGCTATTCAAAAAAGTAAAAAGCCGGTTTAACATGGGAAACAACAACAACGAATCGCGATTTTGAGTTTGTGACGTTTCCTCTCTCAAGTGGCGCTATCTTGTTTTCTTGTATCATGCCTTTTCCCATCGACAAACGAAAATCCGTTAAAAAATCAAGAATAATTCTTGATGAAAAATAATAGCCGATTGTTCGTACATCTAAAAGCTCAGTATCCAAAAAGCTACAAAGTACCGTTGCACGTCGAACGCACATTGAGAAAACTTTCAAACTATAACAGTAATCGAGAGGAAATATAAAATACCATGTAAACAATGCAGACGAAGAAAAATATAACCATATCCGGATCATCAAATCAATTCGGCAATGCGAATGATACGCGGAAGTAATAATTTTTGTATTTTCTTTGGAATATTTTCTTCGATCACGTGACGGGTTGCCTTCGCCGTATTTTGCCAACTTGATTTTCTTCGCACTAGAATGTTTCAACTTTTGTATTTCTTTATTCCTTTTTTAAATAATCATGCGTGTGTTCGTTTTTATGATAAAGTATATAACTAGCAATGTACATTATATAATAAGCCTGTTAGAAACATTTTAAAAAAATTCCTCATACTTTTTCAATTTTGAAGAGTATTTAAAAATTATGGCAAAACCAATCCCAAAACCCACAATTTATGGTGCTTTCTCCTCAGTGTGAATCTCTTAAGAGTACCTATGTATCTACAATTTGTGGCTCCATGAATAGACTTCTGGTATCGCCGGCGGATAGCTCAGATCGTACATTTGCGATTTAATGAATTCGATTTTATCCTTCGGTTCTGGAAAAACTGTAGCTAAACCTGTTGGAAGGAAAACTTGTTGTGTTACTATAAAAGATTCTTAAAAGATTTTTATTCGAAATTTACCATTTTTATAGGCATACTCCATAATACTATTGGCGATCTCAATTGAGCAACATGTTATCATTTTAAGTGGCGGATAGAGGCTTCCTTTCTCCAAATCTTGTTCTGTGCATAAATCAGACAATTTCTTCGCTGAGATTAGGAAAATTTCCTCAGGAATGGTCATCATTCCAGCACAGAGAACACCCAACGCAATACCAGGGAATATATATGAATTATTACCCTGTCCCGGATAATGGGTTTTGCCATTATACTCGAACGGTGGGAACGGTGAACCAGATGCAAAAATACATTTCCCCTTTGTATGCGTATAGGCAGCTTCGGCAGTGCACTCGGCTTTGCTCGTCGGATTCGAAAGTGCGAAAATTATCGGCATATCATTGTATTCGGCCATTTGCTCGAGAATGCCTTTCGTGAATGCGCCACCAATTGCAGATGCGCCGATCAGAACATTCGGCTTTATTGCCCGTACAACTTCATCGAGTTGATCGATGGGCGGATAATCTTGTGCGAAATGTAATTTATGCTCGGTAAGACCACCGGCTGGACGATCTTTGACAATCAGTCCTTTACTATCGACCATCCAAATGCGACTCTTGGCCTCTTTCTCTGTTAGACCCTCGCGCATCATGGCCATTTGGCATAAATTGGCAATGCCAAGCGAAGCCTCACCAGCACCTTGGAACAAAATGACATTCTCTTTTAAGGCGGTGTCCTTGATCTTCAACGAAGCCAAGAGGCCAGCAACTGCTACGGCAGCAGTTCCCTGAATATCATCGTTGAACGTACAGAAAGAATGACGATATTTGGCCAAAAGCCGGAAAGCGTTCGCATTACCGAAATCTTCGAACTGTATCAGACAATTTTGACCAAAGCGACGCACAGCTGCATGCATGAACTCTTCGATGAACTCATCGTACTCGGGTCCAGTGACGCGTTTCTGCCGCAAACCAAGGTACAGCGGATCGTCCAATATGGTCTGTGTATTTGTTCCCACATCCAGTGTTAATGGCAAGCATTGATGTGGTTTAATACCAGCCAGCGCAGTATAGAGCGATAATTTTCCAACAGGTATGCCCATACCGTTCGCTCCCAGATCTCCAAGTCCCAATATACGTTCACCATCGGTGACCACAATTGCACGCACATCGACTTCGGGCCAATTCTAGAAAAAAAAAAAAATATATAAAAAATTATGATCGATTAAAAAAAAAAAAATTCTTTCGCTAATGAAAAATTCTAAACCTTACCTTGAGCACATCGTAAACATGTCCTTTGTCCTTGATGGTGATATACATGCCTTTCGGATACTGATATATTAAACTGAACTTTTGACAGGCCAAACCAACTGTAGGCGTATACACAAGAGGCATATACTTTGCCACATTGGACGCTAAGAGTTTGTAAAAGAGCCTCTCATTTCGCTCAGCCAGCGCACTCAGGTAAATATATCTATCCAAATCATGGTCCAAGCGGTCAATCAAGGTTGTGCAATGTTGAATCTGTTCGGCATCAGTTTTCACAACTGCTGGCAATAATCCTTGAATTCCGAGCAGTTGACGCTCTTCATGTGAAAAGGCAAGGCCCTAGAAAACCCAAAAAAAAACAAATATTCTTAAACAAAATCAGACTAACAAAAGTTCGTTAACTTGGGAGTTTTGTAATGAGATCCATTAAAATAGGACGTTTTTCTATTCTATTTTATTATTCATCACCAGAGCAAGTACAATATGCTCGAAACAAAATGAAGATACATGCCAGATACATATGCTTGAAACATGTTTCACAAGATTCTTGCAACATTTTTGACAAGTTAAGCCTCCCAAAATCCAATATTGCGAGAGCCCGATGCGAGGGTGCGCGACGTCACGAAAATGTTTTTCGTGACGCATTTCAATCTCCAACATATATAACTATATATGTCACTCAGGAGCCGTTTCACATTTGCTCTTTTCTTCACTGGAGTCTTGTATGGTACCCACCATGGTCTTGGGTACCCACATGGTCTTGTATCCACCATGGTCTTGGGTACCCACCAAAATGAGCATTTTGTACTGAGGTACTCACCAAAAGTATTTCTCTTCGCTCTTCTTTTGCCTGCCGAGTAACATCTCTTTCAACTGGCGCAAAACGTACCGCGCAATATCTCTGAGAGTGACATATATTGTTATATATGATCTCCAATGAAAGTTTTGCGTCACGCAGAAGATAGCATAATTTCGCTACTAGTAATGCAATATTTGAACCAAGTACCAATCTAACGAGTACCGAGTACTCATAAAAATTATACGTTATCACTTGAGTTAAATTTTAATTCAAAATTTTCAAAAATGTTCAAAATGAACCAAAGCTCGCGAATTATTTTAAAAGCTCTTTTTCACGGGAACAGTGAACAGTTTTTGTTTTATTAGTTTAAACGAGTACCCAAAAGCGAGTACTCAAAAAATAGCTACATCATTAGCCTGTCAAATTGTCTCGCAACGAGAAGTATTCAATTTTTCAATATTTTCTCGCTACGACGTCTCGCAGTGCGATACATTGGAGCTTGAACCATATGATTGAATGTATTGAAATTTGTGTGCGTCTCGTCTCGCGCTCTCGCATCGGGATATCGCAATGTTGGATTTTGGGCTTTAGAAACTTAAATAATTTTTTTTTTTATTTAAATTTAGAATTTTAAACGTTGCAAGAATTGCTTGTTGTATGTTCCTTGCATTATTCTGTCTGTTAACGCTTTAAAAATTTTATAAGACCGTCCATTAAGGTCCACTTTTGATTGGACCTTTGGATACAATGAGTCAAGGACTTTTAAAATCAAAGTATAGATGCACGTTGGTACTTGAACCCTCTCCGTCCGTCTGTCCTTCTATCCGCCTTCTTTTATTTTCCTTGACAGGTTAGGTCTTTATGGGATAAAGTTAAGGACAAAAATATTCGATAAAATCGCAAAAAGTGGGAGTGTCTCACATGAAAGACCGTTGGGTGCGTAGTGGCAGTTTAAGATTTCAAATCCTGTTAGTTTTTATATATATAATAATTAAGACTCTTGAGCGTACTTGAGAATGAGTCAGAAATTGTTTTTTTTTTTTGCGTAAATTGTTCTAATTTGTGTGAACAAAACGACTTTACGTAAGTCAGCCTTTAAGTACATACCTACACATATTTATGTTAATGTCACTGTTACGCATGATGACCTCTATTTGAAGTTTGAAAGCTACAGAGACACTTCTACTTAACTAACGAGTGTTGAAACGCTATGAAACTTTATGAAGTAAAAGTTAAATCCGTAGTGTCTATGAATAATTGTGCAAGGTTTCTTTCTCAAGTTCGTTTAAGTCATGAAACGCTCGTGTCGCAGTATAATGTTTAAAAAAATATTTTTTGTTGAAAAAAAAGCTCATAATTATTGTCATAGCTAAGAAAAAGTGCTTTAATAATAAGGTATATATAATTTGCAGTTAAAATAAGAGGCAAGGTGTGTACAAAAATATCCTCTCAATTGAACAATTACAAAAATTTTAAAGATGAGTTTACATAAGCTTTCGATTTTTAAATGAGTCACAATAGAGCCTTAAAATTTCTTGCGTCATTCATCTTTCTCATGATTATACATACATACGTGCCTTCATATTAATAGCCTAAAGCCGGGATCCCACTATCTGCGTAATGCGCCGATATTTGCCGATAGTGTGAACGCAATTTTCGGACTCTGATGCTGGCAAGTGTGATTGTCTTGAAAGATTTTTCTCCCAATTTTATTGTTCCCCGATATCTTTTTGACAATATGCGACGATAATGTGAGCCTCAACAGTGATTGCGAAAATTATAGAAATTTGTGCCGATCTGGCCCGATAAAAATCGACGCAGATTGTGCTAATTGCGCAGATAGTGGGATCCCAGCTTTAATCATAAAAACAAGTAAGGGTGTTATAGTCAGGCGAGCCTGACAATAGAATACCCGACACAGACACATGTGTTCAAATAATTTTTAATATCAAGAGGTGTTTAAGGCCATATGGGGGCCCAATACACCGACTTTTGTTATATTTCTTTATGAAAACTGCCCCTCTGCCACGCCCACTTTTCCAATTTTTTGGAATTCTAATCGGAGGCTTAGATATACCCTCAAATCCTAAGTTTCATTGAAATATTTGGAAAAAGTCCGATTTTGAGGCAGTTTTGAGATTTTTGTGACAGACCCTAGTACTGGAGGTACCCTTAATAATGGACCGATCTAGGAAATTTTTTGGGAGAATGTTTATGGCTACAAAAGAAGCATAAGTGCCAACTTTCGTTCAAGTCCCATTTGAAGTTCGGGTGTAGGGGACAATTTTCGAAAAACGCCTTTCTGCCACGCCCACTTTTAAAATTTTTGGAAATCGTATTACTTGCCTTGAAACATGTTCAAATATCAAATTTCATCAAAATATGTTGAAAAACTTCGAGTTTAGAGCAGTTTTTGTGATTTTCGTAACAGACCCTAGTACTAGAGGTACCTAAAAATGGTCCGATCGGGTCCATTCTCGAACTTGTTCTTACTCATGTCCCCGTGAACACGCATACCAAATTTTGTCAAGATAGCTCAACTCCTTCGATAAGATAACTGTATACAAACAGACGGACAGACGGACAGACGGATAGACGGACAGACGGACGGACATGTCTAAATCGAATCTCCTGGTGACGCTGATCATTTCTATATACATTTTGTATGGTCTATCTCGACTGGTTCTGGGTGTTACACACAACCACACAAACGCAATATACCCTCGACACAGAGTGTGTCGGGTATAATAAAACGTTGTTAAAATCTTTTTTACGGTAAACTTTACTCTCAAAAATATATGAAATTTAACTGCTTTTTAATTAAAATCCATTATAGCATTCTTATGAATGACGGGGGTTAAGTGCGCAAGAGTCTAATAGAACATTTTTTTTTCCTTTATCCGATCTTTTTATGATGATTTGGCGTATAACTGCACAATTTTTTTTCCACCAAATTTAATTGGGATTTCATTTTAACCCTTCACCGCATACGAACCCACACTTTCTGATAATTTTTAAAGCCACTTTTTAAAAATATCATGCAGTAAAGGGTTAACAAAACCACTTAAAACGAACAAATTAATTTCTCAATTTAGTATTTCATGCAGAAATGGGTTAATCGGGTGATTGTGTTTTCCCTTTCTCGGGGAAATGAATTCCACTCCCAAATTGATGTGATTTATTTCCCTTTACCAAGATACATGGGTAATTTCAATTACCTCGACATTACGCTTGGTAAATTTCCCCTCAATTTTGGTAATCACATCAATGTGTGGAATACAATTTCCCGGGAAAGGGAAATCAATCACATACCCCAATAAAACCATTTACTACGAATTAAATTTGTTTTCTTCTTATTTAATCAGCCCTATTCTAAATGAATATTCCCCGGGAAACTTTTCCACACGCCAAAATGAAATACTCTAAGCACCAATAAAAGAAAAAACGTGATCACCATTGCCTAAAAATGTTCAAAATTCCTGCTCCCTTTATATTCACTTCCCCAGTGTGCTTAGAAGAGGGGAATTTTTTTTAATCCACAGGGTAAGATTCCTCGGGAATATTAAGAATATGGCTGAACATATCATCCAGTAAAGGGTTAAGAAAGTAAACAAAATAGTCCTGGAACTAGGTTAAAGTATTTTGGGGATTTAATACCTGGTTTTCAATAACGCAGCAATTCCTGAACACATTAAATACATCTAAACACACGCAACCAGTTTCAATCATCTGCGCTCTTGATTGTATTTGGTTTCACATGTTTGCACGTGTTGAATGTTTGCAGGAATTCCCGTCATATTCGAAACGCGGCGAAAGTCCATTTAATGAACCAAAGAAGATTTTTAATTATTTTTTTATTTTTGATTATTCGGTTGAGTGTTTTAATTGAAAATAATCTCGAATCGAGTTGAGACACGGTTCAGTGCATAAGATCAAATTGCCTGAGATTGAAAAAGAATTGCTTTGGCTTATCGCTTTAGTCAACTCGAACGTTTCCGTTATCAGCACGTTTAACTTTTTATGCGGCTAATTAAAAAAAGTTGTAATCTCATTTTTCCGTCAAAATCTTGATTAAATGATAGAAATCACCTGTGGGTAATCAACAAATGAATTGCCTCTCGGTTATAGGAAATGCTTTCAAGAATATTGCTTGAAGACTAAATTTGAATTTGAAACGGTAACGGTTTCTAGAGATGTGAAGTGAAGAATGGGGGGAGGGAGCATTCAATATCAGTCATCCGAATAATGAGATGGACATAGAAGCACCTGAAGACTTGTTGACGATCTGTAGAATCAAATTTCAAAGGCGAAAAAAGATTGCTACAAAACAAGAAGAAACTTGAATATAAAAATGACATCAACTTAGAAAGTTTTTTTCTAATGAATTTCTTTGTTTACACGACATCATCGCAATATTAAAAAGGATGAGCGATGAAATAGGACTACTTTAAAGAAAGATATCATTGTGTACTATTCCAATAATAAAATGAAATACCTTATCACGAATGTTTACAAAACGCGCGTATCCACTGTTTAACGTGAGGTTTTGAATTTACACACAGAAAAATATGACCACATAAAATCGATAAGATTACCTTATTGAGCGATTTTATGGAGAATTCTTCTTGAACTATATGAACGATGTGCTTTTTCCATAGAGAAAACTCTTTGAATGCATAGAGAAAATCTTATTGAAACATTTTAATAGATATCCTCATATATTTCATGTGAATATCTTATTATTTCTGTTGAAGAATAGGGAAAACTTCTTGATATAGTAAAATAATAAGGTGACCATATCAATGAAACTATGTGACATTCTTATAAAAATGACGTTTTAATAAGATATTCTTATTGGAAGAAAATCGTTTTAATATAAAAAGTAAGACTTATTGATTTAAAAAAGTATATGAATTCCGTATTCATTCCATAGTTTAAAAAGACAGACCAGTTTTTTTTTGCACTTACATTGATATAATCAATCTAGCAAGCTGAAATCATATCTCGCGATAGCGTAGTTGAAGTGTGCTAGACTTGTAATCTGGAAGGTCGGAGTTCGAACCCTGCCACAGGCCAAATAATTTGTGGAAAAATGGAGAATAAAACAAACAGGCCAGTAAATTTTAATGAAGAAATGCGGGGAGCCGAAAGTAAGTTGGGACGCGAACCAATAAAGTAAGTTGGGACGCGAGCCAATAAAACAAGTTGCTTTCGTCGGGTCTTCCAAAACGTCACGCACAAGCTCTTTCAAAAAATTCCTATAGAATCTTTTTTTTTTTAATTTTTTAAGCATAAAACGATTGGTAAAATCTTTTATTTCTCGGTTTTTTTAAATAATGTAAATGTTAAAAAATTTACTTTTCAAAAAAAAAAAAAAAAAAAAAAAAATTGGCGCTCGCTGGATCAGGTATCGACCCCGCCGACCTGGTTTTTTACAAGAATTCATATCAAAATTAAGAAGTTAGCTTCTTATCTTTTCGTTCAATTTTTCGTTAAAATAAACGATGAGTTTTTCTCTATGGTTTCAATAAGACAATCTTCTTGGATAAAAACCATAGAGAAATCTTATTGTTTTTCTTCCATTTTATGTAGTATCGTTTTCTCTGTGTAATTTCCTACTGGATGGTGATCGGTGCCGTTGTTTTTCTCCCATGGGAATCTCAGTTAAATATTAGAAATATGGAAGAAAATCTTTCACTACCTACAGGACCGAAAAATATGTCCGCTTAAGAGGAAACTATTTGAGAAATAGGTACACTAGAGCATTCCCAAAAAGTGTCCCACAAGGAGAGAGTACACTGTACATGTGCGATATACAATTTTATGATCTGACGCGCCTTGAGAAAGAATCAGGTGTAGTAAAAATATGCATCTTAGCAACAAAGAGTACCAATGGGGTTTTTTTTTTGGATTAAGTAGAATTGCATAATCTTAATACAGGTTTTAAAAAAAATACTAAAATAGAGTCGAAACTCTCTATAACGAATTTCAAGGGACCGGAAAAAATATTTGATAGCAAGAATTCGTTATAAGGAGAATAAAATGGCAGTAAAATGTAGCCAAAAAGCCTTGAGAGAAATTCATTATGGAGGAGTTCGCTATAGAGAGTTTCGACTGTAAATATATCCCAAGAAAGGCATAAGTATAAAGCACAATCTATAACCTTTAAACTCTGCCTAATAGTATTAATTACTTTGTAGATTTTTTGAGAAAATAAATCAAATGTATAGGAAAAAATAACACTTTGAAGTACAATAAAATAAATTATGTCTTATCAGAAAATTAAAAAAAAACAAAATTATCTGATGGCAACTGGGAGTGAAAGAGGAACGAAATGAGTAGATTATTTCTCCTCGCTGAATACTTTCGCATAATATCGTGAAATGAAGTGATAATTTCATAATAGCCAACGCGATTACGGCGCACAATTGGAAACACAATTGAATACGTGCAAAATTGTTAAGAATTTGATTCCCCAGTGTCAATAGGGAGGCAAAAATTATTTCAATTTCACACAATTTCCGTTGGCCAAATGATTTTTTAAACTTTAAATTAATAATTTACCAAAATGAGTATTTAATTATAATGACTGAAGACTTGAAGGACGGAAAAATCAAGGCCTGCGAAAATGATGATGGTTCTCCGTTCTACCGTTTAAGTACAAATGTTCATTTAATTTGTAATTAAAAAGAATAACTTCTGTTTCGATTCTCATCATTATCGTTATTAAATGTGCTGTCGTTTTTGTGCTGCTAGTTGCTAATCGGCTAAAAGTAGAGCTGTAAAAATGAAACAATTTACACTACTCGGGTGAATTCGTTATTTTTTGTGAAGTAATCGTTATAAATTACTCGTTACTAAGTATTAGTTCTATTTTTCTAAATATTGTTCAATCAATCATTGAATAACTCAAGCATATAGAACAACTCAAGGTTGATAAAGTACTCAAAACTCCCTCATGCTCTTTGACTCTTCATTCAGTAGTTAGTAATGAAATATCGACTCAACTCACTCTACTACCATACTGTTTTACGGACCTATTATTTTAGTACTTAATTACTCCGGAAACCATCAGCTGGCATGTGTGCAAAAAAAGTACTAGTCGAGAGTCAGACACACGAACAAATGTTCTGAAACAATTAAGTAATTTGTAGAGAAAGACGAGCGATTTAGAAAAAAGACGGTTGTTCCATGCTTAAATGATTCTGACGCTTCTTTTTCTCTTATGCAACTCATGCATATTCAAATTGGAATTGTTCCGAAACATGTTCGTGTGTCTGACTCTCGAGCTAGTATACGAGACAACTTCCATCAGAACCAGACGTTATTTTTGACTACAGTAGTCGTTACTTTTTACCGAAAGTAAGATATTTTACATTATAAAAGCTGAATCTGAAGTCAATTTCGGCTCGAAATGCCATTTCGCGTGCACGAATGACGAAACAAATTTGAATAGAATGAATTTATTGTTACAAATTTGAATTTCTCATTTTCGAATCAAGAAAAGCAAAAAATAAATTAATTCATACAATTTACCTTGAGCAAATCGATTTATACTTAAATTTACTATATTAATTAATTTTTATTGTCTCAATCATGAAGTATTTAGATATAAGAGACAATATAAGGAAAAAATCAATTTCTTGGAACCATGCGTAAACAAATAGACTCGTTCTCATTACGTCTAAATCGTTCTAGTACAAATTATTTTCAGTTTGTAATTGAAAAATCGAAGTAGATTTGAGTATGTAGCGAGTTCTCATAAACATTATTTATTAAACGTAGTGTCTTTTTCCGATGTGAGTATGTAATCGATAAAAGCTTGCATGCCCAATGATCACCTTTAATGAATTCGATGAAGCTTCTTTGTATTCTCTTATGATGGCGCAAGACTGTACACGCCATTAATTCTCATATATTTCGACGAATGATTGAAACATTTTTGTTTATCTTATCTTTTTCATTTTTAGTTAATGAAAATATAAAATATAAAAAATATTCAAGAGGACGAATAAAAGTCAAAAGATTCAAAAATCGAAGAACATATTTATATATATTCAAAAATATGCACACAAATTTATATACTATAAAGTGCAACAAAATTGAGAAGTGTGCCATTTATTTGTTTAACTTCGCTTATTTCAGACCAGGTGAACGATCTGGCAATATA
Organism: Chlorops oryzae; assembly: GCA_020466095.1. NCBI lineage: Eukaryota > Metazoa > Arthropoda > Insecta > Diptera > Chloropidae > Chlorops > Chlorops oryzae. Next base: position 4,079,272 of record CM035807.1, on the reverse strand, counting down.
CAATGTGTATAGTGTATGTATATATTTACACACAGAAACATTGCCATGATTAAGCGAAACAATTTTTTTGTAACAAATATAATTTTTCTCTACCAGGTGTTAAGTGGAAAATAAATAAACAGTAGAGAATAATATGAATAAAAAATATATATATGGATGTATATAGAAAACCGCGAAGAAGCTAATTAAGTTTCGATGACACATCATTTTGGTGGGGAAACACCATTTAAAATTCGATTATTACAACAATTAAAAATGGTGATACACTTTTTTGACTCGCCTCTGCCTTGAAAAATATAATTTAAATTAAATCTTACACCTGAAGTTCAATGACTTGCAAAATGCCGGAGCTTAGCCCTCTAACTCCTGGCTCTGTCTCTAGACAGGGCTGATTCGAATAAATAAAGAAAAAATAAAAAAAAAAACTAATTTCAGATTTGTTTGTCTCTACCCGAGACTAGTCTTATCTGGGTTTTTCAGTGCAAAAAACAATTGCGGCATTTGAGGGTTAAAAAAGCGAAGTACCTATGAAACGATAGCGACGTTGGTTTTAGTATTTTATTTAATCTGTACACAACTACAGGAATATCTCCCATGTGCGGTCATATAGTTTTTATCAATTCGAACACATGGATAATAAATACCGAGGTCGTCAAAGAAAAATAATAGTTTTTTTTATATTCTATTTATGGGTCTAATCTATGCCTTGAAGATCACAATTAACTTAAAATATTCGACGTTTTCGACCTACCCTGCAGGAAATGTCAATAGTGAATCTATACACTTTATCTATTGACTGCGTCAACATTACTAATGACCAGTTATACCCGTCGCAATGCTTTGCGTTATTGACATTTAGCATTGAGTTGTCATTGAATGTCAACAGTAGACCGAAAAACTATTGACGTCGGTACTATTATGTAGACAAAAGGAGTACTCTTTTGCTTTATAAGGATACACGTTGTTCACATGATCAATAAAGATGAACTATACCTCTTGACAGTACAGTTTCTCTAAAGACACCGCCTATAATTTCTGTTGATGTTGGAACTAGTTCTCTTGTCTATATTGACGTCAATATAGACATGGGGACATATGGCGACAGGTTTACTGCAGGGTACTTTTGGGTTCATAGACTTCAACCTAGGTTTAAGTTTTTTGAAGGTTTAAACTTTCAAATGGTAGTCTTCAGGAAAATTAAAACTAGTATTTGATTGAGCTAAACTGGCATGAAGACCTAAGGAATATATTCGAATACTTAAACTTTCGACGTTCTTAAACCAAGTTGAAGACTACGGACCTTTGAAGTCTGAATTTAGAAAGTTTTACAAGAATTTCGGATATAGAACTCTGCAAGAAGATCTGCAGAAGCACCATCAAAAAATCTATAGAAGTGTGCCTGTAAAGATGGTCGAAATATCCACTTAGACGAAGCAGAATAAACCAAATCTTTTTCATATTTCCAGACAAAAAGGCAAAGAAAAACAATGCAAAAAATAAAATGAAAAGAGGTTTCACGATTTTTAACAATGCGAAACGGTTTTTGTATAATCATGCCAAGGCAACAGTTCATATTAACATTACAGTGTACTCTCTCTCTCTCTCTCTCTGCGGACGCTCCTTCTTCAGCAGGAAACTTTTGGGAATGCTCTAGTGGTGTTCCTGCTTCTCAAATAGTTTTTCACGATTCAGACACCCGATTAATGTTTTCAAGACAATTAAGTAAGTGGAGATAGACGTGCGAAGAAAAGGGACGGTTGTTTGTTAAATGTTCCGGAACAATCTGTGCTTCTCTTTCTTTCTCATGCATTCAAATTGGATGTTTTCGAAACATGTTTCGTAGGTCTGACTCTCGAATTTCCTCTTAAGCGGACATACATATTTCTCTGTCCCGCAGGTGTCCGATTAACAGAGAGCTCACTGTGCTTCGAAGCTTATTTTTTTCCGCTGACTTTGTTGCTGACCTACGGTCGCGGTGGACACAATACCAAGATAAACATATGCACGTTCGAATTATACATATGGATGTACATTTATGTACCTATATTTATTTTGTGTTTTTCCCTGTAAATCTTCACAATAATTCAACGTGACGAAACGAACACAAATGATCGGAACAAGACTAGACAACTGACCGGCCCCCCTAAGTTTGCTTAATTTTATGCAAATAAAAGCGGTTATTTATGCGAAAAAAAATAAACATTTTCGATGCGCCGCCCAAGAAGCCTTCAACACAGCTAAGGAAATGAAAAATAAATTAATAAAAAAGAGAAAAAAAATTATAAGCAAACCAAAAAGAGAATGAATCAATTTCGATTATTGTAGGATTTGCCATGCGCATGCTTCGGTATTCGGTACAGCGAAGCTCTATGATTTTGGGGGAGATAAACAATCGATTGTCAATGAACTTGAACTACAGACGTCAGTGAGTGATTCCACTGAAATCCACTGAGACCATATCTATTTCAAAGAGGTTAATAACAAAGCACTCTCATCACATTCGAGAGAAAAGAATAAATCAATTTTTGTTCGCCGGTGGAATATTTTTTATGGCTTTTTCATTATAGCTTTGATTACTCTTCTCTAAAATATTGATTATTTTTCTGCCATTTTATGAAGCTCTATTAATCAAATTCGATAAAAACTAAAAAAAAAAGAAAGAAAATAAATATATGAATATATCGAAGAAGATTCTTTTTCGTGTTATTAACGCGGAAGAATCGGAGGAAGATCGTAAAACGAAATTCGTTGTTTGAATTATTTCAGTGTCGGCATTTCGCAGAACAACCGAGAACAAGGATACGGGTTTTTTCTTTGTCTCACAAAATGGCTTTCAAGGGTAGTTTTGCCTTGAGTGTAGAATCCCTGTAGGAAGCCTGTCGCCATATGATTCCATATCTATATTGACATCAATATAGGCAAGCGAACTAGTTCCAACGTCAACAGTATTTATAGGCGGTGTCATTAGAGAAAATGTACTGTCAAGAGGTATAGTTCATCTTTATTGACATCTTGTCAACAACGTGTCTCCTTATTAAGCGAAAGAGTACTCCTTTTGTCTACATAATAGTACCGACGTCAATAGTACGTAGAAAGAGTATAGATTCACTGTTGACATTTCCTGCAGGGATAATTTGAAGGATTTTATATTGACCCAATTGTTGCTTACGTATTCGAAGAGCAGAGTTGCTCCGATAGAAAGGTTGTTTCTTCACTATGTAAAGGGAAATCGCTTCCAAATAAAAACTTGAAATCTTTGTAGAAAATCGACCATCTTTAAGTGGAAGTCACTAATATGAGGATCCAAAATGTTTAATTTTTTTTTTTTACAGTGTACTCTCTCTTTGCGGACACTTTTTGGGAATGCTCTAGTGGTGTTCCTGCTGCGCAAATTGTTTCCTCTTAAGCGGACATATTTTTCGGTCTCGCGGGTTTTCGCTTTAGAGACTCACTGTCCCAGCCGGAAATGTCCCGGTAAAACAATCAATGATTTCATCATGACATATAGCCGCGACTCCTCCTGATTATACACCAACATTCTAATGAAATGAACACACAAGCGGCATTGGCAGTCATAAGAGCATATGTCACGAGCTGGTCATCGAAAGTTGGAGTAGATCTACTCCGTCGTATCGATACCTATATCGATGACAGTGCCATTGGAGTTGCGATGAATAACATTTCCTCTCGATGGCAATGTATCCTTGGTGAAAAAATTAATGAATTGGTCATTTATGAGAAAATTTCCGGCTGGGGTAGTAAAAGTCAGCAACTGAGAGTGATTTACATTTACCCTGAAGGGGTCTTCATTTTGTCTATGTGTCTATTGTCTCATTTGAACTATTGTGAACTACAAAATGAATTTGCACCCGGAATGAAGAAAAATTCAATCGCGAAGGCATAACGTAATAGAAAAAAAAATATTTCGTCACTACCCTTGAACACCGATGGCCACAAACAAGCACATTGCGGTTCACTTTGCTTTTAGTAATTTTCCATTACCGTATCCATTGCAGTCCATCGAACAAATTAAACGAGAGTTTCTCATTCGGCTTAGCAACAATGGAGGGTTGAATATATGGATGGATATGATATTTGAACGTACCTTATTATATTTTTTCTTTTCCAAACGATCTAAGCCACAAATTGCACCAGGAACATCATTGTCGCCCGATGTCTGGCTTACGCCCAAACGATCTCGCCGATCCCTATTGCACTTGGCCGAGCTATTGCCATTCCGGTAGGAATCCATGCTGTAATTTCGTTTCTGTTGACCTAATTCCGTGCGTTGACCAGCGCTTTGGTTTATCGCCTCGATACTTCTATTTAGCTCCTGCAATTCGGTCAAGGATAAAACCGGAAAATTTCCCTCAACAACGTTTGACGGCTGATTTGGATTTGAACTGGAATTTAAATGACTCGAAAATGTCGCCGAATATTCCGGTTGTGTTCCGCTCTCGGCTGCGATTCGACTAGTTGTGATTTTACAAAGTTTTGCTATTCCATTCGAAAGCTCATATTCGACAGTTGTTTTTGTTGTTGCTGCAGTCGTATGATTTTTATTCAGCTGACTACTACGAAAAGCTTCGATTTCTGTAGTGTTGTTTTTTATTGTGTTATTATTCGATAAGTGGAACAAACTTGAATCGAAATGTGTTCCGTTTTTCATCAGATGACAGCTGGGCATCAGCTGATTCTCGTTGACCGGAATTGTTGTTTTATAATAATGCTTTTGTTGATGGCTTCGTGGTGTTTCTTGGCTTGGATGAACGTGCGAGCTTTTGAGAGAAATATTTTAAGAAAATCGATTAAGAAAACATATTGTTCGCAAGTTAAAAGTTGTTATTAGAATATGTATGTAGAGTGACCAGGCGTCTTTCATTGAACTCTGATTGTCCTTAATTTTTGTTAACATTCCCGTTACTTTCAGTGTTGAAGGCCCTTTTGCTACTGTTCCGATTATATATTTCGTTCCGAAAAACCAAAAATTTGTACCCATTAAAATTTTGAGAGGATAGGGGACATCCATTGATTACGTCAACAAAACTAGGGGTTAGGGAGTCTAGAAAATCTCACCAAATCGGCAAATCGCGTGCGAAAAATGTCTCACTGAAACTCACCATAAGAGGGAGGGGGTCCAAAGCTGGAGGAAATATGTTGACGTAATTAATGGACGTCCCCATATCGTGACGATAAACTTTAACGTGAACAGTAGCGAACGGGCGAAGTAAGGGTAATTTGTTTGTTCAAATGGATTTGGTCACTCTTCATATGTATGTCATATCACGATTTAGCTCGTGGACAATTATCAGTTTTCGATGCGACTCTCAGACGATGAGATAACGTTTTGCTATTTAAGATGAGCATGTGTTATCAATGCGAGAAACAGGTGATTGCTAGATCAAACAGATGTCATCTAGTGACTTGAGCTAGACTGATGGAAATGAAATTTTTTTTTTCTCTGACATTTCTGATTGTTTGAAATTTTTCAATAATCAAATGAAAATCTTGCCTTTCAAATATATGTACTTACAAACGATAATTTCGTGGACTTTGGAACAGGGCACAACGCAACGCGAAAATTTGTTGCAATGATTTTTTAGGCATTTTAAAATAAAATCAAATAAAATTTTATAAAAATCTTAGAATTTAGACGCGACAGGCGACGCTTTCCCTCTGCCGGTTTAATAAAACTAAAGATTTTTAATGTTGCTATGAAACGAATTCAATGAAGAGAATAAAATACAAACACTCTTCCTTTCTCTTTTCGCTTGGCGTCTTTTTTTTTTTTTTTTTCTGCTATACAACATGAGAGAAAATCAATAGAATAATCTGTGTATACATATAAGATGATAGTGGTCTTCTTGGGTGCACGACTGGCTACTTTGGAATTAGTTCTCGGAAGTCTTATTTTTCATGCGCTTGACTTGGCTTCCCTGGCAGGATGTTGGATTTCGCAATGTTCATACATGTCTCTGGCAGTAGCGTAGCTAGGAGGGGACGGCGGGGCGCCCCGGGTTTCACCCTTATAGGGGTGCACCTCTATATGTACGACCTTTTTTTTTTTGTTGTGGTTAGGCAATCTGCATAGTGTTCTTTTTGCTTGGACATTTTTAGGGTGACGCCACTATTTCCGCCCCAGGTGCCACCCGTGCTAGCTACGCCACTGGTCTCTGGTCATATGGAAAAGTAGCTTAACCCTAGATAGCTAACCTTTTACAGCACATCGAAACGACGGATAAAAGAAAAACCCAATTTTTTTTTTTCTAAAATTAAAAACTCTTGAATCCATTGTTTTTTTTTTTTTTGACAGCCATTTCAAGAGTTTAAAGGCCTACATTAAGGGCTATACGCTCTAAAGCAGCAAGTAAATTTCCTTTACCAAACACATGTAAAAAAAACAAAGAAGTACTTTGGCTTACTTACGCTACTTGAACGCATACGCTAATTACAAGTAATCGGACAAACAGGGTTGCATTTAAGTCAAACATTTTCTATATTTCTGTCGACCCGCATCGAATTTCAACTTGATTTCTTTCTTAAAAGAATGAGCTCGTTACTCCTTTCAATTTACTTTAACAGCGTTGAACCCTTTACCGAAAATATTAAAAAAAAATTTTAAATGAAAATAATAGTGGTATTCAAGCAGCTGTGGAAATTGAAGTGTGCAAATTTTGCCATTTTGTATGAACGACACTGCGAAGAACGAGTGCAAAACTTGTGCGATAACTGGAAATTTGCATCAATCGATGTGCATATTTGCCGCGGGATTTTTTCCATACAAACAAATTTGCACAAACGCAAAATTTGCGAGGGTGAAAAAATTGCACACCTGCTTGAATACCACTTTTTTTTTTTTGAAATTTCATTTTCAATATGGACATTTCCGCCACCCAGTAATTTTTTTTTCGTACATTCGCGACCAGATTTTCATTGCTATCCTTATGAGAACTGAAACTCAAAGAAGCCCATCTTCTGCACCACATGTAAAGCTACCAAAATACTATCAAATTATAAAAAAGAAACTAGAAGAAAAATTTTGGAAAATGTGTTCGCGAACGTACGAAAAAATTACTGGGTGGCACCAATGCCCATATCGCAATTTGCTAAGTATTGAAAATTATGGCAGCACCGTCTACTGCCAGGGTTGCGATTACATTCTACAGCTGATTGCATTGTTCTTTTCAAAAATGGAGTCGATAAATTGTCATTCTCATATATTACTATATATGTCACTCTCATAGATTTTGGGCGGGACATTCCGCGCCAGTTAGAAAGAGATGTTACTCGGCAGGCAAAAAAAGAGCGAGAGAGAAATACTTTGGTGAGTACCTAAGTGAAAAATGCTCATTTTGGTGGGTACCCAAGATTGTGGTGAGTACCCAAGACCGTGTTGAAAAGAGCCAAAATAGAAACGGCTCCTGAGTGACATATATAGTAATATATGGTCATTCTAATGATTATTTCGCACTCCAAATTTCTGTCCTCCGACTCCAGAACTTTCAATTGTGTCTATCTTTTTATGTTGTTATGTTCATTAGGGTGTTCCAAAAAAATTTTTTTTTCGAATTAAATAGTAGAACGTAAGGTTTCCGAAAGCTTATGGGTCAAAGTATTTTTGAGAATTTTTTCAGATTTTTCGTAAAAGGTTTAGAGGTTGCGCTCAGCGGATTTTCCCTCAAAAGCCCCGCTTTTCCAAATGTTTGGTGTTAGCTGCTTTATTAGCCAAGTTGTTTTTTTAAGGATTTTTTTGGTAATAGTCGGTGGAAAAGTATCCAATCTTTGTTCTCACTTACATAAACTATAAAATATACTAACTTTAAAGGCTACTAAAGCCTCTTTAATAGCAATTTTAATGAACAAAATTGGGCATCACAAAAAGGAGGCCCCATAATTTCTAAATTTTATATGAAAATGTTTGAAAGTAATGATGCAATTTCAAAGAGTACGAATTCCTTTGTAATTTGTTAAAGGAAATTAGGTTTTTTTAAAGGAAAATCCGCTGAGCGCAACCTCTAAACCTTCATTGGCTTTCGAAAAAACTACGTTCCAAAAAAAAAAATTTTTTTTTGGGACACCCTAATGTTCATGTAGGAGGTTATGTTTTAAGGGGTGCCTCCAGTCCTGGGGTCCGTTAATAAAATTACAGTGGACGTAGTCTGGTGCCTGTTCAAAAGAACATTAAGAAATATCTTAGTTTTTACAGTAATGTGTGTCGAATATTGTATTGTTAGGCTCGCCTGACTATAACACCCTTGGTTGTTTCAAATCTCAAATTGTTCCATGGTTATTGCATCGTTGCTTCTATTAATTAAAAAACACAAACCGAAAATATTTGTCACATCGACCAAATTGAACACCTGCTTGCGAGAATTTGGTGACCAGTGATTTCGCTGCAGAATTGAATTCATTAAATCGATTCACTCAATGCTGCTCATGGAATTGACCGAAGGTGAAGCTAGCACCTTTTTTGTTCGTTCATCGAATCGCCTGATTAATTGCAATGCCCAGTTTTAAACGAAAATTCAATTGAAAATGTTTTCACAATCAATTCAGAGCGTTAATTCACCGATTTGCCAGTTTTCTGAATTTCCTTTTTCAGCGAGAAATCTTTCGCAAAGTTAGCTCAGTAAAATCGCTAATTAGCGGACAGCAATGATCAGACAATTGACGAAGCTTTAGGGAATCAATTCACCTATGGGATGACCGGAGCTTTTGCTCCGATGGGCTTCGAATTAGTGAAAGGGACAGTCTTAGGCCTGATTTCACCTTCTTCATCTTGCGTATTTAAATTTCCCGGCCTATCCCGGGGTCCGCAAATTAGGCCTGATTTCATCAAGCTATTTAAATAAAACTTAAATGAAAATTAAATTTTTTTATATATGAAATTTGATAGTTCGTTTCATTAAATATTCATTTGAATAGCTTGGTGAAAACGGCCCTTAATCTTTAAATTAAAATCGATTCATGTGAATTAATACAAAAAATTCTTCGTTTTGAAATGAAGTCACTGATATCAATGGCTATATTTAAACATGATTCGATTGATGAAGTCTAATTTATTATTTTTCGATCGGCCATTTTTGAAATTAATATCGCATTACATACCCATTTTCATTAAAATGCCTTGCTGCATTAGGATCTGCACAAATCGAGCTTGAGTTTCCCATATTGGAGCCGTTCGTTGCCTTTTGATTAACGGATTTTTATGGAATATTGGAGCCGTTCGTTGCCTTTTCAATAACGGATTTTTATGGAATAATAATAACAAAGTCTTACAATGAAACAAACGGGAATAACGGCTTCTAAAAATTTTAACTTCACTTTCGATCACAAGCGGTCACTAAATATTTTGAAGAGCCTTGCGGGTTCTATTCCGATTCACATATGTATGAAGGTATATCACATTTAAGAAATATTTGAATTTTAATTAAATAACAAACATTGAATCATAAACTGTCTATAGAAAACTTCCAGAAAGAAAAGAAAAAACAAAAACTAAACAAATGAAAATTCCAAATAAGTTAACAAAATGTGTCCGCCGAACAATTAGACGCGAAAAGTTGCTGTTCAAAACTGAATTGTTCAACGACAATGTAAGCGTGCCTCTGGCTGGCGTTCACTTTCATTTCAACAAGCTGTTTTTTTTTTTTATTTTTTTATTTTTTTATTATTTTTTTTTGACTGCCCAAAGCAGTTACGAATCGTTAACTACACCACGTACGGTGAATTAATGTTTAATAAAGTTAATTAATGCGCAAGAGCCGCACAAGTAAGGCGCTACATTATTTCTCAGGCTCACCAAAATGAACCTCTTTTGCTGTTGGAAATCGATAGGAATCATGGTACTCATTTCCCCTCGACCAATAATACATAATTGGCATCGTTGGCCAATTGTCACAAAAAGTTATACAGCCCGATTTTGAATATTCCCGGGGAACGAATTCCCGTGGAATTTACTTTCTCTGAGACTAAAATTCTCATTTTTTTAAATAGATAGGGAAAGGAAAATTATGGTATGGGTCAAATACCAATTCCCCATTAAATTTCTTCCACCAAATATTTCAAAAAGGAGAAATTTGCTCTCGAGAAAAATAAATTCCCCGGGAATTCGTTACCCGGGAATATTCAAAATCGGGCTGATAGACTCCATTTTTGAAAAGAACAATGCAATAATAAAGATTTTTCAAAGTGAATAATGAAATTATTTGTAGGTACGTACCTATATTTTTTGTGCCTATTTTCTGTTTGGTATTTTAATTGAACGCACATTAATCTCAAATACGAGCATGCCAGATCTTTTTTTTTTTTATAGCTATTTTTTGTTGTTCTTGTTCAATAGTTTGCAGCACCTGCTCTGATGCAGTGAGTCAAGACACGCAGCTAGTTCAATAGACGTCTTGGTGCCGATATCGCACATGGAGTACAACAAAAAAAATGACCAAATCGACCGATTCGAGCGAGTTGCTTTATGACTTGAAAGACGAATAGCAAAAATTAAACAACAGTAAATACACATTTCATGTAACTTGTAAAGCTATGTTCAGGGCTCGTGAAAAATGCCCTAAAATGACAAAAATTTCGCTGAAAGCGATGAAAAACGAAATCCGTTGAAGTTTCAAAATTAGAGCATCTGAGAAGTGTTCTTATAATCCTTGGCTAAGGGGCCGTGAATTAATTCGGAAAGCATATTATGCTGGCTTACATCGGAGTCTGATATACATATGGGTATTTCCAGAAAAAAGTAAACTTTTTTGTCACGTCCGAGCATATCTAATTGCGTTTCTGATCGGCATAAAATTTTCATAAGTATAAAATTCCGGAAGAGCTGCACGATAATAGTTAGAAAGAAAATTACCATTTTCCACATTCTTCAATTCGGGACTTAAAATTGATAAAGTAACTGTCACGTCCGTTTGGAAATACCATATATGGGCATTTCCAAACGGACGCGACACTTAAATGAGCAATTTTAAGCCCCGAATTCAAGTACGCGATAAATAGTACTTTTCGTTCTCAATACTTTCGTGCAGCTTATTCGGACTTTTATATATTTTTCAAAGTTTCTATGCAGTCCCGAATGGTAATCAGCTATATACGGACGCGACAAAAAAGTTTAATTTTTCTGGAAATGCCCATATTTAGGCTTAAATATGCTTTCGTAGAAGGACAGGGGGTCAGAAATTGTCTAAATCTCTCTTATGTAATAAAAGGATGGACCTTAATGACCAAAAAGTAGTATTCAATAGTCTGTTTAATATTGATTTTTTTGATTGAGTTATGACCAGTGCCGTAGCAACCATAGGGGCAAGAGGGGGCTTTTCCCCACCGCTTTTTGTTATTTCGCCCATGAAATAAAAATTGAAAAAATAATTTTGTCGCTCTCCCACGCAAATTGGCAAAAAAATTATTTTTAGCATTTCTCCTCACTTGACAAAACAGATTTCTATAAATGTCTACGGTCACTGGTGTATGGACATTCCTTTAAGAAAATTGACCAGCTATATTTGTTTGAATTCTAATGAAATTCGAGAAATTCCTAAAAAAAAACAATTTCAGCTTTAAGTACCCAGCGACCTGGGCAAAAGGATATATTGATTTTTTGGGTCACGTCAAATTTTACTTACTTCCATTCTTGCCCAAGTTCATTAATTTTCTGTCACAAAATTTGTCCTTGTATGTTTTTCTTACAGCTTTTTGTGTGATTAATGTGGAAGTATACCGTCAAATGTACAAAGTCTCATGAATAATAATGGGGCCTGATCAAAAAAAAACGAAAGAGCTTCGATATTAGGACCTGAAACATCCAAAATCGGTCGAAACCTGTTCAAGTACATCGCCAAGTGGAATTTTCGAAACACTTCCATTGTTTCACTGTACGTTTCGAAGGCTTGACATGTTACAAGAAAAGAAAAATAAGAAAAAATTGTGAACATAAAAAAAAGGTTCTTCAATCAAAAAAGCAAGTCAGTTAAATAAGCAGAGCCGAGATTTTGTTTTTTTCTTTGAAGTTTTTGCTTCTAATGACTTTTGTTGTGACCTTGTCACGTAAGGCAGCAACGAAAAGCTGCGATTGGAGTTATTTTTTTTTTTCTTTCATTTAAAACAAGTAATTAAATGACTTGCGATCTTTGCTGTTTTGCACGATTTAAAATGAGATTTCTTTTTATAGACGATTCTCGAATTCTGCATATAAGTCGTAGTTTTGGAGTACCAAATAAAATTATGGATTCTGCATGAAGCAATCTTGCTAAACCCAACCCATCCATACGGTACGATTTATAGCATGCGATTATTTTGTATGCGGTCATTTCTCAATCATGCAACATTTTGGTTGCGTTATATGCTGAAGTTAAGAAAAAATTTTACCCTTTTTGTTTCAGGGAATAAAAGAAGACCCAAAAGCTTTGTTTGCGTTTTTGCAGTGTGGTCAAAAATAGTGGAATCAGCTGTTGGCGCAAAAAGTGTATGAACTTTGTTTTTGGAATATAATTCCCCCTTATTCATCATCAAATTTGAAATTTAAGACATTAGGTCTGTTTCCGTACTGCACGAAAATGTCAAATTTTCATACAGTTTTCAAAAAATAGTCAAATTTCCATACAAAAACTGAATTTAAACAATAGTTCTGTCCCCATGCTACACGAAACTGCACCAATATTTTGAAAACTGTATGAAAATTGCACAAAATTGGGCAGTTTCGTGCAGTATGGGGACAGACCAATTGTTTAAGTTCAGTTTTTGTATGGAAATTTGACAATTTTTTGAAAAATGTATGAAAATTGGGCAGTTTTGTGTAGTACGGGAACAGACTTAGGCGCATTTGCCACTGTTCCGGTTAAAGTTTATCGTCACGATATCCTATCAAAATGTAAAATTTTCATACAAATTTTTTGGTTTTTCGGAACGAAAACTCTAATTAGAACAGTAGCAAAAGGCCACTAATGTTTTAAATTTAAATTTGATTATGATTAAGGGGGTTAATGTTTTAATTTGAACTTAAAATCTTATGTTAATAGCTTCTCTATCCTTGAATATCCTCGAAAAAAGTGTAGGAGAAATTTAAAAAAATCATATCTCAGCCATGAAAAAAGATAGAATGATGACTCAACACTCCAAATGTAGCAAATTTCTCAAAGAATATTATAAAAATATTTTCCAGTTGATTTCGCCAAAACCAATACACGCTCCTCTGGAAGCATATTTTTTCATGACAGTTTTTTTGTTGTTCCAGAAGTCATACTACAATACAAAAATGCATGAAAATAGACCTTTTTGTAGAGATCAACTGTGCTCAATTTTATTACAGTCAATTGCCGGCAACATCCTTAAAAATTACAAAAATAAAAAAATGTTGCATACTTCTCGGGCGTACATGTCATTGATATGCATCAATATAATTTTTTCGTATTGTCATATCATGTGAACAACAAAATAAATTGAAAAATTTCCTAATCCATAAGAAAAATCCAAAAAATTGGCAACTCAATTTTCGGACACACTTTGCAGTATCAATTTAAAATTTTACTAGTAACCAATCTAGATGAACCAAATATAGGAATTTGATACCTTTATCATGTACTTTCGGGAACTTGCTTCTATTCTCTTGGCAATCACATTCTCATTGATTTATTTTTATCAAAATTCAAATGAATTTGAGATTTTGAATCCTCAAATAAATGTAAAAAAAAAAAATTAAAAATTTCTTAGTGTTTCTACTTTTGTCCTTAAAAAGTCCTTAAAAATGTTGAAATCCATTTCTTTTGCTTTTTGCCCGAGAAGCGTTCTGCGGACCTTAAAGTTTAGCACGAGCTTGTTCAAAAAGCACTATGGCGGACTACACGAAGACGCGTGAGAATATAAAAATCAATAAAAACACTAAAGTAATATGCCAAGGCTTTACCGGGAAACATGGAACGTACCATAGCGAGCAAGCAATCGCATATGGAACAAAAATGGTCGGCGGTATATCGCCGAGCAAGGGTGGCACAAAGCACCTGGATCTGCCGGTATTTGCGTGTGTTTCTGAAGCGAAAAAGGAAGTTAATCCGCACGCGAGCGTCATTTATGTGCCAGCGCCGGGGGCAATGGCAGCCATAATGGAGGCTATCGACTCTGAGATACCATTAATCGTTTGCATAACTGAGGGAATTCCACAAATGGATATGTTACGCGTAACCGATGCATTAAGAACCCAAGAGAAGTCTCGCCTTATTGGTCCCAATTGTCCGGGCGTTATAAAATCAGGAGAATGTAAGATCGGCATTATGCCTGGCCATATTCATCTACCGGGTTGCGTTGGCATTGTATCACGTTCCGGTACGCTGACCTATGAAGCAGTCAACCAGACGACCGCGACTGGTCTAGGGCAAACCTTGTGTTGCGGCATTGGTGGCGATCCGTTCAACGGGACCAATTTCATAGATTGTCTAAGCATATTCTTAAAGGATCCGGAAACGAAATGCATTTTTCTGTTGGGCGAAATCGGAGGCAATGCCGAAGAAGACGCTGCCGAATACTTAAAAGAATGCAACAATGGGCCAAATGCCAAGCCCGTTGTTTCATTTATTGCCGGCTTGAGTGCTCCGCCCGGTAGACGTATGGGTCATGCTGGTGCAATCATCTCGGGGAACAAAGGCAGCGCCGAAAGTAAATTAGAAGCACTGAGTGATGCCAATGTTATCGTAACTAAAAACCCGACTTTGCTGGGCAAATTGGCTATTGAGGAAATGGAACGCTTAAAAGCCGTAAAAGGAAAAGAACCCAAGGTCTGTTGTTAAGCCTCTCTGCAAGTTCATGGAATTATAAGACCTCTCATACATCTGAATGTTAGATATAACGTATAACTATAGTTTTAAGCTTAAATACTCGAAATTAGTAGCATGTAACTGAAAGATTTTTTTTTTTCGCGGAACCTCCTTACATATACTGTAAATAATAAAATCGTTTCCCCAAAATTTGTTTCCCTTTCAAAATTATCCAGCAGACTTAGTCCTAAAGTAGGGGGAAAGTTACATTAATTGCTGTAAAGCTGAAAATTCGTATGAATATTAGGAGCGTTCTTAAGAGTGAACTGTGAAGAACGAACTGAACATTTCCAGAATCCCGTGTTGCAAGAAAAAACATGCATTGAAGCGCCATCACTGGCGGATTTACCGAATAGGCAACATAGGCGTGTGTCTAGGCCGGAAAATTTTCAGGAGCGTCAAATTTGACCTTGTAAAGTCGATAAAATGCTAATGGCTACTGTCTGGGGTGGCAAAATCGTACCTGCCTAGGGTGGCCATTTTTCTTATTCCGGCTCTGAGCTGCCATATAAAATAAAATAACCTTAAACTGAGAAATACTTATCATCTCAGAATATTAAATGGCAATCAGTTGGAATTGTAATTTAACGCCTCATTTCACTCAGTTCATGGCTGAAAACAAACGAGAACGTTCCTCTGGCTGCAACTGGGTCATTTGCCATGAATAAGAAACCATAGTCATCAACATCGCATGCAAAATAATTCAATATTCAAATAGAAAATGAATACAATTTGAAAAAAAAAAGAAAAACAGGAATATGTTACAACGTAACCTTGTCGCATAGCACTTAATAACACTGAGAGTTTATTAAAAGGGATTTTCCGAGATGAATTTCTTCTTTTATATATTTTGAGGATTTATTCTACAGAAGAGTTTGAGAGCTTTTTAATGATCCTGTGGTCATATGGAAGAGTAGCTTAAGTCGAAAATTGTTGTTTTGAGATGCTCGGTGTTTTCTGTTTATTTTGTTGTTCTGTTCTGTTTCTGTTTTACTACACAGAATTCATGTGAAAATTTTGCCAATTTTCGAATTGGTAAAACGTTTTTAAAAGAGGATAATGACAATTAGCGAAAACTTGAGTGACTAAAGAGCTTCTGTTGAAAAAAAAAAAAAACAAAATTTATCCAAATTTTTTCCCCATTGATAATACATAATTTACACAGCGTTCATCATAGTCAATTTGAATTCAATAGCATCACAATAGATCGTGGAATAGGCCTACCGGGGAAACCACGTTAAAAAAAAAGCGCCAAGCACACTACCTCATAGGTGGTGTGGAAATGTGTGCATTAGTGTGGTCCAAAATTGTATGGGAAAATTATTTTGTGTCGGATTTTGCGATCCGCCCCCTCAAAATATAGTAGAGGGCAACAGAAAAGGGAAATGAAAAGATTTAGATCGATCGGACGTCATTTAGGAGGTGCTCAACGAGGTCAAAGTTCAGAAACATGATTTTGTAAACTCATGCCGCTAGTACAATTAACAAAAATATGCACTTACATTTTTCTAAATATCTCAAAAACTAATTAAGATAGGAAGACGAAACAAACGTTGGCTGATTCCTAATACAACAGGAAATTCCAAAATATTTTTTTTAATTTTTACACTGAGAAAATTTTTTTCACAAAACTAAAAAGAAATTTAATAAGTTTTTTTCAGTGTATTTCTGTCGCTAAACTACTTTTTAAATATATTTAGAAAATTCCTCAAGGAATTATCTTTTACCAAAAGAAAATTCATCAAATTCGGAAGTATACTTTTTGAGATATTGACAAAAACGTAAGCGAACACTAGTCAGAGTTCAGAAACATGATTTTGTAAACTCATGCCGCTAGTACAATTAACAAAAATATGCACTTAAATTTTTCTAAATATCTCAAAAACTAATTAAGATAGGAAGACGAAACAAACGTTGGCTGATTCCTAATACAACAGAAAATCCCCAAAAAAAATTTCTAATTTTTACACAGAGAAAAAAAGAAAAAACACTGTGCATATTACGAAAAAAAAAATTGTTTCCTTTCTTTGAACTGCTGTTTCTCGGAAATGGCAATAGTTAGGAAAAAATTGTTAGGACCTTTTTTGTAGAGAATTTTATGCTCTACAATTTTGTAGTCTGCTGTTTTCCCTGTAAAAATTACCGTTTAGCTGATTTTAGGCACCTTTGACCTTGAGTAAAAGTTTTGTTTGATGGGGACTTTTCACAATTCACTTAGAAGAGCATTATTAACATTCCTACCAAATTTCAGCTTTACGGGATTCAATGCAAAATTATCCCTATTTTTTGTGCTTATTTGACTGGATTATTCTGTTGAAAAAAAGAGTAAAATTTCTAAGCAAAAGGTTTAAAAAAACTAAACTAAAAATTAAATGCGAATAACTTCATCAAAAATGACGATCTATGAAAACACTCAAGGTACTCATAACCGTCCCGACTTCCTTATGGCTCCATTAACTTCATTTTGACTTATGTAGACTTAAGCTACTCTTCTGTACTACTACAGATATATATGTACTTTATAGTGTCCTTGTAACATGTGTCCTTATGTATGTTCTTTGAAGATCTTCAAGATTCGAATCTTAAGAGTAAAAAAAAATATTATTTAGCTTGGTATAAAAAAGTTAAAGGCTTTTATGTGATTAGCGTTTGGTTTCTGCTACCCAAGGGCAAAGTTGGTTTTATTAGGAAAAGGGAACTCCACGCAAAACGGCCCTACAGGTCACATCCGCTACAGCAATTCTCAGGAGAAATGATGTCATTTCACATCCTTTTTATATCCAACGTAAGCAGTGCGTATTAGTTTTGTACGGATCTTGTAACAGCTAGAGTTAAACTACCCCAGGTAGGTATCTATTGAAAATTGGGTCGGTCGATATATATTTTTTCAAAAAGCGTTTAGAAAAAGCGTAAACTGGATGAAATTGTAAGAAGAATTCGACTAGAAAACCCGGGTCTAAGCAAAATTCCTCGCTCATTGAGGTTGATTTTCGCGATCCAGCTAATTTATTTTGAACCCAAGAGAGAGATTGTTCGAAAATTATTAGCTATCAACTTTAAATTGCGGCTAAAAGTCGTCATTATAGCAAACTCGAGAGAGAATAAATATTCGAAATTTGAGCAAAGTTAGTCAAGGGTAACGCGATAGTACGCGACAAAATCTAAAGACGATGTCATACAAAGGCGTGCCCGAAAATTGAACAACAGTGCCAAGAATTCCAGTTACTTTGTATCTTGCAATAATTCATTTAATCACTTTTTCCATTTGGCTGCACTCATTCGAGGCCACACCAACACCAAACAGAAGAGTCTCCGGGAATTCTGAGCCTTATTGCGGGAAACCCAAAGAGCACATTTATCCAATAGAAATAAATATTGTAATGGGTCTAAAATCTTTAAAAAAAAGATTTAGAATGAGAAAGAATAATTGCTATTTTTCATACTTATGTACGAATTTTTAAATTTTGCGGCATAAGATTTTCATTCAAAAATCAAAAAAAGGTGAGCATTAAATCGGCACGCCCTAAAAATGCGAGTAATTTCTTGTGTACCTCATTCCGTGCAACATTTCTGAATGGGAGTGCGCAACATGTGTCTAAGCAAAGCATAGATATATATATTTATTTTCTACTTCCGACGGTGTAATTATTCTAACATAAAAAAAAGGCAAAAGTAGATCAATATTTGTCTCCCAAAAGAGTTTGTCGGACGCAAAAAAGACAGAAGCCACTCAGTTTGTCTGTACAACCGCCACGTGAAAGTTCATTTTATTTCGCACCACGGAGTTTTACGGTTTTTGGAAACTATTTGAATACATATAAAAAAAAGAAATTATCAAAATTCAAAAAGCTGTGAGTTTCAACCGAGTGCTTTCAGTTATAAAGGAAATTATTACTTCCTGTTGTTTTGTATCTGTGTGACAATTCATGCAATTACCTTCTCGGACTATTTGGACATGTTATTACTCCTATTTGAACTTCGTGTTGCGTGCATGCTAGAGCCATTCGAATTTAACCTAAATAAAATTTAATACTTCAAGAACACAGGATAACTGCTTCCACCATTTCCAATACTTTTTAAGAAATTATTCGAACTAATTTCAAGTATTTATGACTCAATTAATTAATTATAAAATCCCTTTCGTTCATTGGAGATATTTTTGAGAAGAATTTCTAATGCAATTTATTGTCGCATTATGAAATTGTCCTCGTTCTCAATCGATAATTCACTGTCCTTGACATCCAAAACGGATACACTGCAGAGTTGGGATGCTGCGCACTGTACGCATTGCAACGTTTTTTTGTATGCAGAGGGATGATGTCACGGCGAGCACATATCAATTTCCCTTTAAATTTGCCAACTCAAAAGTTGTTGAGAAAGTAGCAAACTATAAGGATAACTTGACTTATTATAGGACTTTGAATGAGAGCATTATATTCTCATTATATTTTAGATTATTATTATTGTAATTTCGGCCCTCATTTTGGCCTTTTACATAGGAGCAAATAAATTCAGAGAATATTTTTAGAATATTCGGTCGCGTTCTGGTAAAAAATTCCTTAGAATTATTGAACAATCGTCCTAAGTCAATAAAAATCCCTCAAGAAATAAAAAAGGACATTTCGGCTTTCAAATTCAAACTCAATACGAAACACAGGGGAAGGGTTGATTTCAATGTATTTACACTTTTATAAAGTATAATAGCTTTTCTCTTGCCACCTCAGTTGTTGGACCTTTCGGGAGATTTCCTCATTTCAATAGCCCAGTGTAATCATTAAGTAATTGACCGGCCACAAGGCACAAAAATGAAGTCATTGTGTTTATGTGTACATACCCAAAAGGGCGGTGACACATTTGCCGCATAATATTGTAAAAAAATAAAATGTAGCATACTTTTAGGTTGAGTGCATCGACAAAAGCTATTAGCATTGAAGAAATTAAATTTAATTCAATTAATTGAAGAAAAAGTATTTGAGGTATTTGGATATCCGACACACTCCATGTCGAGGGTGTATTCTGTTTGTGCGGTTGTGTGTAGTGCCCAGAACCAGTCGAGTTATACCATACAATAAGTGTCACCAGTAGATTCGATTTAGCCACGCCCATCCGTTTGTATATCCATCTGTCTGTCAGGCTGTCTGTCTATATTACAGTTGTCTTATCAAAGGAGTTAGTTGAACTATCTTCAAAACTTGCCATGCGTGTTTGCGGGGGTATGAGTAAAACTAAAGTTCGAGAATGGGCCGGTTTGGACCATTTTTAAGGGTACCAGGGTCCATTAATGGGGTGTGCTATGAAAATCACTAAAACCGCTCTAAAACCTGAATTTTTCGGGATGGTTTGATGAATTATGATACGTCTACATATTTAAGGGTACTAAATTTAATTTCCAAAAATTGGAAAAGTGGGCGTGGCAGAAGGGCGTTTTTCGAAAATTGTCCCTAACAGCTGAAATCGAGATGGGACTTGAACCAAAATTGGCATATGTTGTTCCTCTATAGTGATAAATATATTCTTCAAAAAGTTTTTTGATCGTTCTATTATTAAGGATACTTCCAGGACTAGGGGCTGTCTTAAAATCTGCCCCAAAATCAGAGTTTTTCGAGATATTTCCATTAAATTTGCAATTTGAGCTTATATATGAGCTTCCGATGAAATATCCAAAACTTTCAAAAATTGGGCGTGGCAAAAGGGCGATTTTAATAAAAGAAAATTCGTCATATGATCCCCTTATTGTCTTGAAAATCTACGGAGGCCTTCGTTCAAATGGTCGCTGTCTTAAAACCTGTTTTGAAAAATATTTAAACTTATATAGCTAACCCTTTATCTGTGTTGGGTATGGTATGGTCGGGCTTGCCTGACTACAACACCCCTACTTGTTTTATCTATACTGCGTTCAGACGGCATATTTTGAACTGGGAATTAGAATTCTTACAAAGCTTCGCATTTGGGAATCGAAATTGAGTTAAGCTTCGTTATTGATAGAAAATTATTTGTCTTAAATTTAAGCCTGATGTAAGCTGTAGAATCAACCGGATCTTATTTTGTATTCAGAACACACCCGGCCTGGTTTGAAAAATATCCTAGAAATATCGATAAAATAGAGATGGGACTAATTTCTATATACAATTCCATTCATCTCACAAATTGAATTGCCTAGCAATGAAGCAATGCGGCTTGGCAAATTTCGTATGACAAATAACACGATGTAGGTAAAGTAAGATTTGCCATTGAACTCAGTATGAGACCGACCATGTTAAGTGTCGTGAGAACATGCTATAACAGTTACTTATGTTCAAAAATAATTTATATATTTAATTAAAAGCGTTTAATTGTGTTATTCACAATATTCCAGATGACGCATCACGATCTGTATTCAAAGGAAGCGGAGCTGATAAACACGACAAAACGACGCCTTTGCGATGGCACAGATAAGGACGTGTTGACGAAATTGCGATTGATGTGCCTAAGCCGTGGAGCGACAGGCCTTTTGGGCTTAGCCCGGTAATAATTCGTTTAAAGCGGATGCGCATTTTTGTTTTTATTTGTTCAAAAAAATCATTTCAGTAACGTGTTTTCTTTTTTTATTCGAGCTTAAGGCCAACAGTAATACTTATAATCAGGGATCGGATTTTGTTGACTTTTATAAATTTAAAGCATACTTTATGGAGAACAAATTTTGTTCAACTCATATAAAGGTGGGATTCAAACCGATTTTTAGCTTCAATTTGAATTTTTTTGAAGTTCGACTTCGCTAATCTTGTCTGCAAAATGTTGGTAAGAAAAAAAATTTTTTTTCCCCCCATAAAGTATGCTTAAAATTTATAAAAGTCAACAAAATCCGAGCCCTGCTTATAATAGGTCTGTTCCTGTACTGCACGAAACTGCCTAGTTTTTTGAAAACTGTCTGAAAATTGGGCAAAGCTACCTAATTTTTTGAAAACTGTATGAAAATTGGGCAGTTTCGTGCAGTACGGGACCATACTTATTGTTTAAATTCAGTTTTTGTATGGAAATTTGACATTTAAACAAAAGGTATGTTCCCGTACTGCACGAAACTGCCCAAAACTGCTCAATTTTGTTCAATTTTCATACATTTTTCAAAAAATTTTACAGTTTCGTGCAATACGGGAACATACTTTTGGTTTAAATGTCAAATTTCCATACAAAAACTGAATTTAAACAATAAGTATGGTCCCGTACTGCACGAAACTGCCCAAAACTGCCAAATTTTGCTCAATTTTTATACAGTTTTAAAAAAATGGGTCAGTTTTGCCCAATTTTTGGACAGTTTTCAAAAAATTAGGCAGTTTCGTGCAGTACAGGAACAGACTTAATAATATTTTATTTTCTTGGAATAAAATAAAGAAAGCTACTGAAAGTTTTTATCACTAAATAAATGAAAATCGACAAAGGTCGAGTACTTACTGTATATAAGCATATTTTAATTGAGCTCCTTCTAAGGTCATTTCGCGTAATGGACGACGATGGCAACAACGTTCTCGGCTTTGATGAGTTTCGAAAAGGATTAACAGATATTGGTCTTGAGCTTAGTGACGAAGAATTCCAAGAAATGTTTCATTGGTAAGATTTTTCCTAGTATTTAGTTAAACAAGAATTGATTTAATACACATATTCATTGCAGTTTTGATGAAAATGGTGACGGCTCGGTTAACTTAACGGAATTTATACTCAAACTGCGTGTAAATATATTTTTAAAAATATTTCTGATCAGCTGCTAATATTTTTTTCCAATAGCCACCAATGTCCAAAGCACGGCTTAATTTAATCGAGAAGGCCTTTGAGAAAATGGATGTTAACGGCGATGGTGTCGTTACGATTACGGATCTGAGGAAAATTTACTCCGTGAAAGACCATCCGAAATATTTGAGCGGTGAACGGTCCGAAGATGAAATTCTAACCGAGTTCCTTGCCAAATTCGAGACCCGAGGCACTCCTGATGGCACCTTGACCAAAGAGGAGTTCATTAATTATTACGCTGCCATTAGTGCTTCAATAGATAATGATGCTTATTTCGATTTAATGCTTCGACGTGCCTACAAAATTTAGAAACTCAATGGGTTCGCATGTCAGAGAAAATCATTTAAAATACGTCCAGTTCAGCTGTTATATTTTCAACAATCTTAAAGTAGTTAAGTTGATTGAGAATCAATCAAACCAAAGGATGTCTAACAAATAAAAGAATTAAATATGAGAAAGCTAATAACATTTTTCCGTCTATTGTATCAAAATGCCAGATTAAGGTTCAATGTTTTGTTCTATACCAACACCCATTTTTCACGGATTAATTGAAAATATTGCTATTTTTGAATGAATATGAGAAAACCGGGTGTTTTCTCCCAGTGTACAACGAACTAAAATCGAAAATAATTCGAAAATATTCCTTGTGAATACCCCTAATGCATTTAATGTCGAAAAATGCTGCTCATCGCTGTAATGTCATCAAATATAATAAAGGAAATTGCTGTCATATTTTGTCCTATCAAAACAAACTCAATGAAGCTTGCATAAGCGCAGTTGAGGCGATGATTCGAATAAATTTTTCTTTTGTACTACATATGTACATATATATAATGCTTCAAATTGATGCACCAGTCACTAAAATGTCCAAGTTTAACCCTTTCTTTTTGCAGTTGGGCAATTCCATTTAGTCACGCCCGTCACAATCCCTTTTTTTTTTAGGTTTTAGCTTATAATAATAATTTTAAGCTTATAATAGATATTTTCCCGTAGTACACGAAACTGCCCAATTTTTTTGAAAATTGAAAATTTTGAAATTTGAAATGTGAAAAGTGTATGAAAATTGGACAGTTTTGTGCAGTTTCCTGCAGTACGGGAACAGACTTAATAATTTTTTTGAAAACTGTATGAAAATTGGGCAGTTTTTTTTTTATAGCAGTTTCGTGTAGTACGGGAACACACCTATTTTGACAGTTTAGATATGAAAGTGAGAAAGAAGAAGAGCAAGGTCTGTTCACGTACTGCACGAAATTGCTAAAAAAAAAAAAAAAAAAAACTGCCCATTTTTCATACAGTTTTCAAAAAATTGGTCAGTTTTGGGTAGTCTCGTGCAGCACGGGAACAGACCTTATAGTGGTATTGAAGCAGTTGTGGAAATTTAAGTGTGCAAATTTTGCACTTTTGTATGAACGACGACCCTGCGAAGAACGAGTGCAAAACTTGTGCGATAACATGGCGCCAAATTTGCCCGTCAAAATCGATGTGCAATATTTGCCCGGCCGAGGAATTTTTTTTCCATACAAACAAAATTGCACAAACGCAACATTTGCGAGGGTGAATAAATTGCACACCTGCTTCAATCCCACTTTCTGTTTCTTTTGAGTAAAAATAATATTTGATTTCTAGCAAATTTTTTCAGATTTGAAGAGCAAAGAATAGTATTAGACAGCAGATAAAATTCGGTCTTCAAAGGGTTAAACACTGAAAGGTAATTATATGATGATAACAGAGAAATCTATGTGCAGAAGTTTTCAAAATTGTATTGAAGCCAACAAGCTGACCAAAGAATGTTGAAAAAATGAGATCTCTTGCACTGTTAAATCCCAAACTAGCAAAGTCCATCAAATGTGTAAACTGAAAGGGTTAAACAAACGCTGACACACGCAAAATTGATATAACAACTACTTAATTAATTGTTTATTTGATTACTGCCTACTTTTTTGCTTGTAGCAGGGGCGGACCATGGGCAAAAGCCGGGTGGGCCCCAGTTCGCTGTGGGTTTTAGCTCTTACATTTTTTTTTCTTCTTATGTAACGAAGCTCCATTTTTGAAACGCCCGGTGGACCCTTTGACCCCCAGTACGCCCCTGGCTTGTAGCTAGAAAATCACAAAGTTTAATTTTTATACATACACTGCCGGGTCTGAATAATACATTTACACTCGTATTTTTCAATTGGCTGACGAGTGTAGCCGCTGGTTTTTATTGCATTAATGCTCTTTTATATTTTTAGTATAATCTTCACACTGATTGAAGCAACAGGTTTTCCGCGGGTCAAGCTTTCGTTGAGCTGTCATTTATTGATTTCGTGACTTAATTCCGGGCTCTGTTCTCACTCAATTACAGTAATATTACCGATATACATAAGCCGAGCAACGAACACAACTTTTCAGTTGTCATTCAACCCGCGGTCACGCTCGCTGGAGTTTTTGATTCCAAAAATACCAAAAAAAAAACTTCGACTGCGTTGAAAAAATTCATTTCGATAATTAATATACAATTAAGTGCAATCAAAATAAATAAAAATGTTTCAAAATCCAAAAAAATTCGCTCTCTGCTTTGCTCTCGTCTTACAATTGCAGTCGCTGGCTTTTGTGGTAAATCCTTAAATATTACTGAATCGAACTGTGCTTTAGTTGAGTGAATATGAGAACTTTTAAGCAGAGTAATGAAAATCTCTTAAAAGAATAATCTTCAACTTTACTCCTTTAAGTATTCATCAAGGAAAGAAACTTTGAAAAACGGTCTGTCTGAGGCAGGCCACTGACGTCAAACTTTTCCATTGAATTTTGTGCGAATCCAAGGCGAGTTTGACGTGTATGGCGCTGTTGGCATACAAATCCAATTATTTTGATATTACGTTTTTGTTGTTGTTTCAATTGATTGATGGATTTGTTGATGCGTTTGTGGGCAGCTTGAAAAAAATTTAATAAATTGATTATTGCCCTATAAACCATGAGAGTTGTTCAAACTTTCTACCGTGTTATGGAAGATGTTCGTACGAAAGTGTCCGCAATAAAGTTTGTTGTACTTGTGGTTTGCGTTTATGGCGAGATTTCGTGTATAAACTAAAAGCTTTTAAAATCCTTCTCCAAATTTACATAAAGTAGTTTCGCTATATTTGAAACTCGTATGTAAGAAAAACCCGCTTTTAAGAAAGGAATCTCA
This sequence comes from Chlorops oryzae, assembly GCA_020466095.1. NCBI lineage: Eukaryota > Metazoa > Arthropoda > Insecta > Diptera > Chloropidae > Chlorops > Chlorops oryzae. The sequence continues at coordinate 4,053,538 of CM035807.1, read as the reverse complement.
GGGCACCAAGTCCATTTATGTATATTAAGCTCTGTACAAAAATTTTTGTGTATAAGAAACTTGGTTTTTATCAAAAATTTAACACCCCTTTTTTCAAATATCGGTAGTTTATATAAGGAAAATTTTCTTATAAACGGTTTTGTTTTCATAAGAAAGAATTTTTCTTATAAACGGGTTCTTATATAAGAAAAAATCGGATATAAGAATGAAATTTCTTGGCTAAATCGACATTCTTATATAGCGAAACTACTGTAAATATGTATAAATATATGGCTTTTGTTAATTCTTAGATTGCCTCCGAGGATTTGCACTCATATTTGGCCAATCAGACCAAAATTGAACTAGAAAATGGCGGTGATCGAGATCCCCTTACAAAGATACGTCTATTATGCTTCAAAAGAGGAGCCACTGGTATACTAGGACTTGGAAGGTTCGTATCTTCCAACAGTTTGAAGGGAATAATTTATATGGTGTTGATATCCCAACTTTAAATAGAGTTTTTAGTAAGATGGATGACGATGGCAGCAAGGCCCTCAACGAAGGTGAGTTTATTAGAGGAATGAAGGAGTTTGGATTAGACGTAAGCGACGCTCAAATCAAAGATCTGTTCAAAACGTAAGTGAAAATAACTTTTAAAAAGAAATTTTCATTCAATATGCAAGGAGCAAAGTGATAAAACCCAATATTACAGTTTCGATGAAGATGGCAGTGGTTCCGTTAGCATAACTGAATTCTTATTGAAGCTTCGAGTGAGTTATTCTTTAAAATTTAAGAATTCAATTATTTAAATTTTTCATGTCGCATAGCCACCGATGTCGCCGGCACGTCGGGAAATCGTTGAGCAGGCGTTTGCGAAAATGGACAGAAATCGCGATGGCATCATTACGCTGGATGATTTGAAAAATGTTTACACAGCGAAAAAGCATCCAAAGTTCCAGAGCGGTGCGATGAGTGAGGACGAGATTTTAACCGAGTTTCTGAACACTTTCGAAGGCGGACGTGGCAATCTCGATGGCAAGGTAAATAATTGGTATTTTATTAACTAGCCGCAGTCATATGCGAAGCTACTTTCCGAATTTTTTCCGATTTTTTCAGATCACTAAAGAGGAGTTTATAAATTACTATGAAACGTTGAGTACTTCAATTGATGATGACGGCTTCTTCGAACTGATGGTGCAAAGGGCATATCATTTGTAAGCTGCCAATACACGACCTTGGGTGATCACGAATCAAGTAGATACATGACTCTTAGATGAATATTTTCTTCTATCTGCGTTTGTTAATTCTATTCAAAACTTGATGTAAACGATATAATGTGTAAACCCCAAAGTGATTTAATTTTTTTTTTAAGCTAAACAAAGATCAAAATAAAGTTCCAGATTTCATGCTATAAACCGAATTATTGTTATTTATGAGAATGTCAAAGTTTTAGTTGATTGTAACAATTAGAAACCATAAAAATATTTAATACACAATGGGCTCTAAAAGAAAATCCTAGTCTAAGGTCTTTTCTTTAAAAAAGTTTGCTGGCTAAGGAGTTGTCTCCTGTTTTTGGACCATATTTTAAAAAAACTCCTAACAGAAAACGAAAATAGCGTTCAGAATTGATGAAAATTAAAATCAAATCAAAATCGAAGTGTAGCGCTGGCGGCCATGATTTCTCGTCTCCTAGTTTTCCAAAATGAAAAAATTAAATGTGGTTATAATCAGTATAGATGTCATTATGAGCGGATCCTCGAAAATAATCGAGTGATTTTTTTTTTGACAAAATGGTGGCTCTTAAAAAATTACCCATCGATTTCGGGTACTTTTTTTGTAGTTCAGTGTAAAAAAAAAATAGTAAAAAAATTTTTAAAATTATGATTGAGGAACCGGCCATAAGGGTGACAATTCTGCGTCGAACTCATTTCGTTTCATTAAAAGCAGTCCAGTTTCACTCGAGAAATCATGACCGCCAGTTTAAAAAAGGGGTTCGAAATGAATGCGTTTAAAGTTTGAAGCAACGCAAAAATTACTCGTTTTAGCGCAGATCTTGCTTCACAAAGAAGACTATATCTTCTAAACTATTTCGAGTTTCAGAAAATCCTTTTGGAACGATATTCTCAAATATCCAAGCTATCAAAAATGGGGGAAAAAAAATTTTAAAAAATTATTTTGTCGAAAGAAAAAACCCCCTTAATGCAAGGAACTTGTTCGCGAATCACATTTTCAATGAATGCATCGATTTTGAATATGTTTTTCAGATTTAAAGTTTCACAGAATCTTATTTGCTTGACCAATCTTAAAACTGTAAAGAAAAAAGCTGTAGAGGGGTTTATTTTCTTTAATTTGAGGGATAATTTGTTCAAATCGAATCATGAATTGTCAAGTTCTGTTCGAGAAAGCTGCAATACCCGCTTTAAAAAAATATTTTTTTGTTTCAAAAATCAATATAAAACAGTTACCTTAGGGTCACTTAAAATTGTTAGAAAAAAAAAATTAAAAACGCTCCTCACATTCCTTGCCTCAATTTCATTGTACGTCAAATCAAGCTCTCGTTTCCGAGAAACTCGAAAAGGATTTTCAAGTGAAGTTGTTGCATGGCTATTAAAATTTCACTCTCCAATGATAAATAAAGATACCCCATTTTTGGTGCTTAGATTGCGAACATATGAGTGATTGATATATGTATGTAGGTGTGTTTATATTTTCTATTATAAAAAAATAATTGTATGTAATATGTGTTTTCTCTTGAGCATTCAACGAAAAGTAATCACATCGAAGAGTTTCACATTTTTCTGCCCATTTGATTTTTTTGCCGGGGGAAACTCAACTCAGCCGGCAAGTAAGCCATTTTGGGCAACATTTTAAGGTCTCTTCAAAAGTTTGATAACGGTAAAGTATCTTGGCATTGTTTTCATAGGATTGTTATGTGTTGTAAGCTTGTTTATGTATCCGTTTGCTTTTAAAGAACTCTTGTCATGAGCTTTTGTAAGCTTTATGAAAAGTATTATGCTTTTATTTTTTTTAAATGGTTCTTTGAACTCTCAGTGTTACATACAATGGTACAACAAGAGATATTGAAAAGGTAGCCAGGATTAGCATTCAATATTTAACAAAAAATAAATTGAGATCAAATTATATAAAAAGGAATCAATTTGTGTGGGAAGTCGATTTGCTGACTTGGCTACACTTTTTCGTATTCCCGCTTTTGAAGGTTTAAATGTTTCGTAATAGACTTTGATTTGGCAAGTTGAATTTTATGTATATATAAAAAATTACATATATGTAATAAAATATTATATTTATACCAGTTTGAAATATTCTAGAAAAATGTGGACAGTTATAGTGGAGAATCAATTTACATATGTAGAGGCTCTTAGCCAAGGGCGTAGCGAGAGAAAAAGTGCTTTGGTAGCGCTTATATTTGCTACAGTGGTATATTGAGCAATTATAAGACATTAACCGAAAAATAATTTGGGGGGGAAAGAAGAAGTTTAGAGAGTTTTGGACCAAAAACCCAAAAAATCCGAAAAATTCATGAGGTCCGATTTCGATGAAAATTTATATATGGAATAAGTAAAAAATTCTAAGAATTTTGATGCTAACATTTTTTTTAAATACTGATTACAACTAGCCTAGTTTGGGTCTAGTTCTAAACTGGTCCAAAAAGGACTAGTTGTATTAAGTTTTTTGAAAAACTTTTGGTACCAAAATTTTTAGAATTTTTCACTTATTCCATATATAAATTTTCATCGAAATCGGACCTCATGAATTTTTCGGATTTTTTGGGTTTTTGGTCGAAAACTCTCTAAACTTCTTTTTGCCCCCCAAATTATTTTTCGGTTAATGTCTTATAATTGCTCAATATACCACTGTGGCAAATATGAGCGCTACCAAAGCACTCTTTCTCTGGCACGCCCTTGCTCTTAGCGAACACAAAAGGTTAGGCCGCTAGAACTTAGGGTAAATGATGGAGGAAAGAAGAAGATTGAACTGAGTTCTATTTAAAATTTATAACACGCACAAATGGAATGAAATATCCGCTGAATGGTCAGTAGTTAATAACTTAATTAATTGACATTCGGTATACACAAGCATATTTGGGGTCTGTAGGGTTCCGGATGCTTATTCGGCGGGCTCAATTGGATCCATGAGCTAGTATAGACATGTATATTTTGAGGATCCTTGTGAGTTCCTCTCAAAAATGGATTCAGGTTTCTCTGGGTCCTTGATCATTACTATTGTGAACCGATCTACTCCTGGGGCCATCAATCCAATGTCTTTCTTTCCCGAGCATAGTCTATAAATTCTTTTTATATACCATTTATCTTCTTATTTTTCCACAATTCATGACTTTTATGCCTATGACTTTTATATACTCAGCGTCCCGATAATATTGGCGTACTATGTTTTGCCATTCGGTGGGTCTAATGGCACATTTACTCCCCTCTCTTTTTCTACAACCTTTTCACCGACGTCGTGTCCCAAATGGTCGAAGAGCATGTTCCGAAAATATCACTACACTCAAAAAAGTTTCTCAAGAACTTTTCATTGTTGAGACAATGTTTGGAAAAAGTTGTTGCATCAAGAATTGATTCTCAGGGCAACAATTTTTGTGGTCATGCGAAAAATGTTTTTTGTTGTTCTAAGAACTTTCATTGTTTTTAGAACAATTTAAATTGTGGGGAACGATTTAACCAACAAAATTGTTGGGCTAAAGTATAAAATTGTTGTCATTACATTTTATTTTTTTGAGTGTAGGATATCTCTATTAATACCAAAATATAAGGCGGAAACAATTGAAGATGCCAAAATGTGCTCACTTTTGCTCCCTACTGTATATACAGTATTCCCCAGATATATGCATACCGGATATAAGCATTCACCGCTTATATGCATGCCAATTTTTGTCATTTGCCGTAAATTTTCATACATGAAGCCCCGCTTAAAAGCACTCCCCGCTTATAAGCACTTTTTTTTTAAATGAATTTTGCTCGGTGCTTATATCCCGAGAATACTGTAAATAATATATTTTAAGATTTTTGGAAAAATGTTCGCCTCTGATTATTCGTTTTAAGTGGTTTTGACATTCCAATAAATTTTTCGGATTAAATTGCAGAGCAGCAAATTTTGTATTCGAATTGTATTTTATTTAAATTACTTGCGTCACTTGGACATTTGCATAGAAAGGATGCTAGTCAAAATTGTATGTATGTATGTATGTTAAGTATGAGTTTGGCATGAGCGCCCATTAAGATTATTTTTCGGTTGAAGAAACACAAAAATGATCTGTTAGGCAACACTTTCCTAATTAAAAATGCCAAAACCCATACACGAATTGGTTGTCGGATATGTTGACGTTTCTTTTTTCTTTGCCGGTTCGTTTCTCATTTTTATATGATTAATTGGGTAACCATTGAATTGATTGGATCGGTCGTGATTATTCATTATGTTTTGTCGTGCCTTTCTATGTTTCCCCTTGTTGGATCAAAAGCGAAAAATATCCACTACAGTTAACATTTTATAGGCATTGGGTGTACCTCCTGAAATTAGCTCTCTTAAAGGCCTTCAGGTCATAAGGGGGTGTATTGGTGGAAACTTTAACTTGCATCAGGTAAAGGACGTTCAAGTAAAGGAATGTTATTTTTACATTTTTTTCTCTTTTAAGCTATCATAAATTTCTGACCATATCTGACCTTTGTCAAAAAAAAAATATGCAAAGCATTTATATAATTATCCATTAATTAAGAAAATTAATTTCTTCATTTGTGCATAAAAATATCACAGTAGATATGTGATTCAGGTGCTCTCTCTCTCTCTCTTCTCTCTCTCTCTCTCTCTCTCTCTCTCTCTCTTCCTCTCTCTCTCTCTGGCTGACTTCTCTAACCGATGGTGGTTTTAATATTTGTCTTTCTCTATCTGAATTGTTTTGCATCCAACATATTTAAAATATTTTCTTCGGTTTCCATTTGAAAAGGAGTTTTTTTTTAGTTTTGAAAAATTTGCGGCTTTGTCCCTTCGTTCTTTTGTTTAGACTAATTGGATTGAAACTGTGGGAATTTCGAAATGAAGATAAAGTCAACACTAGGTACTCAAAGCATTAGTTTTTCCATTATTTTAATTTGAAAACTTTCCGAATTTTATTTAGTTAAGGTTTTCAAAACTTTTAGTGCGTTTGTTTTTTGTTTGTTTGTGATTTTGTGTTTTTATTTCAGGAAAAATTAAATGTTTTAAAGGGAAAATGAAAAATAACAATCGCATACAGGTCGAGATAGGGCAATGTATGGTTATGTGTAACGTTGTAAAAAAATGTTTTATATATTTTTATATATGGGAAAATTCAGGAGTTAGGGACGCTGCTCTCGTACACATTAAGTGAAGTTTTCAATATGAAAGGAATGCGATATTTTATATGTAACTACTTCAATTGAAAGTTAAATAAAGGTTTAGTGGAAATATAATAATTCAAAATTGTACAGAAAAATTAAACTTTATCAGCGTTTTAATTAAAAATGTTTCCATTAATAAAGCTTCAAAGCTTTAGTTAACAATGAGTGGGCAATAAATGGAAGTGGTTTTCAGATCGATATGAAAATTCCTCGATTTCCGTGAAATTAGCAATTTTAGATAAAAATACTATGAGCTTAATACTTTTAAAAAAATTATAATTTTCCATATAGATCAACGGAAACTAATTCTTCGATTCATTCGTCTATTTATTCCAAAAAAAAAAATTGGCGTTTAGGACGCTCCGTTAGGGACGTCGCAAGAAATTTCCACTTGTATTTTTTTAATTAACGGATGTCGAGAATCATTTAAAAAAGATTTTTCTAATTCTAAATGAAAGAGAACAATATATTACAGCTCTAGGGACACTGTGAGCTCCTTGGTTGTTCAATGAAGCCTATTTTAAGGGGCAAAAAATTGAAGGAAAAAATTTATGAATTGCTTAAAAATCGTGACGATTTTATTAATGCGCCGAACTCTTACAAAATCCAAGCAGGAAATAGAAATTTAAAGTGGTATTTGAAAAGGATACAAACCTACGTGAATCTTTGCCTCTAAACAAAAATAAATACATAGGGAAAAGTGGGGTAAATCTGACTCGTGTCTAAAGATGACCCCAGCTATAACATGAGAATGCAAAGGCTTCTGGCATTTTTTTCCAACCAGCATAGCACATATTTTGCTGCTGATTTCTAAGCAAATGTTTTCCAATTTTTAATTCTATAATTTAATTCTATATAAAAATTAAACTTTTATGTTTTAGAAAAAAATCGGTAATTTATCCTGATAAAGATTTTTCTCATAATATTAAATGGTGTATGATAGTAGTTTAAAGGGGTTTTAAAGGAAAAATAAAAACTTGAGAAAAAAATGTAAGGTTTCTTAGAAAATTGATTTTTATAGAAAGTCAACCGTGTGGAAAAAATTTGACCCCCCCAATTTTCATACTAATTAAAAAAAAAAAACGCTAATTTCCAGAAACCGAATTCTTAAGCGTTATTAATCTATTTTCTTCGCAAGAATAAACTTCGGATATTGCTGAATACAATAGGATATGATTTGGGTAAAGCATTTCTCTGGTTCTAAAACACGAGATAGGGGTCATATTTAGAACACCAATTTTCAAACCTTCAAAATTTAGAATACTGAATGTTTCTAAAATAATCTATATTTAGTAGGCTCTTGATGAACATTTTTTTATTGCAAAAACAAAGGTAATGATATTCTCTTGCATAATGGCATGTTAAGTTTTTATCTTCAGTATCAGCGTTTTGAATTTATAGTCAAATTTCTTAAGGGGTCTGAAATCGACCACTTTCCCCTACTATTTCTTATAATTTCCTAAAAGGCACTGAGATCAATTGGGGTTTAAACAAAAGGTCTAGAATGACTGAAATCGAAATAAAATCTATTGAAGAAGTCCTTTTTGTTTCAAAACTTCTCAACACGTGACTAGAAGAGGTCTTCTGTTTTAGTTACTCTACGGAAATATTGTCAATCAAATATTAAGGATGAGCAGTGGCATAGCTGTAAACTCTTCGGTGCATTATTGTGACACTTGATCCTATTAAAGAAGGGAAGCGGTATGTTACGATGTCTATGGGCAACACAATACTCTGCCTCAATAAACCTTAATCTACTCATTGGACAAACATAGTTGATGCCAGTGTTATTATACGGCTGTGAACGCAGATTCCATGCACTCGCGTAAATTGGATTTAAGCTTTAATAACATTGCAAGTCACGTTTTCAATCCAAATAGAAATGACAACATTTCTGATGACGCTTTCAACTTCATAAAATATCTTTTGACGGTCTACTCAATACCAGAGTCCTTCAGCTGATGCACAAAATAATCTTTAATCAAAAACATATCAATATATTTAATCGGACACGTTTTACTAAATCCCAAAGAAATAATCCTCATAAAAATTTCGATGTCATTTTCAGTATAAAAAAACTAACCATTTGCTCAAAATTTGACGCGATTTTGAAAGCCATAAGCCATAATATGTAAATATTTGCAACGGTCATTTGAAAGGAAAACAAACCGCAAATGAGCCATGACCATGATTCAAAATTTTATCTAATTATAATCGGGAAAATCGGCTGCGAATGGAATTGCTCGTCGTACGCCGTACGTATGAATGTCCAGTGACGGATTGAAAGGTACGCCGGTCAACTGCGGTCGGTTTTCCAAAAGTTTTCTTCATAAATTTGTTTTTATGAAAGCGTGAATTTCATATGAAATCTATAAATGATATTTGAAATGATGTTTGAAGTCATGTGAAAATACCACCAAAGTTTAATTTGCTATCGAAATTATTCTGGAGATTTCTTATGCAGCGTTGGTTCCTGTTTGAAAATTTTTGTGATTTTATTTACCTTCATACGGAGATGATTTTTGGAGCGTATAATAATTAATCTGTTATTATTCACCAGTAAATTGATCGGGTATTGGATCGAGCTGGTGGTTGTGTTGACATATTCGAGGAGTGTTGTTTTGCCCCCTTGAAAAAGTTTCGCTGTGGTCATGATGTGGCGTATGATATCTCCAGATTCTGACTGTCGCGGTGCCTTAGTCGTTTTACGGGGTACCATGGAATAAAGCGTATTTTCGTTTGTCCCCTATGACACTTGCCTGGATGTATACTGAAGCGGCACTGTCCATACCACAGGACTTAGAGCATTTGGCGAGAGCCATAAAATTTAGACATTATGGTAGGATTTCGTTCATTTATGTGTTGGCCTCGAGCGATATTGACATTGAAAGATTCCAGTCATGTTCATTGACGCTGTTGTCCATCACTTCAGAGCAGTTATAAAAAAAAAAAACGCAGTCATCATGGATGATGGATGATGCAAGCATGAATCTATAAAGTAAATATATTGCAACGAAGATTCCTTTTGTTCCTCTATCACTTAAAATTCAATTTCATTTCACGCTCAATAAACTTTTTTGTTTTCTCTTTCTACGGATAGCATTGGACATCTCCTTATGAAAAAAAAAAAGTGGGTTTATCTTAGAGCCGGAATACATTTTACAGTAATAACAAAGAAAAAAATTTTTTTTTATAACCTAAGTCCCATTGGTGTTCATTCTTGCGATTTAGTGGATTTAAGTGAACATCAATGTTTCCGAAAAATGTGCCTTATAGTTTCGGAACCGTTCTAGTACTTACCCCAAGATCTAGTGCTACCGACTTTGTCCACTATACAGAAACTGTAATTTGAACACTTTCTCAGGAAGTAATCTATTTGCAACATGATTTTAACTAAATTTGAAAATTTTTGTAGTACTTTGTCATTTTTCAATTGAGTTTAATTTGGTCAACATCAACACAAATTACCTAAATATCCAATAATTCCCAGAAGCACTGTCAATCATTACAGAATTTGTTTCACATAATTTTATCCCAGAGAGGAGAAGCGACCAATGCGGACCTAACAACATTATAGCTCATTTAAATTGAAAGAGGGGATTTTAAGAGGGCTTATCGGAGGAGAGAAAAGTGGGGTATTTTTAATTGCCGTCATTGAATTAAGATGTTTATAGTCAGTATGGCTCTGGTTGAGCATCACTTGACTTGAAAGGATGCCACCAATCTTGTCTCATGCAGGGGTATAGCCACAATACGAAATCTATTGGTCGATATTTTGTGCCAGCCTACCATTTCAAAAACCATATCCCCGGCGAGGCTCCCACAAGGGGGCCTAACAGACGATCAGGCACGGGCTCCTGATCTCCGCCGTACCAAGTTAATAATGTCCTTTGGTCAACTTGACTCAAGCCACTACCATTTTATTGATCCTATACCCAATCTCAGTCGGTAAAGTTGAACTGTCGGCTAGGGTCCGCGGGTTTGCCAAGCCCGTAAATCATAGAGATTCCCCTTGCGGTACCAATCGAAGTCGCATTAGGAAATACAGTGTTTTTACAAATTCTCATGGATCCTTAAATGTTCAGAGACTATTTGAACACTAAATATTTTTGCATGAACATATATTGAATAGGATGAGTTTAAGTTGCATTCATTTAAGGCAAGATTAAACGTAACTTATTAAAGAAATTGGTCCTTAGATATTAACCTCTATTTAAAATATACGAGGCCAATCGAAGTAAGCCAATATAGCATTAATCAATATTACATTAACCTCAACTGACCTGGTATATTCTTGAATCAAAACAAATTGACATAATTGAAAGGAAAGGAAAATTTTTGAAAAGTTTATGAACAAAGGATTTCAAATTTACGCCGCAATTTTAACGACAATTTTCCACAGCCTGACGAATGAAAAGCAAAACAACAGAATTTAACAAATGAAAAGCACACAATCGATGTGGCCTTGAGTTCGGCTTCCCACATTGTTGTTGACAGCAAACTATAACAACATTACGAAACAAAAGCTAATTAAAAGTGATGGGAGTGAAAATGATATTCAGGTGTGTGTTGAATTTCCATGCAAACGAATTGCTCAGCCGAAAGAGTTAAACCACTTAAACCACTTAACTTTTGTGCCACCCTCCTTATCATGAACAAACATTGAAGCACACTCAAAGGAAGCATCCATCATTTCGTCAAAGGATGATTTATTGAAACGCATTTAATGCTCCGTCATAGTCCTTTGAAAATTCTAATCGATGATTGCGTTTTTGGGTACGCGTATAGTACCTAGAACCAAACGAGATAATCCATCCAAAGTGTGTATAGATTTGATCAGAGTCGTCAGGAGATTCGATTTGAAATATCCTTGAAAATCCTTTTTTGTTAAGGCTTTTTTAAAAATTTTATATCTCAACAACCAATTGAGATAGAGAGACGATCTAAACAGATTCTGTTAGATAATAAAACAGGGAAGCTAAACAATTTTTTTTCAATTTTTACACAGAGAAAAATTTTTCACAAAACTAAAAAGAAAATTTTGAATTTAGTTCTGTGGGAAAATTTTTCTCAGTGTAAAAATAAAAAAAAATTTGTTTGATTTCCTGTTATATAAGCAATCATCCAACGTTTGTTTCATCTTCTTATCTTAATTAGTTTTTGAGATATAAAATTTTGAAAAAAGGCTTATCAAAAAAGGATTTTCAAGGATATTTCAAAGACCGTTCAAAATAAAAATCCAAAAAATTAGTCTTCCACAGTGTTTTTAGATGGAACCTATCGAAAAATCAACAAAATTTAAAAATTCCTTTCATGATGCCGCATGCCTTTGCTTAACCCGCCAGACCCTTTGCATGTTGGCGGGCAATTACGGCCTTGCTCAGATAGAAAATTTTGCTTCGTTAAGCGGTCATGAACAGAGTTATGTCAGCTTATGACAACACCCAGAGGGCCTCGACGGAAAACTGCGAAAGTCCGAAACTAACAACAGATTACATCATGTGAACATGCCTAAGCGATGGATTAGTCCTCGCCTTTCAATTCACTTTTAATCGTCCATTTTGTTTTTTCGAGCATGGCTGTTTTGGATATGGCCTCCGATACACAAAGCTCGCTTGAAAACGGGGGGAAAACGGAAGAAAAAAAATTTTTTTTGTTTTTGCGTTTGACTTTAAATTGAAGCCTGTAAGTATGCAAAGTTTTACAATTCCAACTGTTCTGCTTCACATCACCTTTTCGCTTGACAATGAACTGCCAAAAGTTATAATGCCTAAAGACATCGCATGAGATAAGTGCCTTCTTCAAATGATGAATGCCAACGTCGCCTTTTTTGCAACTTGCACTAGGCTCAACATCCCAGAGGACGTATTTTACATGTATAGGATGCAACATAAGGATAAAAGACGTCTTCGAAACTGTTTATCTTTTCACATTCTTTTTTTTTTATTTGAATTCTTCTGACGAAAAAAAGAAATTTGTTCAATCAGCACACTTTCTTCAAAATTTTTACAACTCGAAATTTAATATTTTCTTTAAAAACGTTTGTCATCCTCACAGGCTCGCAAGATATTGGAACATAATTTTTTAAATAATTTAATATTATTAATTTTTTTTTAAATGTTTTTCTTTGAATATCAAATCCCAGCTAGCATTTTTCGAAATTTTTGATCAAAAGCGAGTCTTTTTCGAGTCGCCTTTCTGATTAAAAAGATCAAATATGCGCTCGTTTTCTGATCAAAAATGATACTTTTATCGGGAGAAATTGGAACCCTAGCCGCGACTCTTCTTAGGGAGTCATATTTGATATCATTTTCGAGTCTTCTTCGACTAATATTTGCTATCATTTTGGAGTCTTCTACGACTCATATTTGCTATCATTTTGGAGTCTTCTTCGACTCATATTTGCTATCATTTTGGAGTCTTCTATGACTCATATTTGCTATCATTTTGGAGTCTTCTACGACTCATATTTACAATGAATTGCTTTCCAAAAATGAAAAAACTAAACATTTTTTTAAAACAATGCACATTTTTTGGCTTTTCCGGTTGCCTTATGTGGGATTTGAACCTAGGAACTCTCGTTTTATAGTCCTGTGCTCACCCGTCGACACGAAGCTTTCCAAATCGAAAGTCTTGGAAATTTTTCGTTTATAACTTTAAAGTCAAATTCCATTCAATTAAATTTTGAGTCAAATATTGAGTGAAATATAAGATAGAAACAATTTGAATGATCATATTCCAATCCCCTACGTGATTAATTGGCGATTGCTCTATATTTTGTTTTTGTAATTTGAATACGACTCGCTTTTGAAACATATTGGAGAGTCGTTTTCGAGTCTTCTTTTAATCGTGCATGTGATCAATCACTTTTCTAATCATGAAGGGGGCTCGAAAAAGACTCGTAAATGAATCTTCTCATAAAACAGTCTTCCAAATGTTGGGTGGGAAGAATCTACGGAACTGAAATATATTAATTTAACATTTGGATTGTGTGTCTTTTTCAAAAAACATATTTATTTTTTATAAAAAAAATATATAAAAATAAAAATAAATAAAAAGTTACTTGAAAACAAAACCTTTAACATTTCATTTGAATGCCATTCAAATTGAAGGCGTTGCAAGGCGCTCCGGGGACAGCAAGCTTTGTATGAAAAGTTCAAATTTTGAATTTTTTTGGCATGTGACAAGGACAAACGAATTCCTCTGTCCGTTAGGTTAGAAACCGCAAATGTCAATCCATCAGAAACCGTGAAAACTGTTTCCATGACATTAACTCCTTCAGACTGTGTGATACAAATGTTAACGGGGCCATCCATTAATTACGTTGGCATAAAGAGAGGGGATGGAGGGTTTCGGAAAATCTAATGTTCGCATACATGGGAGTCTGATTTATTGTTAAATATGATGCTTGCGTGAGGGATATCGAAAATGGTCAAACTCTTCCATTCGTAATTAATACACAGTGCTTAACCATACAAAACTGGAGGAATAAAATGTTGTTCCACAGTGATTAAAGTTCAGGATATTCAATTTAGTCTGCTTTATAAGATAGATTTGGCAGAGGGGGTAATCGTGAGCAAAAAACGTTTGAGAAGGGAAGTGCATGTAAGAATCTTCAAAGTGAACATTTTTAAAATTTGGGAGTCATTTTCATATATTTCTTTTTAAACCCTTGTACATATGTAATAAAAATAAAACATATCTTCCGATTAAAACACCAACATCTTTTTATCCACAAAGGCCCAAAGAGTGCCTTAAAGGGGGTCTTCTCATTGAAAACCCGTTTTTTTTGGACCCTTTTTAAAAAAATTCTTATTTGAAAACGCAAAGAATAATTGAAAACTTTTTTTATTTATTGTATTACAAAAGGTTCAAAGTAAATAAAAAAATTTTTTTTGCCTCGATACGTGGGCTGTTCAAAAAGTAATGAGACTTCAAAGTTGGTGGTGAAAAAAAAGGTGCCGTCACGGCGGCCACGATTCCGGGTCTCCGGAGCGTCCGAAATGGAAAAAAAACGGGGTTATAATCAGTATAGGTGTAATTCTCGGGCGAACCTCAAGCTTAATTTTGTGATTTTTTTTGACAAAATGGCGGCCATTCAAAAAAAAATTTCAATCTCGTGCTTTTTTTTTTTTTAGTTTAGTGTAAAAAAAAAATAGTAAAAAATTTTTTTAAATTATGGTCGAGGTTCACCCGAGAATGGTGACAATTCTGCGTCGATTTCACTTTGTTTCATGAAAATCGGTTCAGTTGAACTGGAGATATCATGGCCGCCAGTTCGAAAAACGTGGTTTCGAGATAAACGCGTTTAAAGTTTGAAGCAACGCAAAAATTACTCGTTTTAGCGCAGATCTTGCTCGACAAAGAAGGCTATATCCTCTAAACTATTTCGAATTTCAAAAAATCCTTTTCAGTTCGTAACGAATGTCATGAGGTAACATAGGACTCATTACGCTCGGGCCGGGCTCCCATTGTGAAATAATCGCCATTTTGCTTGGACAATGACGCCGGTCATATAAAAACGGGAATTTGAATATTGACGCCGGTCATATAAAACGGGAATTGGTCGAAACGTGTGCTTAGGAGGAATATAAGTACTCAAGGGCACTCGAATCGGGCTAAATTCAACTCAACTATAATTAACAACTGACGACGGTCAACCAACCCTGGAACCAGTATCCCGTCTGAGGGCGGTGGGGAGGTCAAACGTAAATTAACCCTGACGCAGGTCATCTAACCTAGCCGATATATACCTGACTTTGTCATATAAACGCGAAATATACCCTTGCTAATGAGGAACTTAATGTGACCCAAAGCCATTTTTTAAGCCAAAAAAAAAAAAAAAATCCTTTTAGGGGCATATTCACAACTACCCAAGCTATAAATAAATGCAAAAAAAAAAAAACGAAAAAAAAAGTTGCTCAATGAGAAGACCCCCTTAAGGCACGCGCATTTATAATTTCATCCGCCTGAAAACACGACTCATTCAACTGAATTATAAATGAATTTTTAAAATCCGCTGAAAAAAATTTTACCTGTTCTAATTGTTCATTATTTTAAAACCTGCAGATTGCAGGATTAAAGCGAATTGCCGCCCGCTTTCCATGTAATAATCGCGAATTTTCTTTGCTGAATGCGTAATTGCCATTCACGAGGACCTATAAAAAAAAGGAGAGCTGATTTTTCACAGCCTTAAGGCACAGGCGCGGCGCACTCACCCACCATTCTCCTCCTTGCCTTAAATTAAAGACCACCAGTTGCCAGTTTAGGAAATCTCCCCTTAATTAAAAGACATTTAAAAAAAAACATAAATGATCTTTCATCGGAGTCTTCGGGCAGAAAAGCCGTCGGGGAAAATTGTTTAAAACCACCCTTCCCCTTATCGGATAAAGTTTTTGTTTTTAGAAGATTTCAAAATTGAATTTTAGGGAATGTTGTCCTTGTTTTGAGACATTCTGGGGTATATTAATTATTATAGGGTATGTTCCCGAACTGCCCAATTTTGACAAATTTTCAGTTTTCTATAAATTAGGGCAGTCCGGGAACATACCAAATATTTTTCCCTAAAAGCCTGGCAACAGACTACAAACTACTGAAATGTATTAAATAATGTCGGGACGGCGCGAACGCCATTCCCGGCTATCAAAAATTACACGCACGAGTTATTCACATTAGGAATAATCGCAGAGGTCAACTCGATCTATAGTGCAATGACCAAGCCTCACTCTGGAGGAACCGCCTTCGTGATCACGGTAACCTCTACGCCAGGTAAGTATGCTTTCCTCAGCTAAGCATGCAGTATATAAACGAAATTTTCTAGAACTAAATGAGAAATATAACGAAATTGAGTAAAGAAACGTTCGCTTGCTTTGCGCTGCTTTAAACGATACACTGCTTGCAGTTTGATTTAAGGGATGATTGCTTCATTGCAATGAAAAAACATCTTTAAACATTTCCCAACATCTCATGACATCTAATAGTAGGAAAATGGACTTATGACCACGAAATAGGGTCTGCTGGCGTGGTGTGGTGGTTTGCAAACTGAAGTACTTTGAGGAGTTAATGAGCCGCACGAAAGTGTGTTCAAACTTTAACATTTGGCAAAATGATTCTTTACAAATCCGAATGGCAATTAGATACATTAATACGGACGCGACAAGAACGTTACTTTGTATGGAGTTTTTGCCTTCAAAGTGAAAATTTGAATTTTTCTTGACATTTTTTGACTTTGGAAAACATTTTGCCATGACTTATTTTTTCCACATCTACGATAAATTTCCTTTAAGACCGTAGCACATGTGTCGTACTTTCCCCTTCCTAGACATGGTCAACAAGGAGGTCTACAGTTCCATTTTCTAGAGCATTCATGTTATGAATTTGCTGAGAGAAATGCAAAAGGCTCCGTAGCAAAATGGTTAGGATGTCCGATCATCAATCGGAAGGCTCTTGTTCGAATCCCGGGTCAGGCGAGAAAAAGTGGAAAAATTTTAAAATTCGGAGGATTCGGAGGATTATTCTCGTGGATTCTTCTGAGTGAGAAAAGAGAAAGAAAAGTTTCCATTCTGAATTCTAGTGAATGCTTTTACATTTCGTGCAAAAATTTCCATGAATTATGCTTTTAATAATTTAATTAAAAAAAATTTTTTTTCCAATAAAATTTTTTTTTAATCCTTTTAGGACCAATAATGTTATCCTCTTAGGTAGGTAGGTAGGTTGAAGTGGCTGCCACTTAAGCCGTTAATCGGCCCATTGTGATACCAAGGAGGTTTTCTTGTGTTTGTGTGAGTGTTTGTCTTTTTATGTAGTGTGCCCCTAACATGCGATTTTTTGAAAAACCAGTGCTAGGCTTGGAACATTACACTCCGTTTCGCCTGTGCCGGGAATCGAACCTCGGACCCTGGGATCAAGAGCATAGCACGCATCCCCTACGCTATTCCAGAGCCACATGTTATCCTCTTACAAAAAAAAAAAAAAAAAAAAAAAAAAAAAAAAAAAAAAATTCGGCACCCGCCCGAACGAGATTCGAACTCTGGTCTTCAGGTCGATAGGCCAGACTCTTCACACTAAGCCATCCAATCCCTGTTCGCGGCGCTTTCCATTTACGTACTATAGCTAATAAGCTGTCTCTATAGTATCACTACACCCTGTAGGAAGTTGAACTAGTGCAGAAGTATTCTTCGACTACTTCCCAAATCAACAGTACTACTCGCTCGTAATTTCCCCGCCAATAAGCTAGTACACAAAGGCAGCGGAATGCATTGGCGGAATTGAGGCTGAATAAATTTAATTTCCGCGAAGGAATGTCAGATTGACAGATACCATAGGGCGGTAAATTTGAATACAAATACAGAGCTGTTTGAAGCGTAATAATTTAATATTCGAACTCATATAACCGTTCACCATAATTTCCGATGGATTTAGCTGCTAATGTCAAAATTCCTTCGCAATTAATTCAACTCGGCCAATAAATGGCGAAGAAATTCGCTTCAGGGCCATCTGTCGACAATTAAAACAAAAAAAAACGCTATGTCAAATTCCTCCGCTTTTTTTTCACTCTTGTTACTAGCCGAAGGAATTATTGGAGTTTCAATTTCTTTGCATTCCGCGACGGAATTGTCCCATACATTTTTATATGGAATGTCAAATTCCGCTGCCTTTGTGTACTAGCTTAATCAGTGTTGTAATGTACCTAGGTACAAGTACCTAGGTCCCGTACCTAGGTACAACTTTCAGTACCTTGTACCTGTACCTAGTTACTTTTTAAAATTGTACCTAGTACCTGTACCTTTGTACCTTTGTACCTTTTCATCGATAAAGGTACTTTAAAAAGGTACTTTTCTAAGTCGCGATTTCCACGAAAATAATTATTATCAAAATTTTTTTGATATATGTTTAGAAATTTGTTTAAAAAATTTCAGAATCGGTGTTTTCGCTCATAATACGATTGATGTTTATTTTTGCTTTGAGACGTCGAAAAAAACGTCCGTGGAAGATTTGCCTAATAAATATTTACGTGGAAACGCGTTCGCAAAGAGCAAATGAATGATTTCTTAAGCTTTTAATATTAGAGTTTTTGATTTCCGAACAAACTGAAGAGAGACCCTAAAAGCATAGTTTCAAGTTCACATGTGAAAAAAAAATCGAAATCTTTAAAACGGATTTTCGCCATTATTATTCAATGCTTAATGCATTTTGCAACACAAAAACGATTGTCGTAGCGTAAGGAACGCACACAATAACAAATTCTCAGCTCCACCTTGGCCAATATTGACCGTCAATTCTCACTTATAGGAAGAGGAAGTGCGGGGAGGTAGAGAAAAACTTAGCGCTCAATTCAACAACATCGCGTTAACACTTAATGGAAGAAGGAATTTTAAATTTATAAATTAAAATGGCTCTTAACAATGATTATTAACTTTTAAAAATATTGCCTTCTTGGCTCCTTGGAGAGGCTTTTCGCACAGGGGTCAAATTTGTAGCCAAGCGAAAAGCTTAGCGACGATTTATTCGAAACTTTGTTGTTACGAAACCGAAAAAATTCGATCATCAAAAATACTAAAAAGCTTTAAAATAAAAAAAATTGTCATACTTTTATTAATTCTAATTATTAAAAAAAGATAAAAAAAATCTTCAATTAAAAATTTAAATCAAAGTTAAAAAAAAAAAAAAAAACGGAACTGCCTTTAAACTCTTTGAAATGCCTATAGCTTTCGAGCGTACAACGAAAGAAAACGTAAAATAAAATTGTTTCTTAACAAAAAACTATTAAATTTATTTTAACACTTTACCATGCACATATCAAATAGACAATTTAAAAATACAAAAAATTGAATAAAATTGCAATTTACTTTGTTCTGAAATTGCGTAACTAAGATTACGTTTGTCTGGCGCAAAAAAAAAAAAAAAAAAAAAAAAAAAAAAAAAAGGGGGGGGGGGGGGGGGGGAATCCTAAGAGGAATAAAAAGCAAATATATAAAAAAGAAAGGTTTCAAATTGGCAGAAAATGTTGAGCGAATTTGTGCGCAAAGTTGTGAGACACCATTGGTGAAGACCTGTTTTTCAATCCAATTATTTGAGTTTTTCGAAACATGTCATTCTTCCAAATTTTTTCGCCTGCGACAGGAATCGAACCCCCCCCCCCCCCCCCCCCCCCCCCCCCCCCCCCCCCCCCCCCCCCCCCCCCCCCCCCCCCCCCCCCCCCCCCCCCCCCCCCCCCCCCCCCCCCCCCCCCCCCCCCCCCCCCCCCCCCCCCCCCCCCCCCCCCCCCCCAAAAAAAAAAAAAAAAAAAAAAAAAAAAAAAAAAAAAAAAAAAAAAAAAAAAAAAAAAAAAAAAAAAAAAAAAAAAAAAAAAAAAAAAAAAAAAAAAAAAAAAAAAAAAAAAAAAAAAAAAAAAAAAAAAAAAAAAAAAAAAAAAAAAAAAAAAAAAAAAAAAAAAAAAAAAAAAAAAAAAAAAAAAAAAAAAAAAAAAAAAAAAAAAAAAAAAAAAAAAAAAAAAAAAAAAAAAAAAAAATACTCTTTAATTTCAAACAAACAAACAAAAAGCAGTTTCCCATATTTTCATTGCATGGATGAGGTCCTTGACCTTGCGTACAAAATCAAAACAAACTTCAACTTTTATTCCTTCATTTTTCAAAACCGGAGGCCTTTAATCATGTTCGTAAAAGGGGCTTTGTAATCTCAGAAGTGTTAACAAGTTACTTACCATATTTGCCCTGCAGTCGTCCATTTAATCAAAGTCTTCTTTTTCACAGCCATTCGTTTTTTTCATGTCATCTAATGTCCTTCGCAGAATTGATATGATTTCAGGGAAAAGTATTTCTTTTTTTCACAATTCAAATGCTTTAAAATGTGTTCGTCTGTTAGGGAATATATTCAATGGATAACATTTGCAGCGATTGGGCTTCTTTGTTATCGCATTAGAAATTATTCCGCATAAAAAGTTTTTTGATATAGTTTAGAAATTTGTTTAAAAAATTTCAGAATCGGTGTTTTCGCTCATAATACGATTTGATGTTTATTTTTGCTTTGAGACGTCGAAAAAAACGTCCGTGGAAGAATTTGCCTAATAAATATTTTTACGTGGAAACGCGTTCGCAAAGAGCAAATGAATGATTTCTTAAGCTTTTAATATGTAGAGTTTTTGATTTCCGAACAAACTGAAGAGAGACCCTAAAAGCATAGTTTCAAGTTCACATGTGAAAAAAAAATCGAAATCTTTAAAACGGATTTTCGCCATTATTATTCAATGCTTAATGCATTTTGCAACACAAAAACGATTGTCGTAGCGTAAGGAACGCACACAATAACAAATTCTCAGCTCCACCTTGGCCAATATTGACCGTCAATTCTCACTTTATAGGAGAGAGGAAGTGCGGGGAGGTAGAGAAAAACTTAGCGCTCAATTCAACAACATCGCGGTTAAACACTTAATGGAAGAAGGGAATTTTAAATTATATTAAATTAAATAGGCCTAATAAGATTAATCTTTTTGTATAAAATTGCTTCTTCGGTCTGTGGAGAGGCTTTTACGGGGTCAAATTGACGCCAAGGCAACAGCTTAGACGATTTATTGAAACTTTTTATTTACTAAACAAAAAATCAACAAAAATGATTTAAAAACATTTAAAATAAAATAAAATGTTACCTTTAATCAAATTCAATTTATATCTTAATAAAAAACAAGCTTTAATAAAATTTAAAAAAGGTTTAACAAATAACAAATAACTACCAATTTGCCTGCGCGCTTTAATACATCTTTTTCTAAACTGCCTTTAGTATCTAATTCTCGATCGACGATCGAAAGATATAAAATGTCAATAAATACTTTAAAAGTTCATTGGAATATACTGGAACTTGAACAAGAATTAGGTTCTGTATATTAATTAGAAAATGTTTATTTTAACCTTCTAATGGTAATGGACACAGTTGATTCAGAAATTATGTTATAATTTTTAAGAGGAAATGAAATTCTCAGAGCAAATTTTGACCATATATTTTAATTTTTTAATTTTGTCATAATCCTACGTGAATTTTATTTCGAATTTCATCCTGTTCTTTGGTGAACCAGAGAATTTTTTCTTTGAATCTGAATGACATATCGTTAATTCGTGCAAAAATTCTGTATGTTGGGTAATTAATAATAAATCTTTCGAAAAGTACATTTTTTTAATTCCTTTGTACCATAATGATACCTTTACAGAACAAAGTAAAAAATCCGCACACTCCCAAAATGCACTCTGGTTCTTAGGTGTATCCTAGACTCTTGAATCTAAGAATCCAACATATTGGGTTTTGGACCTAGAATAAAAACTGTACCGTACTAAGTATCTTAACATCTTAAAAGGAACAGTCAGACATTCTGTATTCGAACAAACAGACTAGGGCCTACATCCCTCCAATGCATTGAACTGTAAACTTTTATTCTGAGGTGCCATTCGAAAATCGACAGTCGCGTTTTAAACTATCAGAAGTAGAGGCAACAGGGCCAATTCAGTAAATTTGCTATACTACGTTGAAGATGGGGACAAACGGCCCGCGCTGTCGTAGCTCACAGCGTAGCGCTGCACTCGCGATCCGAAGGACCCAGTTCAAATCCCAGGCCAAGCGAACGCCGAAAATTTTTCAATTATTAGTAAAAATTGGAATCCTAAGAGGAATAAAAAGCAATTATATAAAAAAAGAAAGGTTTCAAATTGGCAGAAAATGTTGAGCGAATTTGTGCGCAAAGTTGTGAGACACCATTGGTGAAGAAGTGTTTTTCAATCCAATTAATTGAGTTTTTCGAAACATGTCAATCTTCCTCATTTTTTCGCCTGCGACAGGAATCGAACTTGAGCCCTTCATATTGCCAAGCGAATACCAAGCGGACCTATCCGACTCACGCACAGCAAAAATATTAGATTAATGTGTGGGCAAATTTGAACTGTTGAATATGCCACTAGTTAGGTTCTACTGTCCGTGTCTCTACTCGCGTACTAGTTCTTTTTCCTATACTCGAGAACTACTCGCTAGGGCACAATTGACCCCACTCTTCCTACAGGGTAGTTCAATCGTCAACTGGTGTCCGGTCGAACATATGCTCATACAAAGTGTGAATAGGAGAATACAATGGCACGGGTACAGTTGGTCACTAGTACCGGTGATAGACTAGTGACAGATTGAATCAACAAATACAAATACTGGAGGGCAAGAATGACATCCCATACAGTCTAGCCAAAATATTTAAATACATTAGGGGTATTCACAAAGGCGTCGGAAAATAGGAAAGTCGGAAAATCTGAAAATTTGGAGTGCTTAAAATGTTGTGCAAGATACAAAAAAAGTTTAAAATTTTTTTAAGAAGTCGCAATTTTTCGATTTTTCGACTTTCCAACGTTTTTAACACTTGACTTTGAAATCGTTTATCCGGATTTTTGAATATACAGAATTACTCTGGATTTTTTCGATTCAGATAATCGGGTTTTTACTGTGCCCTTTTCGAGACTATTTCATTAAATTCTGTTCACTTTTTAGAAAAACAATAGAAGAACAAAATGAAGATAACCTTCTTCTTTGGGTGACTTAAAATTAAATTAAAGATTTGAGCAAGGGCGTATTTGACGGGGAAAGACAAGGCCATGTCCCAGTCCTCTTTAAGACGGAATAAATTTGAAAATCATTCCTTAAGTTTAAATACTCTTTAATTTCAAACAAACAAACAAAAAGCAGTTTCCTCATATTTTCATTGCATGGATGAGGTCCTTGACCTTGCGTACAAAATCAAAACAAACTTCAACTTTTATTCCTTCATTTTTCAAAACCGGAGGCCTTTAATCATGTTCGCAAAAGGGGCTTTGTAATCTCAGAAGTGTTAACAAGTTACTTACCATATTTGCCCTGCAGTCGTCCATTTAATCAAAGTCTTCTTTTTCACAGCCATTCGTTTTATCATGTGATCTAATGTCCTTCGCAGAATTGATATGATTTCAGGAAAAAGTATTTCTTTTTTTCACAATTCAAATGCTTTAAAATGTGTTCGTCTGTTAGGGAATATATTCAATGGATAACATTTGCAGCGATTGGGCTTCTTTGTTATCGCATTAGAAATTATTCCGCATAAAAAGTTTCCCGTAGTTCTTAGAAATATCCTTCTTAATGTAATTGCCAACAGTTGAATTCGGTGAAAAATCGTTTTTTTATATTTTTTTTAAAAGGGTGATGAATATTTTCAACCAGAGCGGAAAATTTTATGTACGCATAATATTTTTTTTTTTTATTGTTTTTTCATTAATCTCGCTTACCGTTCGAATGAGATTTTCACATAACTTTCGATCCAATTAGTTCTTTGGGATTTCCGGCGATTTTTTTTTGGAGAAAAATCTGAAAAATATGAAAACATAATCGTTAATCTTTTTTCAAAATGATTTATTGCTGGGGCTACATGAAGTATTTAAATCCAGTAGCTGAAGGTGAGCATTTGAATATTTGAATTATTTTTCCATACAATGATAAGCCTTTTTCTATGGAGCATCCGAATAGGCTATAAATAATCCGCACAACTCCCAAAATGCCATGCTCCCTGCTGTTCTGCTGAGTGATTTTATTCTTTACGGTATTTTTTCTTTAAAGAATAAATAACAAGTAAGGGTGTTATAGCCGATCCTGATAATAAAATACCCGACACAGATATATAAAAATATGTTTGAACATTTCTTAAAACAGGCCCCAAGACCATGGCCATTAAACAATAGTATTCTGAAGATATAAAGGCCACAAGGGGCCCTATATGCCAAGCCTCCTTCTCCACATTTTTAGAAATCTAATCGGATGCTTAAATATACGCTCAAACTACAAATTTCATTGAAATATCTGAAAAACTCGATTTTTAAGGCAGTTTTTATGATTTTCATAGCAGATCCTAGTACTGGAGGTACCCCTAAAAATGGTCCGATCGGGTCCATTCTCGAACTTGTTCTTACTCATGTCCCCTTGAGGACGCATACCAAATTTCGTCAAGATAACTGAGCTCCTTTGATAAGAAAACTGTATACAGAGTGACAGATAGACGGTCATACAGGCAGGCGCTGATCATTTTTATATACAATTTGTATGGTCTTTCTCGGCTGGTTGTGGGTGTTACACACGTACGCACATATACCAAATACCGTCAACATAGTGTGTGTGAATGTAATGAGGTAAAATATATTGCTTTGAAAATAAAAAAATTTTATGTCTTTAGCTGGAGTCTGTGTATATTTAAAACGTTTCGCGTTTTGAATATGGCAATCGGGGCGTATGAGTAACGAAATGCTTGATGAAAATAAACATTAAGTATACGTCATGAGATATGCTTTTGATACGAATGTGAGCGTATTTAAAATGTATGTTAGAAGAGATTAGAAGCTCTCATAAATATTTTCAAAAATATTCCTCAATATGCATATTTTGGTGTTTACCTTCTATTAACAAGAATTCGAAAGTCTTTATTGAAATTAAATTTAATTACAAAGCTCAAGGTTACTTTTTAAGCAGAATGCTTTGCGTCAATTATTTTATTTCGTAGGTCTGCATTGAAACTTAATGCCTGATTTGCAATAGTGTAGAAAATCCCTGCAAACGTTTAACACATACAAATATATAGAACAAATTACAATCCAAAATGTAGTTGATTGAAACTGATTACATATGCTTGGATGTGTTGAATATTTGCAGGAATTGATGGCCAAGAATTCCTGCACTATTGGAAGCTTGGTATAAATATTAAATATTAAAGAAGCTTATTTAGTTTTCAACAAAACAGATTTCATGGGAACCTCATTAAGCAGGTAACTACGTAGCAACGAAGATAGCTTTTTGCTAGACAAGGGGACGATTCTCATATTTGCCGTATTGATTCTCTCTCATCTAGGTGCCTGTAACTATGCTAGAAGCAAATGCTGCAAATCCCAATTTGGTTATTTTCCAATTACACTAGTTTACAGTGGATTTGTTGCGGTGAAAACACGTTCACGTTCGCGTCTTAAGTCCTTGCTCTATCTCTCTCGCTTTTTATAACAGAACCGTCTGCGCAAAGACTTAGGACGCGTACGTGAACGTGTTTTCTTTGACAACTTTGAGTCTATTTATTATGTCTATTTAAACGCATTCTAATCCGAACATTAGTTCTCCCTGACCCAATATTTCAAATCAATCGAATCATGATTTCTTTTTAAAACAAAAAAGAAGTGGATTTTTCAATTCAAACTTATGTTATGTTAGGTATACAAATCTCAGAATTGAGTTGTTTTAGAAAACACCTTATATCTCTGAAACGGCTAAGAAGGCGATGATCACATTTGACATAAACTTACAGAATTGATTATCCTTTAATATCAGATAGCGAGCTTGAAAGCTTGCTGAAGAATGGCTTAGTTATAATTATTCAAAGTCCAAAAAAAAAAAAAATGACATTTTTACAAATATTTCAAATTTTCAACTTTCACCAGAATTTTACACCATTAATTTAAAGATTTGTATATTATTTTTGATGGCAAATAAAAGAATTACTTTTTAAGAATACAAAGGTTTTTAAAATTTTAAAACAACTATAATTCTCAGGAATTAATTCCTCTATTTATATTCAAGTTTAGGGTCAGATCAACATTTCATTTAAATTTTTTTGAAATGATAATTTTTAGGAAATCGGAAAATACAATTTTTCCTGAATTGCCGAATATTGGAAAGCTAGTGCGATCGATTTCGAACTCAGCTACGAGCTCATCGTCAGGCACCTTTACTTGCGAATTATAGTAAATTTTAACGGGTCGCATAAAAATTGAAGATTTTACAACAACTTTAACTACATATATTTGAGAAAAATGAGTTTCGAAAATTCATTGGTTTGAAAAGCTAAAATCCGCGAAAATTCTCAGAATTCTGACGTGGTGGAATTTTTTTGATATTTTTTAATTTTTAAGAAGACCAAGACCACTCAAAATAACTGAAGAAACTGAGAGAGAAAAATTGTTTTGCATACCTGTGTTATTAGTATCGTAGAGGATATTCTTGTTTCACTACTTTGACGATTTCTCTCTCATACTCCCAACCTTATTAAAGGAATTGTAACTGTCGGCACCACCTCCTGTTTGTATCCAAATGAAAAACAAATAAACGTTCTTGAGACAAATGTTCATTTCAAAATCATCAATGGGTTAAGAACTGAAAGGGAAAAATTAAAGAAAATGCATTTATGGCTAGGTAACGTTATTCAAAATTTACAGGAATGCATCCACATCTGCTCGGTGAGTCTGTTCTTAACCTTAAGGAACAAATTTCATTTAAAATTCATGAAATTTCTTGTGCACCTAACATTGCCATTGAACACGATAAGCTGTGTGTGTAGTGAGCTGTAAGTAAAAAAGAAATTGGTAAACAAAAGGAAATTGAATTTCATGACATTTTCCTCATTCACTTGGATTACACGTTTGTTCGATTTTTTATTTTCTTCGTTTTTCGTGGATCCTTTTTTTTTTGTGTTGATTTCTTATTCAAAACAAATATAAGTTGGATTTGATGATGCCATTGAAATTTTATTCAAGTCCTTAAATTAATAAATACAACAAAAGGATTTTTCTATTTTCAATGATTTAAACTACTCAGATTAAACAGATATTGAATAAAATTCGATTAAATTCTAACAATGAAAACAATTTCCCATCATGTTTCAAAAATATAAGTAGTTCTTTTACTAAGAATCCTTGTCACGTCAATTTAATACATTTCAAGCCTTCATCAAATATTGGGCTTTTTTCTTTTCTCTTTTTCCCTCTCTCTCTCTCTCTCTCTCTCTCTCTTACAAATCCAACAAAATCCCCTTCATCCGATATGATTAATTCCTTTACGTATGTATGTATAAAGCCTTACAAATGCAACATCACTTAACCTTCCAAAATCCACAGATTACCTACTTACAATTTTATACAATTCGGTTTGTGTCTTCAAACATCTACACATCAAGACATAAAAGATTTAAGCCCAAATATTATGAACCGCAATTTTAGTTCCGAAACATAAGTAAAAATGCCAACATAAATACGATTAAGTATTGAATCCAGCTGCTCCATAGCGAATTGACCTTGTTCGGCATGCAGAGGGCGGTCTCATATTGCCGGCAATTGCTGAAATGCTTTTCATCCGATAGCATTTTGGCCGTTTCTCGTGCAAACGCTGCCGACTTTTGATAGCATTTATATCGTGCGCTATTGTAGATGCAATTCTCGAAGGCATAACGTGCGCTGTAATTCAATAAATTTTTTTTTTTTTTGTTTAAAGTAGATAAATCAAGAAAACATCATCATTAACAGCAAAAGAAAAACATCAAGATCCTCATTAATATGGCCATCAATAATTGATTTAAAAATAATTAACGAAGGCAATCAAGTGGCTTTTGGATTGAAGAGACCAAAAAAGTTCTCATTCTCATACACAGAGAAAAAAATCAAACAGAAAACTGGTTAAAGCCTAGAATCCAAAATTGCGAGAGCCCGATGCGAGAGCGCGAGACGAGACGCACAAACATTTCAATACATTCAATCATATGGTTCAAGCTCCAATGTATCGCGAGACGTCGTATCGAGAAAATTTTGAAAAATTGAATATTTCTCGTTGCGAGACAATTTGACAGGTTAATGATGTAGCTATTTTTTAAGTACTCGCTATTGGGTACTCGTTTAAACTAATAAAACAAAAACTGTTCACTGTTCCGTGAAAAAGAGCTTCTAAAATATTTCGTGAGCTTTGGTTTATTTTGAAAAATTTTGAAAATTTTGAATTAAAATTTAAACTCAAGTGATGACGTATAATTTTTATGAGTGCTCGGTACTCGTTAGATTGGTACTCGGTTCAAATATTACATTACTAGAAGCGAATTTATGCTATCATCTGCGTGACGCAAAACTCTCATTGGAGATTGAAATGCGTCACGCAAAACATTTTCCTGACGTCGCGCACTCTCACATCGGGCTCTCGCAATGTTGGATTTTGCGCTTAAATCAAAAGGAAAAACATACAAAACGGCTTCAACAAGGAATATTTTTATTTTAACAATTTTTCTTGTCGAAAAAAATAAAGATTTTCCTATTGAATCAGCCATATGAATTGAAATGATAATTTTGAAAAATGGATTTAAAATTAAATTGTTGAACTAACCACGGACGTAATTGAAATGACAAGATATAATTTCTAAAATAAAAAAAATTTCTAAAATTCCCATAAAAGAAAAAAATTGGACTTCATACGATTTTGTCACTCCATTTTCGTGACTG
The DNA here is from genome assembly GCA_020466095.1 of Chlorops oryzae. Taxonomy (NCBI): domain Eukaryota; kingdom Metazoa; phylum Arthropoda; class Insecta; order Diptera; family Chloropidae; genus Chlorops; species Chlorops oryzae. The sequence continues at coordinate 4,024,887 of CM035807.1, read as the reverse complement.
CTTTCGCAATGCTTAAAAAGTTCCAAGATGAATAAATATCTTATATGTCCTCTTTTATAAAACAAATGAGAATTATAACGAACGAAAAGAAATCTAATTAAAAATATTTCCTTTTAAATCAACCAAAAATGTTGTTGACTCAACAATTTTTCTTTTGAAATTTTCGTTCTGCTCGAAAATCAAAAGGACTGTGAATAACAATGCGCATTTTAAAAAAAATCATGGTAAAGTTCGCTCAGTGTAATCATTCCCTAAATCACGACTAATAAGCACGTTCGAAGCACGTGACAAGAACTTAAAAGAATTTTACTCACCAACAAAATTCCATAAATTTACTTGTAACATTTAGTCGGTAGTCGTGCAGCTCATCGCTTAGAATATCATTAAAACTTTGAGTGCAACGTTTCCAATCGTCCTGTATGTGAGACAAACACTCCCGATGACGTAAATAATCTGAGGAAAATATGAAATAAATGTGATTATTCAGCATAAATTGGCCTCGGCTGTTTGCTTAGTAGCTTCGATGGGGGTTCAATGACGCTTGAAAGCTCTTTATTTTTATTTGTTTTTTAATAAGAACTAGTGGCTGGCGAATGTATTAAAACGATGCCTAGAACAATGTAATGCGCAATGCGCAATCTTAAAGCTAATTGCAGCATATATTGGCAACATCGAGCAAATTCAATTATCTACAGAGTATGATTATGGCAATGTAGAATTAAGCTTATTCATAGAAAAATTTAATTTTATCAGCGTTCGAGTTAAAATTTATTTCAATGAATAAGGTTATTTATAGGGCAATAGAAAATATTTAAATTCAGCACCCAGAAGTATGCATTTAAATATTCCGAATATTTCCAATACTTGACAAATGTGGTCTTAATTTTTCTTCTTGTAGGTTTGCCCATTTAATCACATCTTGAGGAAGGGGTTTGAAATGTGCGGATATCTTTAAAGCCTGAATTAAGTTCCGTTTGTAGAAGGCTTACAATGATATTAATTATTTGATATTCAATTGCATACTTTAAGGCGTCAAATTCAAATATTTTCTGTTGCCATATTTATTTATTTTTGCAGATATCTTTAAAGCCTGAATTAAGCTCCGCCTATAAGGCTTACAATGATATTAATTATTTGATATTCAATTGCATACTTTAAGGCATCAAATTCAAATATTTTCTGTTGCCCTATTTATTTATTTTTACTTCGTTTTATTTGTTCCATCTTTCATATTTCCCGTGAGGATTCCTAAAAGTTAAAAATTTCGAACATATAATTGTTTTTTGAGGTTTTCTTTTAATGGCTTTTTGTCGCTTTCCCTTTCTGGGTTGGCTGTCACATTTTAAGGAGACAAAATTGAATTTTTTTCTCCAAAAATTTTAAGCATTCGTCTTTCGGGTCGTATTATTGATACAAAAAAAAGACTTTTTCCTCAGAGATTATTTGATTTTGAAAAAGCTATCAAAGTAATTAAAAAATATGTATCTTTAAACATCTTTAAACAAAAGCCAGAGAAAAAAATGGTTAAGAATAGTCTTGCAAGACTTATTTCTTACGTAATTGAACCTTTTTTAAAAATAAGGCTTCGAGTTAAATAACAGAGGAAGATTTTCAAATTACTCTCGGAACTATGTGAACAAATGCAAAAAATTCTAAGAAATCACTCACTTCAGTTTTTCTTACAATTAAAAAACATGCAATGACAAGAAGGGCGGTGGGTGCTTTATCAACAAATATCGTAAATATGCGTAAAAGAATGCAATGAACGCAAAGTAGACTTTGCCACGTTGAGGAGAAAAATTCTTTGAAAGTCAACCCTTTTAAAAATCTTCCAAGGGATGGAGCTTTGTTTTTGATATCATATTCCGCACTGGTTTCAAAGACTTTGCAGTGAGTCAAGAGTGCTTATCGCAAAAGGAACTTTCTTTAATAACAAACAAACAACATTTCGAACGAATTTTAATAATCTGATGTCGGTCATTGACCTCATTGGTAATATAAAATAAATTATCTGTTATTAAATTGTGATCAATTCAAAGGACGATAAAAGTTTTAGATATCATAAGAACCGGTCAAGAAAAAGTTTAGATGCCATAAAAGAGTCGATAGAGGTATGCGTGTGTGTGTGTATATTTCACTTCGGGTTGATGAAATAATTCAATTCCAATAATATTCGAAATGTTAAGCTTGAAGTTTCCTGGCTTAAACCGTTCCAAGCCAAAACCTTTTTTTAATCACATATCATTGTTGAAAAATCTTTCGCTTGCTTACATTGGGTGTCTGATTTATAGGTACTAATGTGTGCTCACGGAGGGAAGGTGTAGTTCAAAAATTTTCAAAATCTTAAGTCATTAATGGACAGCCATTTACTATCAACAAGGCAAAAATATCCTTGCAGTTTCATCAAAATCGGCCCATCGATGCCAATACAATCGCTTGTCCTAAAAGTATGCTAAATATTTGTTACATACCACAGGAAAATTTCATTGGAATTTTTGCGACGCTTTAAAGAAAACTGTGTGATAAGTTCGACCAGAACTCCATTTATGTAAGGTCGAATAATAGAAACAACCGGATTGAGCTGTGTTCAGACGGCAACTGAAGTCACTCTTTATTTCACAAGACTTAAAGTTTACCTCATTAAAGAGAGGAAATTGTCTTTGACACCTAGCCTTTACTTCTACTGTTTTCATATTATTCTTTAACCAAAATGCTAAGTGCGGTGGTCACAGAAACGAGCCGTTGACAAGGAGCATTAAAACGGTAAATGCGTTTGATACTTCGTCAGCATATTTTTGCGCTTAAAGCTTTGTTTACAATTTGAGCTACTGTAAAGCATCGTCTCTGCGGCCACTACAACTGAAAATATTTGTTCCTGTGAATCAGCTTGCTGCAGCTAAATTATATAAAAATGGAAGTAAAGAACTCCTTTGATTCATTTTTTCATATTAAGAGCGTGGAGCAAAGTAGACCCCTTTTTTAAAATTAAAATAAAAATAAAAACACTTTATTTTAAAGTAAAATGTTGGCTCTGCATATACAGTGAAAATCGGTTATAACGATGTCGAAAGGACCAGCAAAATCCATCGTTATAGCCGATAATCGTTATAAGTGGTATCGTTTTAACCAATTTTTAATGTACATTGAAATCTCTACTGGCGAACAGCTCCCATAAGGGGAACAATTTTCATACAAAACAAGTTTTTTTCAATGATTTTCATACAAAAGGCATTCTAATTAGCGTCTCTGCAAAACAATCTCTCCTAATCTGACACAAAACAAACACGAATAGAAAGAGCAATCACATTGAATCTTATAAAACGTTTTAAGGATTTCGCACAAAACGACTCTGTGCCTTTCGAGCACATTTAAAAAGTTCTGAGCGCCGATTTTAAGATAAGCAGCCTCATTCCAAATGAATATTCCCAGGGATTTTTTTTCCTAGAAATTTTTCTCCGCGGAAAAAGGATGTGTTCTAAGCATCAATAAAGAAAAAGTGTGATGACATCTGCTTTAAAACGTTCGAAGGTCCTGCTTCTTTTATATCCCTTCCCAGTGTTCTTAGAAAGGCAGGTTTTTTTATTTTTTTTTCTTTTTTGACTGACCCATTCTACTGCATATTAAATATTAATTTCTTGGCAAAGCAATTAATAATTCTTCTCATTTAAGAATTTCCCAACAAAACTTCATTATTACAATTTTAAATTTTCATGATCGAAAATTAGGGTTTTTCACTCGAAATCCCCTTAAGCGGCTTGTTCTGCTTTTGAAATTTTAAACGGGATTTTCTCTGAACATAATTTTTTTGAACGGACAAAATCCTAAAAAAAAATCTATTCAACCGATTGCTTTGGAATTCATGAATAGGGCAACAGAAATTATTTAAATTCGGTACCTAAAAGAATGCATTTGAATATTTTGAAACCATTTAATATCAATTTAAGCCTTTATAAAAAGACCCTAATTAAGGCCCCAAAGATATCCGTAGATCTTTCAAAACCCGTCCTCAAGATGTGATGAAATGAGTAAGCCTACAAGAATGAACAGAATTGCCACTTTTAGAAATATTCGGAATATTTAGGTGCATATTTTTCGGTGCTGAACTTAAATAATTTCTGTTGCCCTATTCATGAATTATCTTCTGCTAGCTTATAAATAGTTATCGCAGGCAGAAGAACCCAGAAAATATTTTGAGTCCCAAAAGACTCACATATGAATCCTTATAGGAGTCGGAGCCGTCATAATGAACTCTTTTAAGAGTCTTAAAGAGCCTGTTTCCCTTCTTGCGAAGGTCGAATTATATGAGTCCGAAGTCATATAACGAAGGAGAACATTTTGGACTCATTTCAGACTCCGAAATATGAGCCTCTTATATTCGACATATTTTTGACTCATTTCGGACTCATAAATATGAGCCTCTTATATTCGACATATTTTTGACTCATATTTCGGAGCACTCAGAAAATTTTTGCTGGGATTTGTTTGTTTTCAAATATATTTTACTTATTTGTATTTAAAATTTTACAACAAAATATTAATGCCATTTGTGACATTTTCAAAAAAATCATTTAAAATTGAGCGTTTTCAGTTGTAAAAATTTAAACCAGTTGAATTCCAATATTATGAAAAACGATGATTTTAACCACTCAAAATCGCAGTTATAATTTTATTGAATTTTGGTATTATGATATTAATTATTTGTATATTTATTTTTAACGTAAATTGACAGTTTGGCTTACCCATTTATCTAGTAAAGTTGAACTTCAAACCACTTTTCTAGCTTAAAAAAAATCCATATTGAGGTTCAAAATCGATTTTAATCTTATTTTTATGTGAGTTGAACAAAATTTTCACTCCATAAAGTATGCTTTAAATTTATAAAAGTCAACAAAAACCGAGCCCTGGTCATAACCAGAGCAACCAAAAATATTTAAATTGAGCCCTAAAAATATACATGTTAATAGGGGTATTCACAAAGGCGTGTTAAAAACGTTGGAAAGTCGGAAAATCGGAAAATTGCGACTTCTTAAAAAATTTTTAAACTTTTTTTGTATCTTGCACAACTTTTTAAGCATTCAAAATTTTCCGATTTTCCGACTTTCCTATTTTCCGACGCCTTTGTGCATACCCCTAATATTTTCAAAATGTTTCCGATATTTATACACACCTTCAGAAGTATGTTATCGAATTTTACGGATCATGAAAAGGCTGGATCTAAGCTTCACAGGCAAATTCTTCTAAATGCGTTTCTTTTTTCTTTAATATTAACGTGCATACTTTTAGGGCTCAATTTAAATATTTTTGGTTGCCCTGGTTGCCCTTTTAAGAACTTCATTCAAAAAAAAAGGAAACAAATAAAATCATTGACACCACTTACCCCTTTGAAATGCCGGATCCGTGCAAAACTTAAGGAAAAAATTCCTTGCACCTTCAACAGTATTTTGGAATATATTTAATTTCGTCTTTGACAGACATCGTGTTGCATATTCGTCAAAGCATTCCATTCCTCGATCGAAGACACTACGAGAAAAAAAAACGACATTTTTTATTGAAACACTTTAGGTACTTCATCGACACTCAGTTTAACCCTTTTAAAGTGTTTAATCGACGAGTTTTATCATGATTAAAATAATTCCTTCAAGAAACACATCATCATTATTATCATAAATTTCCTTAGATTTCCCAATTATGGCATGCGATATTTTTGTTTTTATTTCTCATGCAATAAATTTTGCCTCAAAGACTTTTCCCCGTTTGAGGAGCGCGTTATTTCTTGAAAAAACAATTTTTATTTTGCTCTTTAAAAATTGCTCAAAGAGCAAAAATTGCTTACGTGCACTTTGATTTAATTTCTTCACCGTCGACCGATATTTTCGATGTTGTTAGAAATTCCACTAAATGTGGCGGAAGATCATTAAAACATTTGTCCACCATTGTTTCTATGTTGCCGCATTCTGTAACTCGTTTTTCTTTCGCGATTTCATTTGAAATTTCGGTTTCGCTGCGATTTTGACTTGCCGCCAAAAAAACACAATTGATCAGCATCAAAATGAACATTAAATCCCCATGATGTCCTGTCCACAAATGGACTTTCCTAACAATCGCACAAAGCCGCATATTAACGGCCTTTAATTGAATTAAGCTTTCGCGATATGAAAATTCGAGCGCTTCGAAAATAACTTTTTCACGTAAAAAATTTATCCTTTTATCCCGATTTGCAACATTCACCGCTGAAGAATCCGTTTGCAACTGATGAAGTTAAGCATCAAACAATTGCTTTTATCAATTTTAAAAGATTTCTCAAATGCTAGATAAGTTAACAGTGAATGTTAACTAACATCATCGACGTAACCAGACAACTAACGCCTGCGCAATGGATGCAAGTCCTCACGTGCTTCGTCACCTGTTGCTTTATTCACGCACCTTTAATTATGTTGGACATTTCTATTATTATTATTATTGTTAGAACCGTTATTGTCTTGGATTGATTTTTTTTTGTTAATAACAACGCGACATTTTCTTATATAATTGTAGGCTGTTGAAGCGACAGCCATTTTTAGCCTGACCTTTGGCTAACGGTTCAATAAGCAATCGATGGACGGGCAATTAGGTTGAACGGTGTTTTCTCGCGACGTTTTCATCTCCTTAATAAAATGTGGTCTTAGAAAATAAGAAGAAAATTTATACCTTTTGTCTTGCAGGCAGTCTTTTTGTGGAAAACTTACTTAAATATTAAGGTGGATCGTTTTGTTCGACACAAAAAAAATGAAAATTGCCCTAGTAAAATAAGATTGGACAATTTTTTTGGAGAACAAATGCCCTGGGAACCATAGGTCAAAGCCGAAATTTTTTCTTCCGCTTTTCAAAAAGAAGGCCCATCTTAAGTATGCCTAAAAGCATGCTACAAATTATTGAAAAAGTGTTTAAATTGAATTTTTCTTATTTTGATTCTTAGCATAATTTTAGGCATGAGAAATAATAAAATATTACTTGAAAAATCATCATAAATTGGCCATTTTAAGATAGTTATTAAAGAAAATATAAAACTTTTTCAATGTCTTGAGTTTTGGAGGACGTTGAAGTGATTGTTTCTCTGCTTTTTGAGATGTTTTCACCAACAATGACAGTGCCGTAGCAACCATAGGGGCAAGAGGGGGCTTTGCCCCCCAACGCATTTTTGTTTTTGCCCATGAATAAAATTGAAAAAATAATTTTGCCCCCCCACGCAAATTGGAAAAATTATTTTTCCCCCTCACGCAAACCAGAATTGCTACGGCGCTGAACAATGATGACAACAATATGACGAATATGGCATGAAAACCCATTGTTTGCAAAGGCGAAAGGTTAAAATTCACATTTGACCTATAGTTTCTTCGGCATAATTACTAAGTATGGGCAACAGAATAATATTCTGCTAGGGTAATTAATTGGTGGTTACAAAATCGTTCCACCTTATTTAATATACCTACTTATTTTGAATTGACTGATATCGGACTGGTTACATTGGAAATCTAAATGAGAATTGGTTTTATTTTTGGATTTGAGATTCGGCACCTAAAAGTATGCAGATGAATATTTAATAACCAATTAATATCTTTGTAAGCCTTCATCAACGGAGCTTGATTCAGGCTTTAAAGACATCCGCACATTTTTCAAACCCCTTCCTCAAGATACGATTAAATGGGCAAACCTACAAGAATGACCACATTTATCAGTATCGAAAATATTCGGAATATTTAGATGCATACTTTTGGGTGCTGAATTTAAATATTTTCTGTTGCCCTTAAATCGTAATGTAGGTAACCGCCAAATGCACACATATTAAGATTACGTATGCAGGCTTAAGCTTTGAAATTTTTTTTAGCATCAGAACAATGTCCTTGGAGTGTTCTCGCTAGCTTCGATTGGCATCCATGCAGTCATCTCTCGTATGAAAATAAAAAATTTATATTTTTCTGATGTTCTTCTTGCCTCAACCAATAAGAACGATTTACATTTATTTATAACAATTTATTTATAGCATTTCACCCATAAATTGCGCTTTCGATTAGCTTTCATAGACATAAGTGACGCAGGCAAATAGACGTAAATCCGCCACTGCCTGCCGTTTATTTCATAATTGAATCCTTTATACCGTGAGGAAAGAAATATAATACATGCGTTTAATTTAATTTCATGTCGCCTGTCCCTCTGCAATATTATATTACCCTTAATGGTAGGCACGGATTGGCCTACCGGGCGAATGCCCTCAATTATAAGCAGGGCTCGGATTAATATGCATTTATAAATTTAAAGCATACTTTATGGAGTAAAAATTTTGTTCAACTCACATTAAGTTAAGATTCAAATAGATTTTTAACTTCAATAAGAATTTTTATGAAGGTAGAAAAGCCGTTTGAAGTTCAACTTCACTAGACTTATTCGCAAAATGTTGGTAAGAAAAGTTTTTCCCCCCATAAAGTATGCTTTAAATTTATAAATGCATATTAATCCGAGCGCTGATTATAATCAGGGCTCGGATTTTAATGACTTTTATAAAATTAAAACATACTTTAGGGGGCAAAAAATTTTCGTACCAGCATTTTGCGAATAAGTTAAGCAAAGTTGAACTTTAAATCGCTTTTTTAATTTCAAAAAAATTCATATTGAAATTAAAAATGGATTTGAATCTGAACTTTAGGTGAGTTGAACAAAATTTGTGCTCCATAAAGTATGCTTTAAATTTATAAATGCATATTAATCCGTGCCCTGATTATAAGTATTCCTTTATACTAATTTCCTAAGCATATAGTATAGGGGCCATTCAACTTGTCAGCCAGATAGGCACGGCCCCCAGGGTCTAGGACCGGGCCTGCTTAATGACAATAATGGCAGGTCAGTTCAATTATTATGTAGACCATTTACGATACTATTTTTCGTACGATGGCGATTCTATGCCCCACCACTAATTTTCAAACATTTTAAATCAAACTTAATATTCAGAAATTATTCTTCCTCTCATCTGGGCCAGCCAATCAACTCATTCGTCAAACAAGCCGTCAAACAGCTACAAGCCCACTAACGAAACGATTTGTAGTACCTACAATCAGTGCAAATTTTACGGTAGATTGAGTCGTTAATGGACAGCTTATCCTAACTTACCTATAAACCTTCGAAGATTAACTTTGAGAATTTGTTCGCAAGATAATTATTCTTTTTTGATCAAAATCCATTTCCATAGTCCGGACTAAGTAACTGAGCCTTAAAGCTTCACTAAAATCCCTTCAAACTAATGCTAATTATCGTCTGAATTGCTTCTTCATAAATATTTTTTAATTTTAAACTTGATTCCTTTCAAAGCTTCTTCATTCCCTCATCGTTCATAGCAAGTACCTTAAACAATGTAACCAAATTACGCAGTGAAAACGACGGAAAAAAATGTAAAATAAACGGGGAAACTGTTAACAACTCAGTTTTTTTCTTTGTGCCATTGAGAATGATTGCTGGATGCTGGAGAAATTGTTCAACCATGCGACAAAATTGAGTTAAAATATTTTCCCGGACAATTCAGTGGCCAAACGCGAAACGCAGGAAGGCGAAGAGAAGAAAAATTTGCTGAAGTTTGAATTTGCGGGATGAAGAAGCGAAAAATGGAACATAATGATGTTTATTAAATAAAAAATTCTGGAAAATTAATTAAAGATAATAAAAAGGGCATTACTTAATTACGTAAATGAATAATGAGTAATTTTTTTCTTTTTCATTGGTTTTTTATCGATTGGGTTGGTTTTTTTTTGTACTCCTTTCTTGATTCGGTGCAAATAGTAGGACAAATATATAGGAAACTTTCCTTTAAGCTACCCTGCAGTAATGAGCCGGTCAATTTCCTAAGAAGGACTGGCCTTTGACTGGTCCAAATCCTACGGGTTATATTACGGTAGTTCACTCCATCGAATTCGGGAAGCCGGCGATCGGTAATAAACGGGTTGGTTTTAGGATAGTATGTTAATGAGACTTTCATCAATTTAGAATAACATATATATAATAAATTGGTTTTTTATTTTCCTTATTTGACCAGACCAAAACCAGACAAAATTACGATAATTGACCCCAAAAAAAAGCCATTTTGCGGACTAGTCCCTCTCCCATGACAGGCCCATGTTAAAAATGTCAGTAGAATACATTAGAAGTGGAATTATGAGGGGACTAGTACTGGCAATATGAAGGACTGACCGAAGGCTACACTTGGGTCAGTCCATATTACTACAGGGATATTACTGCAGGGTATCAATAATTACAAGGGCAACAGAAAATATTTAAGTTCAGCACCCAAAAGTATGCATCTAAATATTCGGAATACTTCCGATACAGATAAATCTGATCAGTCTTGTAGGTTTGCCCATTTAACCACATCTTGAAGAAGGAGCCTGAAAGATGGGCGGATATCTTTAAAGCCTTAATCAAGAAGGCTTAAAATGATATTAATTGGTTATTAAATATTCATATGCATACTTTTAGGAGTCGAATTCAAATATTTTCTGTTGCCCTAGTAATTCCAAACTACTTAAAACTTCAAAGGGTTTTTTTTATAAAATAAATAAAAAATGTTTGCGATCTTGTTTATGTTCTTCTGTCACGTTTTTAATTGCTCATTTTAAAGTCTCTCTATACAGTCCTCCTGCATTCTGTCGGAAAATCTAATGCCTTTTTATATTTTCATTACGTTTCGAATGACGTTCTATGCTGAGTGCAGTTTGCATGAGAAATTCAATTAAATTATTTTTTAGAAAACTTCCCTTCATTAAGGACGTTGCAGTAGCCGTCAGAACCGAAGCTGACAGAAACGAAGTTAGTCATAACGAAAGGAGGACGATATAAACAATTAAGGCTGTTATAGTCAGACGAGACTCACAATAAAATACCCGAACCACATACAAAGGACACCTACGGGACCGAAAAATATGTCCGCTTAAGACGAGTCTATTTGAGAAGCAAGAGCACTAGAAAATTCCCAAAAAAATGGCCGCTTAAGAGGAGTTTCCGCAAGGAGAGAGTACAATTTAAATGAAACGCTAATTTTTTTTTGGAGTACTTTTTGGAAAATTGCCCCGAAGATCACAGTCGCGAAGACCACGTCCGGTAAGAAAATTTATTCAGGAAATTTTCATTCGCATGAAAGAACCCGAAATTTTTGAAAACTTTTTTTTTGGCGCAGCAGCGTAGGAATGGAGTATTCGCTCTTGAGATACCCCTATTTGTTCGAACTTGTTCTTACTCATGTCCCCGTGAACACGCATACCAAATTTCATCCAGATAGTTGAACTGCTTCGGTTCGAAAACAGGATAATTACAAACATATAGACGGACGGACATGACTAAATCTCCTGACGACGGTGTTCGTTTCTTTACATATGGTGTACCTCGAACGTAGCAAGGTATTACACACAGCCGCACAACCGCAGTATTCCCTCGACACAGAGTATGTTGTGCATAGAAACGGAGAGCATTTGAGGATGTGATGATTATTTATGCATATGAATAGAGCGGGTCATGTCCTTCATTTTTTTTTTATTAATTATGTATGTATAAACATACATTCATTAGAGCACAGACAAAAACAAAAGAGAAATATCAACGTTTTTTTGAATATGGAAAAATGATGAGCCTTTTGAACTTTAATGACACGAGCAGTTCTATTATAACTTCTACTAAGAAAAAAACAATTTATTTCGTACCTTGGCGGATACCCTGTCGTAAAGGTAGTGCCTTTGATCTTATTTATAGTCACAATTGTGTTATGATTTATAACAAAATAAATAAATATTTCATACCTGCACTTGTTCAGAATTATTCCTAAAGCGATTGATTCTCTAAAGATTTCTCACCATGGAAACTCTTACGGGAAGTAATAAATAAGCTCATATGGAAAATGGGTATTGATACGAAAAATAACCATTTCTGACGTACTTATATTGAAGAGCTCTAATTTGCAAGTGCATCATTAGACTGTGAGGTGGAAGCGGGCCATAATCAGGAATATGTGTATATGGTGCCTTGTTCAACTAGAAAACAGCTTTTCGCATTTCCTGCAGACAAATAGCGCCTACACCGATAGAAAGGGAAGAAGAGAGAGAGAGAGAGAGAGAGAGAGAGAGAGAGAGAGAGAGAAATAGCATGAGAGGTGTTTCCACTAAGAAAGGTGGTTGCCTATTTTAACCCTCTGCAGATGACGTGGACATCATAACTGACGTGGGGTCTACCGGACATCTCGTCTCTAAATTGATTTCCCTCTTGAAATGCCTGACAAGCCTGTTCTTGGCCTTATTTCTTATAAGAAAGTTTTCAGGCGAGTTTCTATTTTTCGGGGTCTGTGAGACTATGACATCAGCTGTAGAGGGTTAATGTTTTTCCGAGGATTGTATTTTTTGTTTTCTTTTCTTTTAAAGATAACAAGTTACCCCAGATATTGGGCATGTGAATTCTATTTTTCTAATTTTCTGAAAATTTGATGATGGAGATGATGGTGGTGAGGATGGTGATGATGATGGTGGGGTTGGTGATGATGATGGTGGTGATGATGATGATGATGTTGATCATGGTGTTTATGTTGATGATGGCGTTGATGGTGATGATGATGTTGACGCTGATGTTGATGTTGTTGATGGTTGATGGTGTTGATGGTGATGATGGTGTTTATGTTGTTGATGATGTTGATGTTGATGCTGGTTATTTGGGATGATGATGAGTGTTGATGGTGTTATGTGTGATGGTGTTGATGGTGATGATGTTGATGCTGGTGATCATATAGAACTATAGCTGATTCGGCCAATTTCGGCGTTCGTTATGGCATTGATTTGGGAAAAAGTTCAACTGTGGGATGATGTGACCACGGCATAATGTCGAGTGTTGTGATGATGATGCTGGTAATAGAAAGTGTGGTGACCACGTAATGCATTTTGGCCGAAGTTGCAGCTATAGTTCTATGATGCTGATGATGATGGTGTTTATGTTGTGTGTTGATGTGTGTGTATGTTTGTTGATGGTGATGATGATGTTGATGTGGTATGATGTTGTGTGTTGATGTGTTGATGGTTGATGTGTTGATGTGATGATGTTAATGATGGTAGTGCATTGGATTGATGGTTATGTGATGATTGTGATGATGTTGTGTAGATGTGATGATGTTGTTGAGTGAGTGTGTATGATGTGGTGTGATGAGTGATGATGGTGTTTATGTGTGTTGATGGTGTGATGGTGTTGATGGTGATGATGATGTTGTGTGTGATGGTGTTGATGGTGTTGATGGTTTGTTGATGGTGATGTTGATGGTGTTGATGGTGTGTGATGGTGTTGATGTATGTGTTGATGGTGTTGATGGTGATGATGGTGTTGATGGTGTTGATGTTGTTGATGGTGATGATGGTGTGATGGTTGATGATGGTGATGATGGTGTTGATGGTGTTGATGTTGTGGTGTGATGTGATGTTGTTGATGGTTGGTTGTTGATGGTGTGTATTTTGTTGATGGTGATGTTGATGCTGGTGATGATGTTGATGTTGTTGATGGTTATGATGTTGATGATGATGATGATGATGATGATGTTAATGATGACGGTCATGGTGATGATTATTATAACTTACACAGCTTCTTGCTTCATCACGTCGTGAAATATCTTTAGAAATTCTTCGAGTCTTATGTGTCCCATTTTACAAACCAAATGAGAATTATAGGCGTCATGCTAAAATTTTATTCGATGCACTGATGCCAGAACGAGGGGTTTTCCCGTTTTGAGTAAATTTTTTGATTTTACCTTTAACCAAAAATCGCGGATTTTTTACTGATCACTTTCCTAAAGTCAATAGAAATGAAGAGATTTTTTTCAATATGCAAGGGAAAAAGTCACCAAAATATTGCCTAGCATCAGTGCTGGTTACAAAGTATGGAGAATTGAGCCAGAAAGGTTTTCAAATTCTTCTTTTGTTTATTGCTCAAATTGCTAAACAGCTCAAACATGCTTGATTGAAATCACTAGCCACTCAAAGTTGGCAAAGACTTTTAAGAGGTGTAAACATCCACACACAAAAATTTTTGCGGTTCTAATATTTTGGTTTACTCTTAGTGGATGAGTTCCCTTTCCAATGATACCAAAGTGACATTTCGTGACAATAAATTTTATTTTTGTCAAATCACTGTGCGGCATGTCTATTGCAAATTAATGTGGAGAGTCAAAAGATATCATACTTACAGCCGAAGTTTCCGAAAAGACTATCAGCCCGATTTTAAAAGTGAATATAAAGCAGTGATGTTCAAAATTGGCCGTGAGACTGTGTGAGTGAGAAAAGAGCGAGCGCTCAATAACAAATTTTTGCATTAATTCCTCTATGCAGTGAAACGAAAAAGCTGTACAGATGCGCGCGATGTTGTTTCGTCGGCCTCTTGCTACCGACTGAACAAAGAGCGTAAGCAATAAGAATGAAATGAACGCCATCAAATGATGTATGGCGTGAACATCACTGATACATATAAAGGAACCAAGTATTTTGAACCTTTTTAAGCAAAGATCATCACATTTATAAGATTTGCGAAGGACGTACCCAAAGTGGACTTGTGTAATAATAATAAAATAAAAATAATAAAATAAAAATAATAAAATAAAAATAATAAAATAATATATAATAAAATAAAAATAATAAAATAATAAATAATAAAAATAATAATAAATAATAATAAATAATAATAAAATAAAATAATAAATAATAAAAAAAATAATAATAATAAAATAAAAATAAAAAAAATAATAAATAAAAATAAAAAAAAAAATAATAAAAAAAATAAAAATAATAAAAAAAATAAAAAAAAAAATAATAATAAAATATTAAAAAACTCAGACAACTCATATTGAGTAGTCCAAAAAAATTATATTGAGTAGTTCCAAATGGGAATCATGGTACTTAATCGGTTTATTCAATACATTACCTCCAACCTAAGCACGAGTAATATTTGTTTCAAAAACAGACTGAATCCGGAAATTCTTTATTTAATAAACATTTATTCATGAAAACAGTATATAAAATATTATGAAAATTTCTTTTTCCACAATTTTTTTCCCTCTCACAATACTTTTAAAGAATTCTATGACCTTAAGTGGAGACAACACATGATGCTTTAAATATTCGTTTTAATATTCTAGCGTAGGTTCTTTTAGTGAAAATGTTTTGAGAATACCTCCACTCATAAAATAACATACAAAAAACACTTAAATGTATAAATTAATAATGAAAATGACAACTATTTAATCTGATTTTAAGTATTGGTGCTTGGTACTCTTTAAAGTTGCTAATAATTTTTTTTTTTTATATGAAACAAAATTTGAAAGAAAAAAAAAACAAAACTATTTGATCTTAGACTTACAGCTTAATTCTATGGTAGCCATAAACATTTAAACTAAATTATCGCCGAATATAAATTTTTCGAATAAAATCATTTTCGTATATATACTCTTTTTTATTACAGTTGAAATATTTTTTAATAATTAATTGCACATATCATGAGTATGATTACCATCGAATAAGCTTCACCAAACTAAAGTATTTAATTTTTTTTATTTTTTTATTATTTATATTATTTAGTGTATTACTTTAGCTTCAAATACGTAATATTTTTAAGTTTAACCGACTCATTTCGAATAGATATTTAATAACCTTGATCTAAGAGTTTACTTAAAAGTTAGAAGGCACATTGTATATATATAAGCTCTTATAGAAATTATATGTATCGCAATTGATTATTTATTTTCTATTGATTTTATTTTTTGTTTTCTGACTCTAGTTTTGATGTTTTTTTTTTTTTATGCGAGACTGATACAAGTTTATAATAAAATTTTGTACCGAAAAGTTAAATGCGTTTTCAACCAATGAAGTTTTCATAGACTTTTAATTATTGCTCTCAATGCCATCCACTATCGACGTTTTTATCGATTTCCTTTCTTAAGTATTTGATCTAGATTTATTATTGGTATTTTGCGCTAAAAAAAAAATTTTATGCTTTGGAAATCGATTGCGAAGGCTGTTGACGTAGCAGTTAGGCCCCAGTTTCAACATGCAACTCAAGTTGTCTTACTGAAGACGGTCATATTAACGTTTGTTCTGGTCATTAATATTGCTGCAAGTACATCCTGGCCTATGTGGATCGAAAAAGTGTCCCTTTCATTTAATTAAAGCCGAAAAAAAAGTTTCTAGATTTCTTCCGATAAACCTTATAATTCGCTATAATAAGGACTCATAAGCAGATCAAAATAAGCTGCCAGTGTTAGCAGCATAGCGTTTACAGGTTGTGAACAGAAAACAAATTTTATTGAGTAGATCGTTAAATAAAGATTCGACTGTTATAATAATATTCAGATAAAAATCGGAATTGGGTAGCAGACTCAAGTAAAATAAACTGCCCGATTCTGAATAGTCCCGGGGAACGAATTTACTTTTCTCGAGACTAAAATTCTCCGTTTTTAATTGATAAGGGTAAGAAAAATTATGAAAATAGGTCAAATACTCACACCCCATCAAATTTCTTCCCCCAAATATTAAAAAAGAAGAAGTTTACTCTCAAGAAAACTAAATTCCCCGGGAATTGGTTCCCCGGGTATATTCAGAATCGTTCTGAAAATCAAGCATTTGAGTCTCTAGAACTACGAAAGAAGTTAAGAAAAAGAATTGATGTTCGAGATGAGAGGATTACCGGAAGTGTTGGAATTAATTTTCTTTACTCGAAAACTGTTATAATGAAGGCAGATGAAAATATTCCATTTTGACACCTAAAAGTATGCATATGAATATTTAATAACCAATTAATATCATTGTAAGCCTTCATAAACGGAGCTGAATACAGGCTTTAAAGATATCCGCACATCTTTCAAACCCCTTCCTCAAGATGTGATTAATTGGGCAAACCTACAAGAATGACCAGATTTATCAGTATAGGAAATATACGGAATATTTAGATGTATACTTTTGGGTGCTGAATTGAAATATTTTCTGTTGTCCTAGTTCTAATGATTACAAATCCCGTCCAAAATGACTTTAACCGAATCGAATTAACACCACTGTTGCTAGTTTAGGGGAATCACCCCTAAAACAAAAGATATTTTGTGATCTTTAGTGGAGTCTTGGAAGAGAAAAGTGGTCAGAGAAAACTTTGTAGTACTAAATTTTTGTTTTTAGAAGATTTTAAAATTAATTTTTAGGAAATTTTGGCCTTGTTTTGAGACATTCAGGGGAATATTCCCCAAAAAATCTGGCAACAGTGGTTAACACATCAATTTTGGAAGATTTGCTCTCTTATTTTTTCGTTTTTCTCAAGTCTTTAATATATTTAACAATTTCATTTCCCAGCCATGAAAACCTATTCCGGAAAATCATTCATTTTACTGCAAATTCATTTAAATTGAAAGACTATTTTTAGGCCTTTTCAATTTACATTATACCAGAATACGTATTCTACTTAAAAAAAAGAAAATATCAACAAAAATCGATAGTTCTTCGATACATATCGAACATATCGAATTCGTATGTGAGATTCGCGCATTTTACTTGGAAATCGATCAAAATAATTGTTTTCGTTAAACAAAAACAAAATGGTAGCTGCTTCGACGTCTTAACCGTATACAGCTGTGTTCAAAATATTATAATAATAGAAGTTCTAACCAACGACCATTTATAGATATCGTATGCCAGTATGTATATATAAGCATAGTTCAGATTTCATTTAGCCTCATCAATGGTTTCCTTTCGGCACTTCTATTATTTTGAACACAGTTGTATCAGTGTCGAATGACTAATGGATTTTCATCGATTACTACATAATGAGATTTTGAGATATTGCCTTAATACATACATATATAAGTAGTTTTATTTATTGCTTTGAAATATCATCAAACTAGTGTATATGTATATGTATATGTATATTATAAAGTTCATTATTATAAGAGAGAAAAGAGATTATTTTTACAGGTTTTGTTCGAAAACATTTGAGTTTTGGTTTCAGTAAAACAAAGAGAATAAATTTTAAATAAAAATAAACAATTCGAAAACAAAATAAAAAAATAAAAAAATAAAAGACTTCTAATTACACAATAAATGGCAACTGTAATTCTTAATGTACTGTAAATATTTATAGACAAATACATATTTATATAATTATATATGTTTGTAAAAATAATATGGTTGTTAAATTTACGACTTATATATTTTTAAAAAAAATTATTTAAAATTAACAAAAAAAAATTGCTTTTTCTTTTCTTTTCAATATCCTTTTCGTTCTTACCATATCTATATATGCTTACTGATGGTGGTGGATGATAATAAAGTACAAGTCCAGGATGAATTATCGAATTAGATATGCAGCCCGTAAGTAGTCTAATGACGCATTCCATATACAGATGCGTATGTATATCAGTTTATGTCCATGGATATTTTTTGCAGGCATTTTAGAACACACCGAATGGCACAGTTTGAGTGTGTGTGTGTATGAATAGCGAGCCATTGGATCAGGAAGAGAACAAATTTTTTACAAAATCTTAATTTTTTTTTCTCGATATTTATATGTTTTTCTTTTTTTTTTTTAATTATGTTATATTGTTATTTTATTATATTATGTTGTGCGTTTCCTTTGAAAATCGAAACTCATAAGACTTTCGAGTTTATGTTTGCTCATTATTTTCATCGAGTGAAGGTTAGCATCAAGGCACAATCGCATTACGGCCGTAAGAGTTATTGCTTTAGTTTTCGGGGTTAATTCGTCTACCGAGGCACCACAATGTCGTATGGATACATATGTATATATATATATTCATTTTTTCGGTTAAAGTTAATTTGTTCGATTGATTCGGTTAGCAGATCATCATGGATACGTTTTTTAGAGTTGAAAAGAAAGAGAAAGAGAAAAAAATATATGGTTTAGTGGTTAATAGTTAGTAAATATTAAATTTTTGTTATGTTTACTCGTATTGTTGTTACTGTTTTGTTCGATCAAAATCTTAAAAGTTCATCCGGAATGTCACAGAAATCGATATATGTAATCAAAAACTGACAATTTTGGAAAAGTCATGTACCCTAAAAACCATTTCCCCAGCAATTATTCTCAATCATTATTTATCGAGTCTATGCATAAATTATTATTAGAGCTTGGATTTTGAATATGTAAAAAAATGAAAAAAAAAATTCCAAAAAATATTCAAAAAAAAAAAAAAAAAATAAAAAAATTCAAAATATTCAAAATCCGAGCTCTAACTATTATCTTCAAATGAGAAGGGGAAAACTGGGTCAAAACTAGATCGTCATAATCTTTGGATTAATTTAAATTCTAGACGATTTTGCAGTTCATTTCGGTGACATCCGCGGATATAAGATTTTGAGTACGTAGAGCAGTAAAAAAAAAACCTCTTAATAAGTGGTGTTTTCTGACTTTAATGGAAATAATCATATTTTATAACACACAAATTTATGCTGCCTGTTAAAGGAGTGTTACCAAGGAGAAATTATGTTGTTTGGGTGACACACTTAGGCCTCACATGGGCCTGTTCTGATACCACGAACAATGGAAAAACAAGGCAGAACAGAAACAAAAATAAACGAGACAAACACCCACGACGTTAGCTGGGTGTTGAACCCACCCAATCTTAACCAACTACACCACGGACGCTAAAATGTGTCAAACTTCTTCCCGTATAAATTCTTTCAATCCACAATTATCTGTGTTTGTAAAATGATAAACTGCAGTGGACCAAAGGCAGAAGGCTTAGGCAGAAGTCTGTCCTGATAGAAAACATTGGTGATTTTATATTTGAATTTCTCCTGAGAAAGTCTGACTTATGAACACAAAATGCAAGATTTTTAATGTAATTTATCGAAAACATGAAACGATTCGGTTTAAGTTTTGTGACAGCTTTGTCTTAGACTGGCTTAGACATCATTTGGACAGCAACGGGGTACGCGAAGAACCCGATGCATCGAGTCAAAACATGAAAATGTGCTGCTGATTTATATGTGAAATTATGTTAAGTCAGCATTTTTATTTTTTGGACTTTCTAACACTCCTGGGCAGCTGGATAAAATTGTATGTTATTCTTAATTTTAATGAATATTAAAATTGGGTTTTTATAGTTGGACTCTGGCAGCAATCTCTTGTTAGTTAAAGAGACCTTTTAAGTTGTAAAAAAGTACTCAAATGATTTTTTTTTATAACTCAAGATTGCTATAGAATTCCGCTAATAGAAAATTGAAATAATCTTTAATATTTTCAATTTATTTTGTTTCAGTAAGACACCACTTAAGTAATTTTTTTAATACTCTTAGTACACTCCTAATAAAATCAAAGAATGTACTTTATAGAAATAATCATTTTTCGAATTAAAAGTAAATTTTATATAAGAAAAAGTAGAGCTTGTTAGAGAATTCTTGATTTAAAAAAAAACATTTATGAAGAATTTTTAATATTTTTTAAAAATAATTTTTTTCTTGACAGTCTACCTGAAGATGCTCTTCGAAGAAGGGCGAAATATTGAACGTATAAGGGCAATTCCATCAATCCGGTGCCACCCTTGATACTCACTTTTTAGGTTTTAGATAATGATATTTTAAAAAATGATGTGATTCTCAAGGATTTAAAATTTTGAAAACGATAAGCACTGAAATTATGCAATATGTGCTCAGAATGGTTATCGGTGGTGTCACGGGTTGGACCATTTCACATGGAAACACCCATAAAATAATAGTGGGACTCATGCCGCTTCGCAAATTGTGGGAAATGAGAAATTTGTCACACAACTGTCAAAATTTATATGAAAATTTCCGATGGGAAAAGTTGCGAAGGCATTTGCGAAACTGCATGAGTACCACTAATATTTTGCAGCTCTTTGGAACTTAAGAGGGGTTAAGACCTTCGTGAGAGTTTAAACCAGGCATCAAGACTAAAATATATTCATAAATATAAACTTTCGAAGTTCTTAAACCGAATTGAAGACTACGTCCCTTAGGGTCTTTCAGCCTTCATCCCAGTTTAACTCAATCAAATACATCTGCTATATTTGAATTTTTCAAAAATATTCATATAAATTTAATAAGCCTGGTTTAAACTCCCGAGAAGGCTATCAATTGAAAGTTGAAACCTTGAAAAATTTTAAACTAATTTGAAGACTATGAGCCCAAGCTCGAAAAAAAAGAGAAAAAAAAACATGAAAATTTATCATAATACAGTGAAACTCCCATAGCCGGACACCCATCATCGCAGAATGTGTTTTTCTTTTGTTCGTTTATGGGATATGTTGATTTAAGGAAGAGAAACGAAGGAATATTTTCCACAACATTGCCTGTTTGGCCAACTTCCACGTATTCCAAGCTATTGAGACCACTCTAAGCCACGTAAAATTCTTGAAAAATAACCTTGACTCGGTTTATTTGTACTTAATTTAAATGCCTTTTCCACTTGAGCGGGCAGAAATCTTGACTTTGAAGATGGCAATTTTCTTTTATAATTCTATTATCCGTTGAATTTTACCAAGAATTTTGAAGTTTTTGGGGAGTTAAATTAAACCAAGATTACTTGACTGATCATGTCGATAAAGTACATTCTTTTGTGGTAATGTTAAAATCAGTTAAAATCATAATATATTTGAAAGGAACATATTTCTTCTTTAAAAAAAAAGCAGTTTCAACATGTTTTAAAAGTGGTAAATTAATCGATGAAAAATTATTTTTAATTAAATTTTATTTTTTCTTATAATTATTTTGAGTTAAAAAAAAGACGGTAATTTACAAAACATGAAATTAGATAATTTTAAGAAAGAGTTTTTTTGTTGTTGTTTAGATTGTTTTTAGTTAACTTGGCCTTTGGTTAGTTTAATTTTTTTTTTTTAGCGTATTTCATATAGAAATAAAAATTAATATGTAAATATATATCAAGAGATATTTTTGGTTTAAGTCTGAGATTTGAAGAACAAAATTTCGTGAAACATAGAACATTAGTTTTATTATGACGCGTGAAGGACAATTTTCTGCGTATTTTTTTTTTTTTTTTTTTTTTTTTGAAATTAATACTAAGTGCAGTGATATTTTGAGCAAGTTGCGATTATTATTATTATAACTTAAAAGCTAAATGAGTAGGAATTATTTACTTTTTGTTGTCGACAGTTGTTTTCTTAAGTATTTGGATTGGGTGGGGGAAAAATTATATTACATGAGAGTTTGAAATATAGCGTGCGATATTTAATTTTTCATAGAATAAATTAGTTCCTTTGAAAAATATTTTGTTTAATTTCAATTTTTTAAATGTTTCAGTTCGTTATATAATATACTGTTATATATATATACTGTTATATAAAGATGGATGGACATTTTTTTTACATTTGAAACATTGTACATTTGCGTTCGTCATAATAGGTGTGCCAACTAAAATCACTGCCAACAAAGCATTCCTCTTATTTGACTCAATTAATTTTATCAACTCAAAATATTCAGTTTTTATTTACTTCAAAAACATTGACTCTATTTTGTCGAACACAACTGTTGAATTGGAAGACATGTTAGCTATTATTCATATAAGTACGTTTCGGCGCAATTATGCTATTGAATGTTGTAGAAAATCTTTAAAAAAACAAAATGGGTTAATTTTGGAAAGTGCTAGCAATATTATCACCCATAGCCAATTATTTGTATATTATTATAAATATTAGGTATTATTATATTTTTTAATAAAATATCACAGTTTTTTTAATGAGTTAAACGTTGAATAAATGAATTTGCATTCAAAAGTGAAAATTAGAACAAAGAAGCTACGAGATTTATTATTAAAAAATAACCATTTTTGTTTTTTTTTTTTTTTTTTTTTTACTATACTTTGATATAAATGGTTAAATAAAAAATAAAAAAATTAAATGGGAATTGTTAAATAAAGCCAACTACAGCTATGGTCAATCCATAAGCAGTGCTTACGAAGTGCTCTAGATGAAGCGCAGTCAACTTATAAATCATATGAGTAAGATCATCTTTTCAAAGTTGCCAGCCTTTATTTTTACGAGTCCTTCGTAACATTCCTTCTGGATTGAACAGAGTTGCATTGTACGATTTTATTTTTTTTATAATTTTTGAGTAAAAAAAAACTAAAAAAAAAAATAATTATGTTAAGTGATCAATGAGTTATTTTTACAATTTATTTTTAATTTTTTTTTATTAATTTTTTGGTTTTATTCAAGCGAAATAATAAGAAAATGAAAATAAATTGAAAAATTTTTATTCGTATGTCATTAAAAATTGCTCATTTTTCGCTTCAATACAGAAACCATTGATCTTTATTGCTTCTCAATTTGTATACAAAATCTATATAATTATAATTCTTAATGTTCTAACAAAAAAGTACTTAATGCAAGAGAAAACAAAAGAAGAACGTTTCTCACTTTTAAACAATAACAATTTACCTTAATAATTTCAAAAACTTATCAGCTATTTATCGCTAGATTAATGCATTTGTTCACAAACAAGCATAATTCGTCAATTACAAAAACGCTATAATACAATTGATTTTTTTTTTTTCTTTTTCTTTATATATATATGTAGGTATGTATAATATACACTCCTATTCTGAATAGTATTTTATCTGAAATTTTCCGCTAGTTTCAATACAAAATTTCTATTGAAACTGGCGGGAAAATTCGCGTGAAATATCATTCAGAATTGGGGTGAAAAATTGCTTGCTTTTTCCGAGAATTTACAAGTTGTTGTTCAAACAACTTCACATAACATTAAGACAGCTAAGTACAAAACTATGGGTATAAAAATCGTCCTATACATATATGCAAAGGCACAAGTCAACGTATAAACAATCTAAAAAAAAAATGTGGGCATTTTTCAGTAATTCCCTTTTTATGAATTTAATTTTCTTCCCTTCTTTTCTTTAGAACATATTTTTATAGATATTTATTACAAACCGAAGAAATATGCTTCTTAAATTGACGATAAGCTTCAAATATTCGTATACGAAATGATCTACAGCAATGTAACAAATATAATACAGTCAAACTTCCATAATTCGAACCCCACATTATCCAAAGAAATAGTTCGAGCTATTGAGACTTCGAGTTTGAGGAGTAGAAAAATTCTTTATAAAATATTCGGTATTGCCACCCCCGATTGATTTCAAGTTATAGAAAATTCGAATTGTGGACTGTGTTTGACTGTAGCAGAGCTGCCATCAGCTAAAAAATAAAGATGCCAACTGAAATTTGTGAAAAAATTTTTTAAAATTTTTCGGCTGGCAACTCTATTGATAGACTTTCGGAGCACTTGTGCTTTTATATTGAACACAGCTGTGAATGTCAAGAATACGAATATTTCGTAAGCGAATCGTTTGAGGAAAATTTTTTGAAAAAATTAACTACGTATTAAGGAAAAATATATGTATATGTATATAGGTGTATGTATATATTTAACAACAAACACGACTAACCTGTTGGAGCTGAAAGAGATTGCAAATTATCGAGTTCAGATAGAATTCTTTGTGCTTTTGAGAAGAAGAGAGCGCGCTCGCTTTATATCATTTTTTTTTTTATTTTGGTGCCGTTTATGTTTCTTTTTCTAATTTAGGCACATCGACGAAAAATGGGTTTCCAGCATCACCAGGCAAATATTTGAAATATTCATAATTAAATAGAAATTTCAATTTAAACACAGAAAAATTTAAGAAAATAGATTTTAAATTTTGTTCGTTAAGCTTAAAATTTTTTTTTTTTTTTTTAACAATATTAATCGTATTATTCAATTATCGCAAATTTTTTGAAACAAATTCTTTAAGTTAAAGCATAATTTTTTTTTTTTTTTTTAGTTTTTAATTTTAACTTTTAAACACAGTACAACAACACGCTGATAATTTTACTTTTATAAAATCGTAGTTTATTTTAAATAAGGCTAAATTGCTAATCGAACGATTCAACTATATTTCAATAAAGCCTGGCTTTGCCGGTACCCCAATGGCGGCTCTCTGATATGGATGATCTCTGTTTGCCAAGCGTCTCTGTTGCTTGAGGGCGCCTATATTTTTCGTATTAAAAAAAAATTTGATTCATTTTTGATTTTTTTGGGAAACAAAATAAATAAACTTTTAAATCGAAATGAATGTATAAAGCATACAGCTGTGTTCAGTCAAATAGCAGCGCGCTATCGAACAATTTAAATATTTTCAATTATATATTAATATATAATTATTCAATTAAATAATTTGGATATTTTTTCTTTTCATTTCTCTCGATAGCACGTCTATTGCGTTGAACACTGCTGTTGGAAAAATAACGTAATTCATTCTGTTTCTTCGGAAATTGAACTTTGTAACTCTAATTCCTGTTTTTTATCTACTAAATAATTTCAGTTTTTTTTATATCTATTTTATATAAATAAATATTTTTAAATTTCTTTTTTCTTCTTTTAATTTTTTTCTCATCCTTTTCGCTTTTCTCTTAAGTTCAAATCGGCTATTTAGGCAATTTAGGACTTTAACTGTACACATTTAACTTTAACCTTAGCCAATAACAATGAAAAGAAAAAAAAAACAATAAATTTAAAACAAAAAAAAAAAAAAACTTTTAAAACGTTGATTCTAACTTTGAAGTATATAATTTGTTATTGCTTCTTTGGAATGAATTGTTTATTTATTTTCATTTATTTATTTTTAATTGTTGCTGTGTAAGTTTATGTTGTGTTTGACTTGTTTTTCTTTTTTTTTTCGTGTATTTGGACTGTTGGTTTTGGTTTAAAAAAAAAAAAACAATCTCTTTGTATTTTTTTTCTTTCTTTTCCTGTTATTTAAAGTACGGCATGAGTGATTTTAAACGTACCCGATATCGCTTAGAGTAGCCCTATGATTAATGAAACTAAGATATAGCTCTATATGTAATATGGTATCGAAATTCAAATTAAATCGAAGTAAAAACTTTAAATTTACAACTACCTACAAAAAACTAATCGAAAGAGAATTAATCAAGAATAAGAAAATTCTTTAAATACGCAAAACAGATTCCTAAATATTCATGATGAAATATTTTTTAAAAATTTTTCGACCTTTAGTTCAAAAATTATGAAAAACAAAAACAAAAATATACCCTGTAGGAAATGTCAATAGTGAATGTATACCTACTCTCACTCTCTCTCTCTCTCTCTCTCTCTCTCTCTCTCTCTCTCTCTCTCTCTCTCTCTCTCTCTCTCTCTCTCTCTCTCTCTCTCTCTCTCTCTCTCTCTCTCTCTCTCTCTCTCTCTCTCTCTCTCTCTCTCTCTCTCTCTCTCCCTCTCTCTACTGCCTGCGTCAACAGTACTACTGACCAGTTATACCCGTCTCAATGCTTTCCGCTATAGACATTTAACATTGAGTTGTCATTGAATGTCAACAGCAGACCGAAAAACGATTGACGTCGGTACTATTATGTACACAAAAGGAGTACTCTTTCGCTTTATAAGGAGACACGTTGTTCACATGGTCAATAAAGATGACTATACCTCTTGACCATATATAACCATATACTTATGTCACTCTCATAATATTGCTATGTTAGAAAGATGTTACTCGCCAGGCAAAAAAAGAGCAAGATCTGTGAGTACTAAGTAAAATGCTCATTTTGGTGGGTACCAAACCGTGTGTTACCCAAGACCGTGTTGAAAAGACAAAATGAAACGTCCTGATGACATTATATAGTTAATATGCTCTTGACAGTACAGTTTCTCTAATGACACCGCCTATAAATACTGTTGACGTTGGAACTAGTTCTCTTGCCTATATTGACGTCAATATAGACATGGGGCCATATGGCGACAGGCTTCCTGCAGGGTATCTACTAAAAAATACATAGCTGTGTTTAATATATACTTGTATAGGTATGTACGAGAAATGAGAACTTATTTTTTTTTGCCAGCTGTAAAGCAGCGCTAACAAAAACGACTATTCGGGATTCCACAAAACCAGTGTTGCCAGATCGGTTATGTCAAATTTTGATAGACTTCGATTCAGTTCCCGCTAGATTGGGATTCAAAAATGACAGTTTTCTTCTCAGCTAAAAAGTTTTTGAAGTCCAGTTTTCATACATTCCCGCTGCCCAATTTAAAAATCTGTTCAATCTAGCAGAAAATCTACTGATCTGGCATCCGTGTTCAATACACTAGTAGGTACTGTTCCATACTAGGCGACAGTCGCCGGAGACACATTTTGTTTTGAGGAAGAGTGAGGGCAGTCTTCTCGGCCTAATCCATTTTACGCTAAGAAATAATTCAAAAACTTGTCAAATTCGTAAACAAACTCAGAAAATATGTTAGCCCGCTTTTAATTTTTGAACGTTTTTTTGCGGTGGAGCTGTTGAGGGGAGTGTGTGGTAATTGAACTTAAAAAAATTCCTAAAGTTTCTTGTTTTTATTATTCGAAAGGCTATTTTATGATCATCATTCGTTTGTGCCTCTGAAGGTAGAACGGCTGCAAATGAGCAAAAAGGGCGGATCGTTTTTGGGAGCTATCAATGTATGTATATAAAACACAGCCTGACCTGCTGAGGAATTGTAAAAAAAAAATAAGCTGCAAAATAAAAACTACCGGACACTAACCAAAAAAAAAAAATTTTTTTTTCTAAATACAAATAATTGTGTGGTATTCTCTTTCAGGTCCCTGTTAAATAAGCATGCGCGAGGCCTCGTTTGATGGGCAGCAACAGAGCTGGATGCCTAATATAATTCAGCAAAACATGAAAACCGTGGGGGACACAAGTAAGAACCCCCGGCCCCTTCAATAACGTATAAACCTTCCTGTAAAAATATATAATAAATGAAAATCTCGATATAAAATAAATTTTCCCTAATCGGTTTAATTTCTTATACGTAGTTAAGTTGACTAGTGCACATAATTACTTGGACGGAACTTGGTGAGCTTCTACTTTATGCCAGTTCCCTTTACGAGACTTCTACTATTGCATATCCATAATTATTCCCTTTAAATAAAAATGTATTCTACTTAGCACCGTTTCGATTCAAACTTTTCAACAAAAAAAAAAATTCTTTTTTTTTCTCATTATTTACACTTAAAAATGAATGTTTATACATATAAGAATATATATTGCAAAATCTAGAATTCAATAAAAAAAATAAAAAATAAAAAAACGATTTTATTTCTATTTTTTGTCGCTATGCGTTGAGTGGACAATCAGCATGCTATAAATTAGAATATACACTATAAAATGGCACTGCTTGGAAAAAAATCTACGGGACATTTAGTGTCTTCAAATAAAAAAAAAAAAATAAAAAAATATTTTTTAATAGAAAATAGAATGAAAATAGATAAATTTTACGAAGAAGAGTTTCTTCTTCAAAATTTTATTGAAAATTTATTTTTTCAAAAATTCATTTCCTTCAAAAAAAGTTAACGATAAATTTTTTTAGCTTAATTTAATCACTGTTTCCGAAAATAGAAGAATGATGGCAAAGGTTTTGTCGAACGAAAAAGAAAAATAACGTATAGAAAACGAATATTAATAATAAAATAACTCGCTTTAATGCTGAGCTAAGGAAGAGATTATGAAAGTGATTCGTCAAGATATCGATAACTAGATCATACTCATTTGATTCTAAGGAGGGAACCTTACCATAAATCGTATTTTATGTTTGTAAAACTATTTTCAACTTAGTCTAAAAGGGCAGTTCAAATTCACTCATGCTTTCGTACTTGATTCATAATGGTTGGTGTATTTAATACTCAAATATACAGTTGTGTTCACTATAAAAGAAGGGCCACGAATGGAGCTTGTCACTGTTAATCATCAGGGCTTCTTGCAGTATTCCAATTATTTTATGTGTTCCATCAAATTTTATTTGTGAGAATCGTGGGTGCTTTCGTTTAACTTCCATTCCTTCCGAAAAGAAGTTGCTTTCAGAAGTATTTTAAATTTATTTTGAGTTTTATGTTTTTCTACGGTCTTTATAAGAAAATCATCACTAGGGCAACAGAAAGTATTTGAATTCACCAGCCAAATGTATGCATTTAAATACTCCGATTAATATCGATAGTCACAACAGGACCTGTTCATTCTTGAAGGTTTGCCCGTTTCATCGTATCTTGAGGAAGGGGTTTTTAAAGATTTTCGGATATTTTTAAAGCCTTATGGAGGTTGTCTCCTTCCACAAAATAGTTTTTTAGATTTTTTTTCTTGTTTTTTATAGCTTGGATATATGAGAATATCATGCTTAAAAGATTTTTTGAAATTCGAAATAGTTAAGAAGATGAAGCCATCTTTGTCGAGCAAGGTCTGTGCTAAAACGAGTATTTTTTGCGTTGCTTCGAACTTTAAACGCATTTATCTCGAAGCCCCTTTTTTGAACTGGCGGTCACGATTTCTCCAGTTCAACTGAGCCGATTCTAATAAAACAAAGTGGATTCGACACAGAATTGTCACGATTGTGGCAGGACTCTCAATTATATTTTTACCAAATTATTAACAATTTTTTTTACACTACACTGTACTACAAAAAAATGTACCCGAAATAGATGGAACATTTTTCAATAGCCACAATTTTTTTTTTTTTTTTTGTCAAAAAAAATCGCAAAATTATTTTGCAGGTTCTTGCCATAATGACATCTATACTGATTATAACCCCGTTTTCCTTTTTCATATTAGCCAACTTGGAGACGAGAAATCTTGGCCACGTGCACTATACCTTTGTTGGAAGTCCCCACTTTGACGGCCGAGAACTTTTTGAACATCCCAAACATAAAAAAAAGTGTTTCTTTACTAATCTTCATAAATTCTGAAGACAATAAAAAATAATTAAAAAGGCTCTATTCGTTTTCTGTTAGAAATTTTGTTTAAATGGTCCAAAACATCCTCGCGAAGGAGAAAGCTCCCTTAACTAAGCTCCGTTTATAATGGCTTAAAATGATATTGATTGGGTTTTTAATATTCGAATGCATACCTTTAATGCTGAATTTAAATATTCCCAGCAGATTATAAGAACTTTCGAATTTCCAAACTTACATGGCACTCCTATTACATTGAACACAACTGTACACAAAAAAATATAAGGATATAAGAATATAGATTCTATTGAAAATTCTAATCTATTGAAAATGATATCGAAGTTTCAAGGTTGTACTTCTATTTCTATCTAAAACTTTATTCTGTGTTCTGTTCGTTTAATTTCTTCTTGAGTATTTCAGCGATTCTTCTACTGTATGCGATGTATTTTTCAGTGCATTCACGAATTTCGTATGGTACTTAATTCTGTTTTGTTATTGCTCTTTAAAAGACAGTTTTCTTTATATGGTATTATATATTGTATAATTTGTCTAAGAACTAAAATAAAAAAAAAAAATAACTGTACGAGTTTTTGGAAAACTGTTCAGAGTTTCAAAAGACGGAACCGGCATGCAAATATCGACCAACTGCAAATATCGAATTCATGTCAACAAGGTACATTTTACATGTATGTACATGTACATTTCAGAAGAAGAAGAAGAACAATGAAATGGAAAAAAGAAATAATTGAA
The DNA here is from genome assembly GCA_020466095.1 of Chlorops oryzae. NCBI lineage: Eukaryota > Metazoa > Arthropoda > Insecta > Diptera > Chloropidae > Chlorops > Chlorops oryzae. The sequence continues at coordinate 3,994,359 of CM035807.1, read as the reverse complement.
AATTCATTCTGCTCATAATCATTGTTAAAATTATTAATTCATGAAGATATTTTAATAAAGCTCTCTAAAATTGGAATTAATTGAATTAAGCACTTTTGTGTGTGTGTGTGTTTGTGAGTGGTGACATGAAATAATCCTTTGGTTAATAATTGCATTTGAAAATTTCTCACTGGTCGTATTAATATTTTAAATTAATGTTAATTAAACAATTTGCAAAATCAATTTTCCGTTTTTTGATAATGACTAGACAGAGAATGTTGTTTGAAATTTGTGTTTCGTAATTCAACAAATTGTTTAATTAGAAAAATGGCACTATTTGTGGAGAAAAAATAAAAAAGATTTTCAATTCAATATTACATAAAAAAACAAAAAAACAATCTACATCTATATATGTATGCCTTCTATTTTGAAATGAGCGTAAGTCCATGTAGGCAAATACATAATCTAGGTTAAGTTATGTATTCTAAATTTCATAAAAAAATGTTTACTTCACTCACTTTCAAAGTAAACGGTCTACGCGAGTTCCAAAATAAATTAAAACAAATAAATTCAACGAAATAATGTTGAACAATTTCGAATATTTGTAGCTAATCAAAAATAATACTTTCTAATATTGCGACAATTAGGGATGCAGCCGATAGCGATTCCAAAATATCGGTAAAATTTCGTAATTTTCGCACACATTCGCGAGATCCGTACAAAAATACATTTCAAAATCGAACATCTCACAAACTATTAACCCTTTCACTACCATCTATCGCTGAAAGTTATTAAGAATTGCTTTTAATACATATAATCATCGGTGCTTTCGTAATTTCCACGCAGATTTTCAGAAAGCTACGCACAAATTTGAAAGATTCTTTAAATGATAAAATAAAATTAAAAAAAAGAAATCAAAATGAATTAAACAATAAAATTAAAATCGATCATTGACCATCTCGGGTGTGTCAATTTAAAAAAAAAAAAAACGGTTTCTTCCGCAAAAAAAAAGTCGACAATTAAATAAAGCGCGCGTTTCAAACGTTATCCAACGTCATCTTCATCAACCGCAACAACAAGGGCAGAAGGCAGCAGCAGCAGCAGCCCAATTTCCTTCAGCACCCTCATCATCAGTTATTGCATTATAGCCGGCATTCAAAAGGAACGTGTTCCTGCATTTTTATATATTCTTTATACATATTTAATATTGGCGATCCTGCCAGGAGCCCTAGCAATCAGTCGTATGTCCACGCCCAGCAGTGCACGTGTCCGACGCGCGACTTTCCCATATCATACAGGGAAATTGAGAATCATATAGGCGTCGACCGAGCAGCGGACAGACTTCTTAACACGTACGAACGCAAATATTCTTTCAGCCAGGAAAGCGGTTGGCAAAAGAAAAAACGGAAAAGTCGAAAAATACAAAATGTAACAAAACCTTTTGCTAACCTAACCAGAGTTCAAAAGACACAATTTATGGTTAAAACTGGAAACAACCAAGGGTTATTATTAACCACGCTTTAAAATACCGGCCCTAAGTAAAATTTAAAAAAATTAAAAATATAAAAAAAATAAATTTAAAAAAACTAAAAAATCCAAAAAGATATAAAAAGAATAGAAATTAGAAAAATAATGTAAAAATAAAAATAAAAATGTTTTAAAAATCAATTCGGACGATATATCCGAAGATAGTTTGATGGTGTGAAAGGGTCAATCAGATTTTTGATCATTTCGTGATAAAAATTATCCATTTAACCGATTTTCGGTTCTCCATTTTTTTGTTTTCCTATTCTTTCTTTTTATACTCTTCAGCGCGAACAAATTGAAATTTTACTCATTTGTATCATTTATCTCTGATATCGATGTGAATGGGCAGTTAATAGCTTGAAAGTGCTCTCAATGTTGGTAAATGCAAAGTTAACCCGTTTAATACAATATATAATTTTACTTTCTTTGAAAGTCACCCAGCGTATCGTTTTCGACATCGGTGTCCCCGATACTTTTATGAGAGTATCGATATTGGTGCAGAAACGGCAAAAATGTATATCGAAGCATCCCTAGAAATAATACAATCGTTTTAAACTCTTATAAAGAAAATATTTTCTCGCCATTTGGTTGTTTTTTCTGTTATAGGTTTTGCATAGAACTAACGTTGGGGTTAATTTTGTTTGACTTTCGCACGAAAATTCGAAATTAAATTAAATTAAATAACTAATGAACAATTTAATAAAAAAAAAAAAAATAAATTAAATAAATAAAATTATATAAATAAATAAAATAAAAAAATGAAGCAAATAACCTACACCTAGTAATGCAATAGTCCTGTGAAAAAATATTAAAAATTAGGTCAATGAAGCCGACGCTGTGGCGACACTGTAAGTAATTTCGATATGAATGTAAGCGTGTGTAATATGTGTAAGTTTGTAAGTTCGTGTGTAAATGACTATAAAATCGTTGCTTGGTTTTAATAAGAATTATTTTCTGCTGGTGAAATTAAAATTTCTAACAGTATATGGGTGAACTCCTCTCGTTTGTTAGGCTTCTCTTTTAGTTGGAGAATAGCTATGTATGTAGGTATGTTTATATAAATTCTTGATCGTTTTAAATTTATGAATATTAAGAGATAAAAAGATTATTGATGTTAAAAGTTTGTTTTGATTGGATTTTTTTTTTTGTTTTGTTTTGTTTTTATCTAGCAAATAACCCACCGCTATGATCTGCGTATTCCGTTAGCAAAGGATTTCCGGTCAGGGCTGCGTAATTCGTATAATCGCCGTACGGTGCGAATATCATGCCGTGTGCGGGATTCTCGAAGCCGGTTGGAGCAGCCTGTCCGGATAGGATGCTCGCTGCTGTCGTTGGGACGGTCATGCGTTGCGATAGTATCAATGGTGCACCCATTGTGGCTGGTGCGGCGCGTATCTGTTGTGCGAGGCCGGGTAATGTTGCCGGCGCTAAAAGGCGATTCTCTGCAGTAGCTGCAACAACACGACGCCATTCCTCCTCAACTGTCGGATCATTCGAATAAAAAGGTGAATAGAGAACTTTATTTCAAAATTTTTCTGTCGATTCTTTTTCGAAAGCAAAACTATCGAAGACGATCTGGGATATTTTCAAATTATATTGGGGGAAAAAAAAAATTCAACTCTACTTTGTCGTACAGCACTTCCATATTTTTCGCAGTAAAAGTAGTTTTTCTATTTTTAAATAATAATAATGCATTTAAATTTTTTACGGTCAATTCCAAATAAACGGAAAAAGCGTGCCCCACTCATACACAGCCGCCATTGACGTACGGAATTTTCTGACCTTCAATTTTTCAATTAATTTCGTTGCTACTTCACAAACCTAATTAAGTTGCATGAAATGTAGTTAAGGCAATATGTATGGGTGGAATGGTTGGTTAACTCATTCGACGGCAGAGTGGAGGGAGAAGTACCGTTTTTCAAAAGCTTTAAACTGAGAAATCGGTGAAAATGCGAATGAAGAATTTAAGGCAGCAAAAGTGCTCAAGATTTGATGCTTTTAAGAGAAGTGGAATCTTTGATCGATTACTTTAAGGCTTTGTGCTTTTCCTCCGAGCTATCTGCCTTTAATTTCCGGCTCCAAAAATTAGCTCCACAAAAAAAAAAACCTGAGGACGTCAAGTTTGCTTACGAAAAACTCAGAGATAACGTAGAAAAACTCTGAGTGCTTGGGTCTGTACCTAGTAGTATCATTGCCTCAGAGAGGTTCCTACTTTCGGGCGTCCCATAGATAGGACAGAATATAATGGAGATCATTTTTATGTTCCTGATTCATGCTGTGACTAGTGTTGAAACGATGCGATAAAAGTATCGATACCAGTACTCATTGAATGTATCGAGATAAAGTATCGAACCACTAAAATACCGAACCAAAAGTATCGATACTCGATAGTACTTGCTCAAGATTAAGTAAATTTTTATGATTCTTGGTATTTACACATCATAACACAGGTAACAAAATACTTCACTGTTTTAAAACAAATACGGCACTTTGCACTTGTGGAATCCAAGCGCGTAAAATTGATCCAGACCTTAGACTTTGTTTTTGAATTACTGTTTCTTGTCAGTGCTGCCAATAATTTGGCGCAGGTTTAACCTTTAGATAATTTATAAAAATCCTTTCTTCCTAGGAAAATGCTTACGAAAAATCCCTTTAGAAAATGAAACTCGAAAATTGTACACTCAAAAAGGGAAACCCCATAAAATTGCAGCACTAATACAAGGAAAATATTATGAGTAAATACTGATATTAAAAAGTATCGATACCGCGAAAATACTTGGTGGCAAGTATTGAGTACAAAATATACTCAGTATCAACTAAAAGTATTCGATATCAAGTAGTATTTATTCATTTTGTTTCAACACAAGCTGTGACATGTTTAGATTCTTCGTTTTCTATACATGGCCATTACTGTTACAGTCCGCCACACTGTTGTGTTCGATTGCAGGACATTCCGAGTCAAGTATCGATAACCTAAACTAATCGAAAGCTCAACTTAAGGCATATCATATCGTTATTATTATTTGCTAAGGTTTCGAACACTAACTGTTCGTGGCACTGCGTTTGATCGAAGGACTATTGTGCCATATATGACATATGTCGTTGAGAGAACACACCAAAAATCGATTTAAAATTATCCCAAATTCTTCAATCAATTTGCTTCAGTATATGTAAATTTGAAATAAAAAAAATAAAAATAAATCATAAAAAAAATATTATACATAAGTATGTATATATTTTTCTACATTGCATACAACATATGCACGTGTTTTAAAATAGTTAGTTAATTATTTTATTAACACATTAGCATTTATGGAAGTGTAAAGTAAACAAAAAAAAAGGTTGAAAAAAATCTCGGGAAATTGGTAGGCAAACATACCTGCAGCGACAGATTTCGCTGTTGTATCCCTATAAGTGCCGTTAATTATAGCTAATTCCATAAGTTGTCGCTTTTTAAGTTCATCTTCGCCTTCAGCTTGCTGTTAGTATTTTTTTTTTTTTTTTTTTTTTTGATTGATTTTTGATTTGGTTTTTTTTTGTTTTTTGTTTTTGTCGAAGTTGATTTTGGTTTTGTATTAAAAATTAGAAAAATAAAAATTAATGAATGAAAGAAATTTTATTAACGGTTAAGCATTGATTCTTTTTTTTCAAAATAATAAGTATATATTATTTATAATACATTAAAAGTTATAAAAAAAAAATATTTATAAATTATTTGTTTTTGCTTTTTTTTTTAATTTTTTTTTCAAACAATTGAATTAAGGGAATTGTTATTTGCGCATGTCTTTTAAAAATCTTACAAAATTCTGCATTTTATTCCAAACTTGCACTTTTTTGTGTAAATATTTTTTAAAATATTTTATTTTTTTTTTTTTAATTGTCATATGAGGTGGAGCGGCATTTAAATTTAAAAAAAAAAAGAGAACATTTAATTTTATTAATTGATTTAAGAAATTCGAAATTAGTGGCGGGTTCTTAGATTGAAAGTTGACTGAAATATTTGAGCACTTTATACATACCGGTACAAGGAGTTTTTGCACTTCTGCCACAGCCTGGGCCAGTTTTATTTTGGCGCGATTTTCTGTATCTTCAACTGTTATCAAAACGTGCAAATCATCGGATAAATGCTCCCAGTTCGGCTTGCCGCGATTTGTATCTTCCTGCAGAGCAGAGGGATATGTTGAATATTAAATAGTTTTTAAATAATAATTCATAATTAAATAATAATAAATTCCATAATCAAAAGAATTTTAATTAAAACGTAATTAAAACATTTTCAGTAGCCAGAAATTTATTCATTCTTGTAAGTTTGCCGATTTGATAAAGGCTTAAAATTGTGTAAATTGATTTTAAAAATAAATGCATATTTCTTGGTGCTGATTTTCAATACTTTCTGTTACCATAATATCAATTAATAATGATCGTATAAAGTCAGTCGAACGTCATAATGAGGCACCTGATACGGTTCTGGTTTTTAGATTGCACGTTAAGATAACCCCTTATGATGCAACCCACTTATTCAAATCGATTTTTGTTTTGAATATTTCGATAGTATAACCTATTGAGAATGAGACCGAAGATCCAAGTATTTAAAAATATACAGCTCAGATTCGTCCACACGTCCCAAACGACTTGTTCTGCTCTTGAAACTTTAAAAGCGTTTTTCTCGAAAGACCATTTTCTGGCACGGGTAACGCCCCACAGACCAAACTATCCAACCGATTGCATTGAAACTTTAATATATTATTTCACTTATTAGTAGTTCTCGGAGATACCAGAACTTAAACCTATTCTGGGGTTAAATTTCTCGGTATTACCATGTTCCCGTCGTAGATAAAGGTGTGAATACAACTATAACTAGTAAAGCTGTACCACACCAAAACAAATTACAGGTCGTATGGTCAACCCTGCGTACATTCCCCAAAAGTTTCCTACACTTCTAATTTAACCCCATGCCCAAATCATGTATTGGTGGACATATGGCTAGGGTCCGCGGGTTTGCCAAGCCCGAAAATCATGAATGATTCCCCTCGCGGTATTACAACTGAGGTAGGTACTGTCAGATAAGTAAGGAAAGGTTGAACAAAAATGATTGCATGAATGGATTTACATTAAAGGCGTACCTACGACTGTCAGGCACATATATAATTAGTAACATACATAATTAGTTATACCCAATAGATAGGGTTATTATATCTGCAAACTGCGTTGTATACAGTTATCTTTCGAGGGATTAGAAAGCTATTCTCTGACAAAAGTTTTTGACACTTGTTGACTGATTGATCATTGTAAGAACATGTTCGAGAAGATGGACTCCAGGAAATCGCTACATTACATTTCTTCATAAGGGAGTAAACCAATCCAGCTAACATGTGTCTTTATGGAAAATACAAAAACGCTCAAAATCGCAATTTTTAGTATTTGATCCGAATTTCCGGAACTTTGACATGTTTAAGGCAATTACTAATGCCATTGTACAAAAATGTCGAAAAAAGTGGGCATGGAATAAGTCGATTTTCGAAATTCATCTCCTACACCCGAAATTGCAAAAATAGAAGACTTGCAAAGAAAACCGTTTGGACATCTTATAAGCTCGTTTGATAGCCACAAACAATCCTCAATTTTATTTTTGGTCGATCCATTATTGAAGGTACCTCTAGTACAATTCAGGGTCTGTCACAAAGAATCTCTAAAAGTGCCAACCAAAATCGGATTTTTGAAGACTTTTATATAAAACAAGATTAGAGCGTCATTATCTAAGCAACGTCAGCGATTAACGATTGTCAAAAGTGAATTCGCGAAAAGGTGGCGGGCAACAGGGACGCAGAAGGTTTTGCAGTAAAGAAATTTTGAACAGAATAGTCGGTACTATTGGTGCCCCTTATGGCCTTAAACACTTCTTGATATTAAAAATCTTTAACATTGTGACTGTTGAAGGATCTATTGTCAGTTCGCATGACTATAAACCCTTATTGTTCTCTATGGTCAATAGAGACGAATCTGTTTTAGGAACAACAACCATATGACTCGAAATATTATTGTTTTTTTTTTCCATTTTATATGGTATCGTTTTCTCTGTGTACCTACATATCGAATCCATATCGAAGTTTGCGACTCTCGCCATAAATGATTTTAAATAGTTTCGAATTTTCTCGTAATGCAACAAAAACGTTTACGCCAAAAAAAAAAAAAACATTCGTTCTAAGTCAATATTTATTTAAAAGAACTTATTTTGTTTTTTAATTTATTCAATTTTCGGTCAATTTCGAACAAACAAAAACATTGAAAATCAGACCGTTACGGCGAAAGGTATTCTTTTTGTAATTTTTTATATTATTTTTTATTTAACGGTGCATTAAATTGCACAGCGAAACGTCTGTAAAACGAAATATTTCGAATATGCCTCAAATGTAATGTGATTCTATGCGTGGACGTATTTCTCTCGAATTATTTTATTTCGTAGCCATAAAAACCGCAGCGTGTTTTTTTTTATTTTTATTTTAATGTGTTTTTTTTTCTATTTTACCGCTTATTTTATTCAGAACAAGAGAAATATCTGAAACATCTGCGTGTTTTATTTATATGCACATGTTTATATAAAAATATATATACACACATTCGTGTACATGTATATATTTATAAATGCTTCTATCATGCGGGTGAAACTTGTTCGGTTATTGGCTTGAAATTGAAATGCAAAATTTTTATAAATTCAAAAAGCAAAAAATCCATTGAATTTTTTCGAATACTAATAAAATTTATTCCCAACTGTAGGTACGTATGGACTGTAGGTACCACAATCTGTCAGATTGGTAATGTACAAGAATATTGAATATTGAAGTCCAGCTGAGAATTTGCATAGAAGAATGATAGGCAATAATTTAATATGCCAACTCTTAACAATACAAGGAAGCAGTTTCTTTGGACAATGAAATGTCGGAAGGCGTTCGATTTAAATCATTCGAAAGATCAAGTCCGAACATTCAAAGATAAAGTTGTTACGTTTTAAAGGTTAGACGGGACGATGCATTTGAAGCAAATAAAAGCACAGGGAAGTCCTTTAAAAAAATACTAATATTTAGCAATTTACGGGGGTCTAAACTATGATGGACCATTGAATGTGCAGAAAAATTCACTTGAAGAATTGTTATTGAAAATAAATCAATTGCTCCTTAAGATATTTGAAGTCTCTCTACGTTTTCTCTTATAAAAACTAAAGGGATATTAACATTCAAATACGATCTGAATGTACTTAAGTGCCTCAAGAATAGATAGAAATTGTAGAAGAGCCTGAAACCTCCATTCATCGGAGTCAGGGACGGATTCAGACAATTAACCTTACCCTAGACAGCAACCCAATTTTCGCTTTTTCTATTATTGATGCATTGACGGCCAGAATTTTTCTCCCATAAAAATTTTCCGTCCTAGGCAGCTGCCTATGGTGCTTATAAGTACGGTGACCATAAATTGAAATTGAAAAAAACAGAACAAAAAATATTTTTTTTTTTTAGTCTTCAACTTAGTTTATTTAAATCTTTTACGAGGTTGTCACAGAACGGACCTTTCAATCGGTCCAAGGATAATGACAATCGAATTTGGACATTTTCGCTATTTTCCACTAAAGAAAATACGCAGAACAAGGCCTAAAAAACAGAACACCTCTGACTAAAAACAGATATGATGGTCACCGTACCTATATGGTGAATCCGCCATTGATCGAGGTGAAATTTCAGAATCGATTTTTGGAATAGTAGGTTAGTTATATATTACGGAAACAGGCCACGACTTTGTGGATGGCAAAGGGGGAAAATCACCAGAGAGGTACTGTGAGGGAAGGCAGTATCACATGCGAAAATCGTATCTCTTACCACCATTAAAGGGCCGGAAAATATTGATTTCCTCCATAGCAGGAAAAAATCTCGATTGGACAATTTCTGCAAGTATCGATTAGGGATATTGAAAGAACTCCCTTGAGAAATGAATAACTCAAAACTGACTAAATCGGCTAAGCTAAGTCTTAACGAAAGGGTGTAGAAAAAGGGGTCTGCACTCCTTCGACAGACCATAAAAGATCCCATAGAATCCAACGAATTATTTTCCCCATTTTTTCTTGCTATCCTGTTATGGTGAGATTGTATCAAGAAAAGGAAAACTCCGGGACCCGTGATACTGAATTGGCTATGCATTGTGCGTCTTCAATGACCATAAACTTCACGACTTTCAAACATTGGAAATCGTAGTAAAGGCCTGAGAGCCATACAGGTCCGCTTCTCACAGTTTAACTGTTGATATGGTACAGAGTAGAGCTTCATAATATTGCCCTCTGACCATTAGTGATGCCAAAAAAAATCTTACAAGAAATTTTGCACTGAAATCCTTGAAATAAAATTTTTCAAAGGAAAATGTTTACGGAATCGCTGAGATTTAAAACACCCCGATTTCAAGAAGAATCAGTACTGGGTTCTGTAATAATGTGAACCATAAACGATCAGAATTCTGGGCGCTTCAGTTAAAGGTCGGTCTGTGTTTATTTCATAATCATATAAAAATCCTAAGGCACACTGAAAATTCTTTACTCTGTGACTCAAAAATTTAAATAAAAATTTTAATACCCCTTATGAAAAAAAAAAATGCATAAAATAAACAATCATTAATGAAAATGAAAGGAACGTGAAAATCTTTATGAATTTCTTTTTCATTTTGCCAACCCAGCTTAAATTGGCTTAAATTTTTGCACACAAGAAAGCTTAAGTATGATGATGTCCTCCAATATGAGTTCTCAATGTAATAAAGTATTAAAGAAATGTGCATTAAGCCAGTGATTAGTGTGAAATATAGATCTGTGATGAATGTCCTCTATAAAGACAAAATAAATCGTATCCCTCTAAAGCTTCATAAGATCTTTGGCGATCACGTTCGCCCGTTTCAAAGTGTAATAGAAACACACACCTACGCCGAAAATCGTTTCTCTATTGCGACGGAAAATGAAGAAAAGCGAAAAATAAGTATGTCACTCAGTCAGTCATTTAGTGTGAATCAGGAGAGTCACATCTAAAATCGTATGTACACCTAAATATATATACTATCCTATGCATATATACCCAGCCGGAAACGTCCCGGTGAAACAATCAATGATTTCAGCATGACATAGAGCCGTGACTCCTCCTGATTATACACCAACTTTCTCATGAAATTAACACACAAGCGGCATTGGCAGTCATAGGAGCACATGTCATGAATTGGTAATCGAATTTGGGGTAGATATACTCCATCATATTGATACCTCTATCGATGACAATGCCATTGCAATTGCGATAAAAAGCTCCTTCCCTCGATGACATTGCAATTGCAATTGAGAAGTACCGAAATTCTCCCCTTGAAAAAATTAATGAATTGGTCATTTATGAGAAAATTTCCGCTGGGTATGTATGTGCGTTTGTATGTAGAAAGGCAAAGAAATGAAGAAAAACCAAAATAAAATTTTGGGCTTTTTACGACAGGAAAAGCGTTGCCAACAAGTTTTCCGAAAAGCAAGCGAACCGAATTTTCATTAAGTAAACATATATTACTGCGAAAAATGACACAGATTTCGTGAGGAAAATATGCATGATGCTCGAGCGAATTCGAATCAAAAGATTTTCAAATTTAAATATCACAAAGAAGAAGAGCAACGGGGCCCCTGGGGGGCGACAGCAGGGACACGACGCGGCGGCGGCTCGTTTCAATGAATTATTCCGGCACAACAATACACGAAATTAGCCATTGGGAAAAATATTTTTCTAACAATTATCATCGCCGTATAATTTAAATTTTTGTCCGAGTGCGGCTGTCCGTCCGTCCGTCCGTCCGACAGACTGCATAAAAGTGCACATTACGGTGTCAAAAGATTTTCATTTAAGTATTTATGTAAATTTTTTTTTTGCATGAAAATTCAAAAGTGTTTATATACGATTTTGTCATTTTTTTCAGTGTCCACAGAAATTTTGAGTCCCCTTTGCAGTATTTTTCATACGTTGTAGGCGATTCCATTCGTCGCATGACCCAAATTGTCAAAATAAACTCTCCGCCTTTTAACTTTCCATTTCTATATTGGTTTTTTTAAAAAGCTTTTTGTTGCTTTTTATTTTTTAATTTTTTTTTATATTTTTTTTTTTGTGTCCGACTTTGATATATATCATTTAGTTTTTTATTGTGCGAACTGCGGTCTGTTAAGCACTCAAAATTATTTAATTAGACAGCCATACCAGGATGTTTTGGTGTCTTGCGCTAGTGATGGAAGTGATATATCGGTTTTTTTGAAAAATATGTAAAACATTATTAACCCTCCAATTCCTGGCTTCGTCTCTAGACGGACTTTTTTCGAACAAATTACGAAAAAAAAATAATAAATAATAATTTCAGATTTGTGTTTTTCTACCCGAAGAAAGTCTTATCTGAACTTTTCATTGAAAAAAAAAAAAAAAAAAAATTTGTGGCATTAGAGGGTTAAATAATTTAAGTGTAAGAAGAACGCTAAGAGCATTATAAATTCAATCAATCATGGCAAACGCCTGGAAAATATTACGGAAGAACTTGAAACGCATTTATCTCGAAACCACTTATTTTGAACTGGCGGCCACGATTTATCCAGTTCAAATGGATCCGATTTCAATGAAACAAAATGGATTCGACACAGAATTGTTACCATTATGGCTGGACCCTCAATCATAATTTTAACAAATTTTTTTTCAATTTTTTTTTTTACACTGAACTACAGAAAAATATATTCAAAATCGATGTCATTTTTCAATAGCCGCCATTTTGTTAGAAAAAAATCGGAAAACTTTTTTCGAGCTTCACCCGAAAATGAAATTTATACTGATTATAACCTCATTTTTCTTTTTCATATCAGACAGCTTTGAGACGCCAAATCGTGGCCGCCAGTACTACACCTATTTTTGAAGTCGCCACTTTGACGGCCGAGAACTTTTTGAACCGCCCTCACATAAAAAAAGTATTTCTTTACTAATTTTCATTAATTCTGAACACAATAAAAAAAATTGAAAAATCTCTTTTCGCTTTCTGTCAGTAATTTTTAAAGAAATAATGAAAAAATCATACTCGCGAAGGAAACAAACCCCTTAAAAATCTCCTCTGGAAAAAAACTCACTATAAAAGAAAATCTGTTAAAACTATGGGACGATATTATTCAATTTTAAATGCGCAAAAAAAGAGTTCAAAGGAGAACTTTTGATAGCTTTGATGCAGCAAATAATTGATGCACATATATCGATAAACAACTTTGATCGATTTATTTATAAAACATATCGAAATTTGGCAAAATATCTCCCCATCTCTATTACCCGCACTCTTTCATTTTTGACGCACGTTTAATGATGCTTACGTGCTTCTCGTCCTCTTGGCATCTTAACAAAGAACTGTCAATTGTAATATTTTGATCTTGATAGATTAACCAAGAGCGCACAAAAAACAATATTGCAATGGACAAGCGCTCTCAGGAATCCCCAAATGAGTAAATAAAAAAATAAAAACAAAACAAACAAAAAAATTACAATTTTTGTTACTTTCTGAGAATTCCGTCAATTACTCGAAGTCAAGGGCCTATTTTTCAACGATACTGAGACTGAATTCATCATGATTTTCGAATTCATTATTTTTTTATCGAAGAACTTTTACAGCATCATTCAAAAGATTAATTGCAGAGTGACATTGTTTTGAAAAAAAAAAGAACTTTTTAAACTAGACAGCGGGCAATAGTTCTTTTTCCATTGTAATTAGAAAGCTCAATGCTTTCCAACTCAAAGGGGCATTGGACTTGATTAACAATATTTTACGACATCTTTTCTCGAATTAGTCAGCGACATGCAATTTTAACAGCATATTCAAAGATAAATAATTGCAGTGTCATTGTTTGAAAAAGAATGGAGTCTTTTAAACAAAAGTTGTCCGTTCATGTTCTCCTCAGAATTTCTTGATTGAAACAATGCAAATTTCTGCTCAAGGGGGCATTGATTAAGTCTTTATTTATTTAGGTAACTGGAGCCTTTCAATTTTACATCTAATATTTAAAGTCTTTCTCTATCATTCTTTCATATTTCTTTCTTACATCTTTCTCTCAATTTCTCTTTTCTCTCCTCAGTTTTCTCTTCTAATAATTTTCTTCTTTTAGTCTTTTTTCTTTTCTTCTCTCCTCTTTTCTTATTCTCTTTACTCTCTCTTTTCTCTTCTTCTTTCTCTTCTCTCTTCTCTTCTCTCTTCTTTCTCTCTCTCTTTCTCTCTCTCTTTCTCTCTCTTTTCTCTCTCTTTCTCTCTCTCTTCTCTCTCTCTTTCTTCTTCTCTCTCTTCTTTCTCTCTCTTCTCTTTCTCTCTCTCTTTCTCTCTCTTTTCTCCTTCTCTTCTTTCTCTCTCTCTTTCTCTCTCTCTTCTTTTCTCTCTCTCTCTTCTCTCTCTCTTCTCTCTCTTCTCTCTCTCTCTCTTTCTCTCTCTCTCTTTCTCTCTCTCTCTTCTCTTCTCTCTCTCTTTTCTCTCTTTTCTCTCTCTCTCTTTCTCTCTCTTTCTCTCTCTCCTTTTTCTCTCTTCTTCTTCTCTCCTTTTCTCTCTTTCCTTTTCTCTCTCTTTTCTCTCTCTTTTTTCTCTCTCTCTTTTCTCTCTCTTCTCTCTCTCTTTTCTCTCTCTTTTTCTCTCTCTTTTTCTCTCTCTTTCTTCTCTTTTTCTCTCTCTTTTTCTCTCTCGCTTTTTTCTCTCTCTTTTTCTCTCTCGCTATTTTTCTCTCTCTCCTTCTCTCTCTTAAGCGGCCTCGGGGCCGAGAAATATGTCCACTTTACAGGGGTGTCCGCTTAAGAGAAAACTATTAGAGAACCAGGAATACTAGAGCATACACAAAAAGCGTCCGTTTAAGAGGAGTGTCCGCAAGGAGAGAGTACACTGTATTAATCCTGAACAGTCCTGTTTTCTGTATTTGTTTTCTTTTTTAATTGTTTCTCTAAATTTCTCTAACCATTTTCTGACAGTCTAGTCTATTTGGCAACTCCACCATTGTGGATAAAAAAATTTTTTTTTTAATTAGATTTAATTTAATATTTAGCTCACCTTCTTTTTATCTCGCATGGAGCCTTTTCCTCGTACCATAATTTTGCAGCCCGTTTCTTGCTCCAATTGTTTTGCTGTCATGCCGCGAGGTCCCAAAATTCGTCCAACAAAATTGAACTGCAAAGAAATGGAAAAACAAAAAAATTAAGTAATTATTTTATTTAATTTAATAATAAAAAAAATCCGATCAACCTTTTGTTCCATAAAACAATCACCCTTGAACTTCGCTTTAAAGAGAGCAAATCAATTATAAAAAGTCTTATCTCACAATCGACAACGTGCAGCGTTGCACGAAAAGCTTTTTTTTTTTTTGCTGTAAGGTTTCTGCGATCAATTCTCGCATTTATGAACTTAAATGAATGTTGTTCATTCAATTAAGCTGTCGCTGAGGTAGGTACATAAAAACTTTTAAAAATTGAGATACAAACTGAGAGAGAAAATTCGCCATCGACATCATGGCATGCCACAGCTCGGTGAAAATCCCAAAGCGAATCACACAGTTTATGACATTATAAAGAGCTTCTCCATATGACCTGAGGGCACACGCCTTCAATTGACACGAAAAACCAATCAACAACGTTTGTGACTAACCACAAGTGAAGCTGACAACAGACAACCGACATTGCATGCGCAATTTCCAATCATTTTTCTTTTTTTACGCTTATTAACTTAAGCCTTAATTTGTTTAAAGATTGGACTTAAGCTTAACAAGATTTATGCATATGTACAGGACAGGCAAAGGGGAATTTCTGGCCCGGCCAGGGCATATCAAAAAGACAACATATTGTAATTGTTTTGAGTCTTCCTCTTCGAGTAACTATTTCGTCTATTTTTCAATTTTAAAATAGGGGTATTCACAAGAAAGGTGGATTCTCGTCGGAATATTTTCGATTTCAATTCGTCACGCACTGTGGGGGAAAAGCACCCGGTTTGCACGGCTTAGTTGAAAATATAGTTTTTTTTTTGAATGCATATGTGAAAACCGTGTGTTTTTCCCCAGTGCGTGACGAATTAGAATCGAAAACATTCCGACATCGACTTCTTCTGAATGCCTCTATCACATGAAAATAAAAAAAAAAAATCCCACATGTTTTCTTATCTTAAATTTCCGTTAATGTATGCTCACATCTTCAAGGGAGACAATTTTAATTTTAAATAACATTGACGACCTTAGCTTCGAGTCGAACCCAGGGCCTCTTGCTTCGTTAATTGGCATCTCAGTCAACTACGGCACAGAGGCCGTCTTATTTATACAGGGTGATTCACGAGAGCTAGTACATCCGGATCAGGGTGATGGAGGATGAAAAAATTCATGATGATTTTGAAATTCGTTGTTTCCTGAGGTTAAACCGCTTATAAGGTATAAAGTATGTAGTACGGATTTGAAGGAAATTTACAGCAGATTTGGAAACAAAATAGAAAAGTATGCCTTAATAAGACCTTTTTCATACCAAAATGGCTTGCAAAGTCAAAAAATGTGAAAAAAATTTCTAAATTTTGCCTTTGATGGCAAAAATACCTTTGAAACTGTAATCAAGTATAAGAAAATGTTACATGCATAGAAAAGTCTGACAATTCTCTGTCAAACTGCATTTAAACTTTCATCTTGCATTTAAGCGTTTAGGCGTAAACAATTTTTTTCTTTAACAACTGCAAACTTTTTTCTTTGGGCTATAACTCCTCAGGGGTGCATTTGCATACGATTTTTTATTCGTCTTGGCATCCTCTATCACCCTGATCCGGATGTACCAGCTCTCGTGAATCATCCTGTATATTAACGCATAGTAAATATCCTTTAAAATAATTCAAACAATGCTTGTGAAACCTTATAAAACTATTGTGTGGGCCTTACTAAAGACACGGGCCCTTACTACCCGTTCAGCGGCTCTGAATGTCTGTGCACACGACTGAATTTATGCATAATTTCAACCGTATGTGTTGTTGTTCAAAATATTTTATATCAAACTTGCTGGATTTTCAGGCAAAGATCCTCATCATGAAGTTGTTACGATATTTTATGACCCACCCATGGATAATAAGAATAGGTTCAACTTTTTTATAATTTTTTTTCCAACCAATTTATATATTTTTTTTTCTCTTTTGTTTTCTAAGACCCAATATGCCTAAAACTATAAAAAAAATTAATAAAATATATTGGAGAATAGATATCGAATATTGTTTTCGGCTATTATTTTCAATTAAATCATTTATAATGTCAAAAGCAATTGATGAAGCACTCTGGCAGGCCCCATTGTTAATCCAATGACTTATGATAGTGACGAAATGCAGCAAGACTCGAACGTTGCGTGTAGGCGTTGTAATAATCATTGGAAGGGTGTTAATTATTTAAATAAGCCTCCGTTTATTGATTTTACGAATTCGGAATACACAATGCACTGATTTGTTGTTCTTCGATTCGCCAGTTGATTCATAGACGAAGTCGCACCGAGTAGTGCGATGACGGAAAAAGCCGAGCTAGAATTACAATGGAATGATTCTTTGATGTCGCCGTTCTCATTGATTGGCAAGACCTTATTAAACGATAAAATATTAATGCTATCAGCAATCAGTAATTTCAAATAACATAAAATTATGGTGAAACGATTTTATTGTTTATTTGATCGCTGTGCACAAATATGTAAAGTCGATAGTTTATTCCTTTAGCCTTGGTTGGGACAAAATAGATCATTTCTACTTGACTACTTGACTACTGCAAGGTTAAATTATTGCACTAAGAAATCACGTTTAAACATTTTATTATTTTAATTTTATGTTTTAATTTAAAAAAAATTTTGTAATTAAAAAAAAATTTTTTTCAATCAAAAAAAAATTTTTTAATAAAAAATTTTTTTAATTAAAAAAATTTTTTTTAAAATTTAAAAATTTTTATTAGAAAAATTTTTGTAAAAAAAATTTTTTTTATAATAAAAAAAATATTTTTAATTAAAAAAATTTTTTTTTAATTTTTGCAGAAAAAAAATTTTTTAATTAAAAAAATTTTTTTTTTAATTTTTGTAGAAAATTTAAATAAAAAAAAATTTTCATTAAAAAAATTTATTTTTAATTTTTTAATTTAAAATAATTTTTTTAATTAAAAAAAATTTTTTTTTAAATTTTTGTAGAAAATTCAAAAGTACCATAAGATGGAAAAATCTTTAAATCGAACAGCACTAAATTTGCACCTTGACTTAACCCACCATAACTCAACACTGATTTTTAACCGACTCAACACGGTGCACCGGGGTTCTGCTTGCACTGCTTTGAAAGTGCAGATAAGATTTTATAATGCGTAAAAGGTCAAAATAAATGCTATTTTCGGGAATTAATGAGGGTCAAATAGTATGATGTAGAGGTTAAATTGATTTTTGTGATATGAAATTTCGAATTTTTGCAATTCGATACCCATTAAAATATCTGCGATATCGATACCAATCAATATCGAAACTCTTACTGACTTCGAATGAAAGTTCAATGAAGCATAGATTATGTTAGGTAAGGTTGGTGTGGCTGCCACCATTAAGGGTGACACACATGGGCCCATTGTGATACCACGAATGATGGGAAATAAAGAAGAACAGAAACAGAAAAAAGGACAGAACCCAGAGCCTCTCACTTCGTAAGCCGACTCAATGAAGCATATGTTGGACAAAATTTTTACAAATTAGCAGAGACCCCTAGAGCTATGGCGAGATCATTTTCTAAGAGCGAGTACCGTTCCATAACTATAGGAGTGACCTCCAAGACTTGACCCTGAGTATCAATAGAATTCGCACTCTTCATAACAACTTGGCCAATTCCCCTTCAATTTATCACAAGAGCTCAAGCCTTGGAGTAGTTAAATGTTAGAGGAACACACCCCGATGTTATAAAAAAGAGATTCGAATACTGTCGATCAATTCGATTCGTTTTGAAATAAATCCCTAGCAAAATTAAGTATCAACTGACGCTCACGATTCGGACATCAAATCTCGGACCTGTCAATGTAAAAGTGTAAAGGTAAAACCTTTAATTAAGAATCGATTAAGATCTTCGATTGAATAATGTAGAAACATCTGACGTAATATTAGAATGTTGTCATCTCGAATGGGTTGAGTTGTTACACCCAACCTTCCTCATACGTCAGCTGTTATTTTCGTTACGATAATACAAAAATCTCTCACTGATGCGGTCATAATTTTCAATTGAACGAAAAATTTTATAAATGTATATTTTTCTTTAAATAAGGTTCCTGTTTTTTTCCAAATGAACTGCAATAATTAATACGCCATATTAAGCGATTTGATTCGGTGATTGAATATCCCCTGAAGTGAGCACCACTTCTCTTCAACTAGTTCCCGAGTAGGTTCTTGTGGGTAATTAGTGGCCCATAATTGGATCCATAATAGATCCTTTTTCGAGATCACTTCTCCTTTAATGAACAGCCATTTCGATCTCCATAGATTAAATGATGAAAATCATGAAATTGGTCGGTCACCCACTCCCAGGATTGTAATGTGATGTAATGTGTAATCCCTTTTATGGAAATTTATCTAATTCTTTCTGCCCCACGCAACTCTTCCATTATGCACTTCCTTTAGGTACCAACCATAATTAAATCTTTGATCGTCAATTAAAAGCGCCATGTAAACATTTCTTATCAATAAATTCAAAGGCAGATCCGTTGTGGTGCCACCTCGTCTACTGCGATGCTTATCTTAGTATGTAGGAATGAAATGTTTTTCGTATACGGAACTTCTGTGTATATTTGAGCCTTATCAATTTTTCCGATCGTGTTCAACGGAATGTTTACATTGCGGTGAATTGAAGTATTTGCCACTGTCGGCGGTACAAAAAAAAAAAAAAAATAATTTATTTGCTCATTTCAAGTGGAATCGTAAATTCATTTCGAGTAGTCTTATTAGTTTATTTAGATTAAATTTTGATTAAGTGCAGTAAATATTTGTCATAAGTTTTTTCCATCAAAATTTTTCGAGAAAAATCAAGACTTCAAAATCGTGACAACGGTTTTGGCTGCCGATTGTGATCATCTTTGTCTTATTGTATTTTATGTTGGCACCAAATACATAGGTATGAACATATGTTAACAGGTATGAACATATGTCAAGCAAACGCTTTGTCATGTATGTGGTTTTTTTTTTTTTTTTTCAGTAGGAAAAATTTTACTCTTTTTATAATTGAGTTAGCTGAAATGCAATTTACTGGTCTGTGAAAATTGAATTTAAATCGACCGAGCCGAGGCGAAAATTTTGGTGAACATTTTTCTGCTTTAGTTCGGAAGAAAAGAAACAAGTATATAGTTAATTAAAAAATTTATGAAAATTACATTGAGGGTTTCTTTTTATTTTACCAAGAATTTTATTCATAGAAACTTGACATTAATAATAAGCGGACTTCCGCAAATAAATGTGAATAATATCGCTTAAATGCGTCACATGGAAGTCTAGGAGAGAAAACCTATGGGAAATAATTTTCTAGTCCCCGCAAATTTATGAGCCATTCAAGCATTTAAACTCATTTAAATAATTTCGCGATGATTTTGGAGTGAAACCGAACAAAAAACGCATCATAATGGAGTGCTTACGATTTAAGTGGTTTTAGAAAGAAACAAACCGATTATTGCTAATAAATTATTTAATTTATTTAAATTAGTGAAATTCATTTTACTGTCAAATGTTTTCGACTTCATCTTCAGTGGATATCGATAGTTTTCACATTAAATTTAAGAAGTATTCAGTTCAAATAAACGAGTCAAATATTTTATTTAAAATCCGTTCTTATTTGTTAAAACATTTAGAGAACTATTGGCCTATGAAATCGAGATCCCTTCCCCTTTAGTAAGATCAATCTGGTGAGCGATCAATTGATTGCGATGGATTTTTAGAATTTCAAGTCCAAAATTGGGATAAATTGATTTAAAATATAGATTGAGTTCGAAGCCTCATTTTGACCAGAGTTGCAAGAGATTTTAATCATTTTTGATTTGAAATCTTTCAGATTTATTGGATTTTCATTGCATTTATTTTTATATTAAATCGTTAGGTGTGAAATTGGGATTGATTCATTAAAGATTTATTTAATAAGATTTATTAATCATTTTCGACAAAACTGATTAATTTAAATTCGAATGAAATCATCTTTAAGGGGGTCTTCTCATTGAGCAACTTTTTTTTTCGACTTTTTTTTTTGCATTTATTTATAGCTTGGGTAGTTGTGAATATGCCCCTAAAAGGATTTTTTGAAATTCGAAATAGTTTAGAGGATATAGCCTTCTTTGTCGAGCAAGATCTGCGCTAAAACGAGTAATTTTTGCGTTGCTTCGAACTTTAAACGCGTTTATCTCGAAACCACGTTTTTCGAACTGGCGGCCATGATATCTCCAGTTCAACTGAACCGATTTTCATGAAACAAAGTGGAATCGACGCAGAATTGTCACCATTCTCGGGTGAACCTCGACCATAATTTTAAAAAATTTTTTACTATTTTTTTTTTTTTACACTAAACTACAAAAAAAGCCCGAAATTGAAATTTTTTTTTTGAATGGCCGCCATTTTGTCAAAAAAAAATCACAAAATTAAGCTTGAGGTTCACCCGAGAATTACATCTATACTGATTATAACCCCGTTTTTTTTTTTCCATTTCGGACGCTCCGGAGACCCGGAATCGTGGCCGCCGTGACGGCACCTTTTTTTTCACCACCAACTTTGAAGTCTCATTACTTTTTGAACAGCCCACGTATCGAGGCAAAAAAAATTTTTTTATTTACTTTGAACCTTTTGTAATACAATAAATAAAAAAAGTTTTCAATTATTCTTTGCGTTTTCAAATAAGAATTTTTTTAAGAAGGGTCAAAAAACGGGTTTTCAATGAGAAGACCCCCTTAAAGAGTTGAATTCTAATCAAAATCAAATTCAGCACGATTCTGAATATTTCAAGGGAAGGAATTCCCGAAGAATTCACTTTTCTCGAGAGTAAATTTCTTCTTTCTTATATATTTTAGGGAAGAAATTCGATGGGGACCCATACCCTTAATTTTCCTTACTCTTTCTATTTAAAAAAGGAGAATTTTAGTCTCAAGAAAAGTGAATTCGTTCGCCGAGAATATTCAGAATCGGACTGATTCAAATTTAAATCAATTAGTTTTGTCAAAAATCATTTATAAAATATATTTTCAATGATTCAAACTTGATTTCAATCTTAATGAGTTTGAGAAAAAATGATTGCAATTCTCATTTTTCAATCAGGCCAAGATTGATTCATGAATCAATCTCTGAAAGATTGATTAATCTCTGAAAGATCGATTATTTTACAGCTTCGATTTTGGCATTTCGATCGCTTCGACAAAATCGGGTCTGTACAGAATTTAAGTGGTTTTCCCGGGCACAGGAAACCAGGCTTTCTCAAAGAAGAAATAATCCCGAACTATTTACCAGTTACACCTGAAGTAATCGTACGAAATTTTTTTCTTATGCACTTTTTATAATAATCAAAAATAACGCTCGAATTAGATCCACAAAAAGTCTCAAAATTTCTCTCTACACTTATTGCTCTTTCCGGTTTCAATTTCTTCCCTTAAGAATATCAATTCCTCGTATTACTGCTGAATCTCTCGAGAACATCTGAACATTCATTTTTAGGTGATCTGCTATATTTTCAGATGTATCGATGATGCTTGATATATCGAAATAAAGAGAACTGCAGTAACTATTTGGATCTTCACCATTGACACCAGAGTCGAATTCGGTCAAATTTCAATAATGGTGGAGATAGGAAAGTTTTTCTTCACTTTCGTCGTATCGCCTTTCGGAAACCCCAATCGATTATGGTTCTCAGCTGATTTATTTCTCTTATTTTCACATTTGATAAACGCTTTTTAATTCGATAAGAGCAATTAAGACAAAATTCAAATATAAAGCCTAAAAATAATCGAGAGCATTTTTCAAAAGGAATTTTCTAAATGGCCTCGTCTTTTGATCGGGCACACCCCCACACGCATGATGTCATTCCATAAACTACAAATTTCAATTGAAATTCCATGCTTAATTAAAAGTCGATAGCTTCATTTAATCGACCGCCCTAACAGCTCATTATGTATGTTCATATGCCTCGATGATCGCTTTCAATGAAATCGATTTCAAAATTCGATTCGACTCCATCGAAAATGCCGATCCACTTTTGCCTGAAATTCCTCCCAATTGAGAACTTCGCAATCGACAGCAACGCATGAAAAGACAATAAAAAGCTTAAAAGGCTTCAATGTTCTGTGTTGGCAGTAAGGAAGGAAAAGTTTTCCCATATAAGTATGCCCATATGCGGTTCTGTTCTAGAACGTTTATTGGCATCTACACGTAGTTACATAGATACGAGTATCTAAAAAAAAAAAAAAAAATGAAAGGCAGCGAGGGAGATTATAATTGCAATTGATTTGATCGTTTTTTTCCATCTTTTTTTTTTTTTTTTTTTGCTCGTTTTCCCCATTGGTCTGACTGTAAGCTTTCGCACACGTCATTGGGTGTGAGAGAGTTTCGATGCAGTCATTGCGGTTGCTTGTTTTTTCTTGTTGTTGACTGCGCGATTGCCGCGATATTCAAATGGAGCGGCGGCTGACTTTTAATAATTGCGTTTGCCGCCGGCATTTAGCGCATTAGAAGCGAACGTGTCCACAAACGTTCATAGGTACCTATGTACAATGTACATACATGTAAATCTCGACAATTTTTCCGCCATCAGCACATCAGCAGAATTATTTCTGTTTTCACTGTTCAGCTTTGTTTTTACTTTGTTTCGTTTTGTTTTGTTTTGTTTTCGTTTTCGTTTGGTTGTTTTTACCTGCTGTTTTATGAATTTATGTCTAAAAGCTCCCACAAGTTAGGCGCTGTGTTTATGCCTTTTCAGCCACCACACAATTGCAGGTGGCTTTAAATTTCACTTTTTATTTCTACTTTTTTCGTTACAATGTAAAATGGTTAAATGGCATCCAACTGATTTACTTTCATAAAGAGCAATTATGGCGATGTCATCGTAAATCCCAAATAATTATAATCTCATTATAACAGCCGATTGGCAATCATAATTTTATGGCCTTTGCTAACTCCTACGGAAATTATTAATTAGCTAAGAGTTATGATTTTTGAAGGTAAATTTAATGTAATCACATATAAATGGCAATTAGTTGCTGTTGAATAGCATAATTAAGAAATTAGTTTCCAGACTTGAACACAATCGAACGGAGGGTCATATGCATATGGTTTATATGTGTATAGAGATGACAACGTTTCAACGATGAGTCAATATATGTTACATATGGGGCATTTCACGTCAAGTGTACTCGCTCAAAAAACTTCATAACTTGGATTTTGATGAAACTTGGTGGAAATGTTGCTCTATGAAAGTATATGAGTTGTGCAAAAGGGGGAGGGGAAATATTGACCGGGTGCCTAGATACAGGGTGTTAAACTTTCGGTCCTTTTTGTATTCAAAAAATTCTACGTCTCGCAAATTGGCAAATTAAAAAAATGTGATAAAGGATTTTTATAGATTTTTGTCTGCTCTTTCCGAAAAAAAAATATTACAATCCGCAGAATTTATTATTGATGCACAAAAAAACGGTTTTTATTTTTATAAGCAATTTTTCGCCCAATGCGATATTTTTGATATTTTTTTAAATAATTTTAAACGAAAGCTGAGCTTTTTTTTCTATAAAATGACATCTTAAACAAGATGGGATCTCCAAAGCTAACGACTAAATAGAGGTGGAGAACCCAGCGCGACCCACGCGCCAAGCACGCAGAACCCGCTATTCAGCTCTGGCTGCTGAACTTCTCAAGTTGATAAATGACGTGAAATGCCCCATATATGTATAGAAACCAATATCGATGGAATTTATCACAAACCAAGTATGAAATTATTACATATTTAAGTTCCGATATACTTATGTGTAATCGATAAATGTGAATGCATTGTTGAACGTTCGTCCAGACATTTTGAATGATAACCCGTTGGGAGCATTCAGCAGACTCAACTGTTGAACAACTGTTGAGTGAGCGACTGTTCTTTTCGCTGAGCGCTATGCTGACTTCACTGAAAATTATTTCGTATTTGTACTGATGTTAGTAGGGATTATGATGGGTTAATGAAGTACATCACTCACAACATGAATTGGAGAAGCATTTATCGTTTTCGATAAATATAAAATTTTTTGATTCAGCATTTGAAAGACGTTCAAAATGTTGAGCAAAAGTAGCTGAATAAATTTCGCTACCAGAAATGGAGTCCGCTTCAGTCTGCTGAATGAACCCATTGTCCATATGTCCTAATTTTATTGATGTACTCTCATTTACTCTTTTGGGGTCTCAACGGAAGTGATTCAATATACTTTCATAAGTTCCCAAAGAACATTATGGAATCAATCGTTGGAAAATCCTTTTTTTTTGTGTAAAATTTTTATGAAAACTTTCTTTTAAACATTGGCAGCACTTCATGTTTAAAAGAATATCCTCGAAATGGGAGAAAAACTCAAACGGGCGGCTCTGGTTCCTATTAAAGTTTCATCAAAAAAGGCTTACGAAATTACTTTATCTAAATTATTGATAGCAAAACAATTATAATCGATATGTTCCACAATCTTGTCATCATTATTTTTAGTATTGATACCGATAATCAAATGAAAGATTGAGAAAGGTCTTCTATTTTAAACACATTCGACCCTTAGAATTCACACTTCTTCATGTCGATAAATAAAACAGAATTTCTTTTTAATTTCTCTATGGTTTCCCCAAAGAAAATAATCACTTAATTTCCTCGCTTTATTTTAAGATGATGATCAAATGAAAATTCTACATAAAAATTTTTATTTTTAGTTCTCAAACGAATGCAAAAAAAAAATACAATCCAAAACCTCTAAATGACTTAATAGAAAAGAAGAAACAAAAATGAAGTGTCGTCGCAGATTTGAAAAATTTCGCTTCAAGTTCAAATGATTTTGATTTCAACTAATTGCCCAGAGTTTTAACTAAAACCGCATTCTTTGGGATCAAGAAACAGCGATTAGGCTTTTAATGCTTTTAATCAAACATTACACTGTCAAACAAAAAAAAAGCAACTGAATATTTGTACAATTTTCCTGTAGATCTCGGCCTCCTAAGCAAGAAAAAAAATTTTTTTAATTTTTTTATGGAAGAGTTTTTGAGAAAAAATTTTTTGAAATTTTTTTCAGTGCATTTCGTAGGTGCACTTGCTATTTCAAGCATATCTCGGGCCCCGATCTACCGATTTTAATAAATATATTTTCCAAATATAGATAATTAAGCTCCCTACAACTTTTAGAAACAAAGTTTTTGATTTGCATGAGTAGTTTTAGTGCTAGAGGTGCAATTATACAAGAAAATTGTGTTTTTTTCAAAAAAATCAGGGTAAATTTTTCATATAAAAATTTGTAAAAAATAGAAATCGAAGTGGAAAACCCATTTTCAAATTTTTTGCGTATAGCTAAGTATTTCTTCTAAAAAATAAGCCCCGTTTGGCTAAAAGCGGTGAAAAATTTACGGAGCTATGATTTTTTTGCCAAAACACTAAAAAATCGATATTTCACAATTTTTGCTTTGTTCACAAAACTTGTTCATATGAGCCGAAATTATTTTATGAAGGTGCAATTGAGTAAATTTTCACATATATAAATGCATAAATGCTGCCTCTTTATTGATTAAAAATGAATGTCGTTTTGCCCTGCCTTTTAGAATATTGTGGTGGATTTGTTTACCTGCCGGTCTCAATGACCTGTACCAGATAAAAAAGGGTGCAGTGCTTTCCCTTAGTGGAAAAAAATATAAGGTATCATGAATACGTTTTGTGCGTTAACGTCAGTTTTTATACTAAACGTGTTTCTTTACTTTCAATTTTGCCTAATGAATTGAGCGTAGTATAAAATACCTGAGGTTTTGCATACTTTACATACATACTTACATACTTACATACATACACCGGGGCCGCTGTGATGCAGCCCACTTTAAGACAACAAGAACTACCAAATTGGTACAACTCCTGTAAAACATTTGTGAAATAAGCTCTAATGCAAAAGTGTTAAAGAAATAAAAATTTATTTCCAAAATTATTTTTATACAATTTGAAAAAAGTTCTTGCTTCCGCTTTGTCTTTTATATTTACTACCATCATTTTCACGCACAAGGGACCACACGTAATCACCCATCATTGCCGTGTCGAAAAGGCCGCTATAGCGATTTTCAATATCCTTTAATTGCTGATGAAAACGTTCGCCATGCTCATCGCTTACGTCTCCTAAGTTTTCAGGGAAAAAATCCAAGTGCGAATCGAGAAAGTGGATCTTCAACGACATGTGTACTTCGGCTTTCTTATAATTCTTTAGTAGGTTATTTACTATTTGCTTGTAATCTGGACTTTTGTGGTTGCCCAAAAAATTGTGTATAACAAGTTTGAATGAGCTCCACGCTGCTGCTTCGACTGGGGACAAAAGGCTTGAGAACTCGTCGTCTTGCAAAAGTTTACGTATTTCTGGACCATTTAGAACTCCTTCCTTGAGTTTTGCGTGTGAAAGGTAGGAAAAGATCGCCTTTAAGCGGGCAAAAGCTTCCTGTGTTCCATCTTTTGCCAATTTTTTTATAAAGTTCTTAGCAAGTCCTAATTTTATATGCAGTGGCGGTAATATAATATTATTTTTATCAACGAGAGCAGTGCGTTGAATATTGTCTGCACCAACTATAATGTTGGTTCGCAAAGGCCAATCTTTTTTAAAATAGTGTAAGTGGTCAGCGCGACTATCCCACTTGCACAAAAAACAACAATATTTTGTATATCCTCCTTGAAGCCCGCACAGAATTGCCACTACCTTGAGATCAGCGCATATTTTCCATCTATGCTTGTCATATTCAATATGATCCAAAAGCGTTTTCATTGTTTCGTAGGTTTCTTTAGAATGCGATGCATATGCGACAGGAAGAGACGGTTTTTGGTTGCCATTGTGTAGGAGGACAGCTTTTAAGCTCTCTTTGTTGCTATCGATAAATAAACGCCACTCTCCGGGATTGTAGACTTCATTGAGCTCTTCGAATAGGCCTAAAATATTGCTGCAGAAACAGATATCGTCTACTTTTGCGTAAAATTTTCCGTATTGCAAGTGCCGATTTCTGTAAATGCTTGTTTTGACATCAGGAGCCACAAATCCGCGTTCTTTCATTCTAGATGCAAAAAGTTCAGCTTTACCCTTTGAAAAACCAAAATCACGAATCCAGTCATTTAATTCGGCCTGTGAGAGTATTCGTTGCGTTAAACTTGTTTCAAACTGACTTCCACTAGACCCCAGCATTTCCTCTGATGATCCTTCTATTTTGGGTGCTGAGCCAGGGCATTCTGGATAAGGCACATCACTTGAATGAGGTAGAGGAAATTTTACCGAATCAACTTTCGCGTATTCCCATTTTAAATGTTTCCCAAATCCACTTCTTGCACTAAGGCAAAAATAGCAGTCCACCGAGTGACAAAAGGGCTCACTCCATTCCATTGCCGTGTCAAAATCCATGTAACAGCTAGAATGCAAATAGTTAGTTTTTTTTATAGCGTATTAAATTTTAATTCTTACCGTTCTCCAGAAGCCCATTTTGATAACTTTCTATGACATAGGTCACATATTCTTTTAGGCGTCCACGGCTCATTGAGAGTTGGCAAAACACCGAAGTAATGGAAATAGTGCTTTTGCAGTGCTTCAGTAAACGCTAATCCTTTATTTTTTAACATATATAATCCACAAATATTGCAAAAATCGTCCGGATTGTTTTTGCACATAAATACACGAGTTCTTTTACTCATTTTTTTATATTTTAAAATTTGTTTTATTTTCAATTGATGTACGTTGTTCAAAATTTAGTTCAAGACTACTAATCTAAACGCATAAGTGTTACCCTTTTATATATTGCCATAAATTTTCTATACTGTATGTAAGTATGTATGTAAAGTATGCAAAACCTCAGGTATTTTATACTACGCTCAATTCATTAGGCAAAATTGAAAGTAAAGAAACACGTTTAGTATAAAAACTGACGTTAACGCACAAAACGTATTCATGATACCTTATATTTTTTTCCACTAAGGGAAAGCACTGCACCCTTTTTTATCTGGTACAGGTCATTGAGACCGGCAGGTAAACAAATCCACCACAATATTCTAAAAGGCAGGGCAAAACGACATTCATTTTTAATCAATAAAGAGGCAGCATTTATGCATTTATATATGTGAAAATTTACTCAATTGCACCTTCATAAAATAATTTCGGCTCATATGAACAAGTTTTGTGAACAAAGCAAAAATTGTGAAATATCGATTTTTTAGTGTTTTGGCAAAAAAATCATAGCTCCGTAAATTTTTCACCGCTTTTAGCCAAACGGGGCTTATTTTTTAGAAGAAATACTTAGCTATACGCAAAAAATTTGAAAATGGGTTTTCCACTTCGATTTCTATTTTTTACAAATTTTTATATGAAAAATTTACCCTGATTTTTTTGAAAAAAACACAATTTTCTTGTATAATTGCACCTCTAGCACTAAAACTACTCATGCAAATCAAAAACTTTGTTTCTAAAAGTTGTAGGGAGCTTAATTATCTATATTTGGAAAATATATTTATTAAAATCGGTAGATCGGGGCCCGAGATATGCTTGAAATAGCAAGTGCACCTACGAAATGCACTGAAAAAAATTTCAAAAAATTTTTTCTCAAAAACTCTTCCATAAAAAAATTAAAAAAATTTTTTTTCTTGCTTAGGAGGCCGAGATCTACAGGAAAATTGCACAAATATTCAGTTGCTTTTTATAAATTCCAAATTTGTTAAGCAGTGTTATCAAAAGATTATTTGAATTTTTTTCGTATTGTTCATCGCAATTTTTCTTTGATATCAAGCAGATATTTCCATCAATAAAAATATGTGTTTTTTTTCTTATTTTTTTGTTCATTTGTCTTGTGAGAAAATATGCAGCTTATGTCGGAAATTTTTTGGCGCTTTCAGAGAAATCGTATCTCGCTGCATGAACAGCCTACACTGTGGGGTACTAACGCCATCTGTTTGTCATTTGGCATTAACAATTGTGCGAAAAGAACGATATACACCTATGGTCATAGAAATAGCAGCGAATATTATCAAAAATAGAGCAGAGATTGCCAAAGTATTCGGTGGCAGAACTATAAGATAAATCCTCAAAACAAAGCTTTGAATATGCCTCCCCAGAGATTTTCCCTCAGTAACAACGAAGCTAGCGTTTGTTATGAAGGCACATTCTTTCCGTCCCGGGTTGATATGTGAACATATATGCTGGGTAGGCATGGTAGACGGACCTTCTACGAACAAATTACCAAAAAAAAAAAGTAATAATAATAGTTTCAGATTTGTGTTTTTCTACCCAAAATAAGTCATATCTGAACTTTTCATTGAAAAAAAAAAAAAAAAAAATTGTGGCATTAGAGGGTTAAGAAAGATTCAAAAAACTTCTCCATGAATATTTTTTCAGCCTCCTTATAATGCAACAAAATATGCTCTACGCAAATAAATCGCTAACTTTGACACCCTGTATCTCGGCACCCTGTGAATAGAATCTACCGTAATTTTGCACATTTATTTTACTTTTCAATCTTAATAAATCCACCAATTTTCATTCACATCGGAGAGAAAATTTTCTTCAAGTGGAAACACTTGACGTGTTTTGCCCCTAAAAGCCTTCCATTGCACACGGTTTTGGGAAACTCTGAAGTAAAAAAACATATTCAGGCCGATTTTGAATATTCCAGGGGAACGAATTCCCAGGGAATTTATTTTTCTCGAGAGTAAACTTCTTCTTTTTCAAATATTTGGGGGAATAAATTTGATGGAGAATGGGTATTTGACCCATACTCATTATTTTCCCTTCTATATCTATTTAAAAAAGTAGAATTTTGGTCTAAAGATAAGTAAATTCCCCGGGAATATTCAGAATCGGCCTGAATGAAAACTAGTTTTTTTTCTCATAAGCGTTACAATTTATACGAAAACTGAATGAAAAGTTTTATTAATGGCTCTCCTATTGTATTGATCACAACTGTATTTGTCTATACACGGGAGTGAGCATGTTTAAATAAAGGTTTCCATACCATTATCAATAGAAAACCTAGCGTTTTTTTTCTTCTCTCATTTAAATTTCTAATAGTCTAAGCGAAAGTGTTTTCAGCTGGAGTTAAGTAGCGCAAAGATAAGCGCTTAAAGAGCATAAACACTTGAACTACGCCAATCGCTTTTGTCGTGATGCTTAATTAGTGCCTTATTAAATTGCGATTATAATCATAATTAGATTTGAGTGCCACTTCACCTTTCTGCGATTGTGTGTGAAAATTCTCAATGTGTGATAAAATTCCAGAGCCACCATAATGAAGATCGAGAAATTCTTTATGATTATCGCCAAATTGTGCGTCTGCATTACAAATGACCCAGACCAATGATAATCGCAACGACTTCATTAAATCTCTATACCAACGAAGTAGAATCAATATGCAAAAATGTAAAAGAAACAGAAACAGAAGCGGAGAGGAATTATATAATATATATAGCGGTCTTCTTCGTTAATGCGTCAGACGGTCATAAAGTCAAAGAAATGTCATTTGTAATTAGATATGTCGTTTGTACGTGATTTTAATGGTTGTCATCGATAGCATGTGCTACTTACTTCTGTGTACATGGCCAGTACTTGTTTTTATGAAGCAAAAATGAAAAAAAAAAAAATATATAATTGTTGAATTTATTTAACATAGGAAAAATAATGAGATTGCTTGTTAAAGTTATGATTTTTATCTCTTCATACTTTGCTTTGAATGCTATTTAAAAATTAATCGCTACCGAAAACAAGAATGTTACAAATTTATTAATAAAAAAAATATTTACGAAATATTAATTGCTTTGAATTTCAATTGGATTTAATTAATGGAATAGTGTTTTTAAAACCCTATTTTTTTTGAGTTACAACAGGATTGGAAGTATTCGTTTTACATGTAACTACTTAAGTATTGGGAGGTATCCAGTACTTCGAATAAAGTAGGTACATAGTAGGTACTTTTGAGTCATATCTCTATATCGAATTTCAAGAGACCCCAAAAACAAAATTCGTTATAAGGAGAAAAAATAGTATTAAAAATGGAACGTAAAAGTCTTGAGAAGATTACCTATAGAGAGAATACGTTAGAGAGGAGTTCATTATAGAGAAGTTTCGACTGGACTTATATCGGATCATAAGACCGAAGTAGACTCCTATGCGAGTGTTTTTATTGATCAAAGTCGATTGAATCTGTATTAAATATTACCCATAAAAATTAAGTAGGGTAAGAGGGTAATAAGACGTTCAGTACGACTTAAGCTATTAGATTTATATACACCGGACCAAATCTCAAATTTTATTTTACAAAAGTCCAATATAAAATATTTAGAAATATTTCAAGAATCCCTAATTACCAGGGAAGCATTGTTAAACTTAAAAATACTCCGCCCGAAAGGCTTAAATTATTTATCCTTTATAAAATTTTTTATTTTATTTATTTATTTATTTTTATTATTTTTTTTTGAAACGATGTAACATTAAAGTCCTCAATTTTTGAAGCTGTGATACTCAAAAACAAACTTGAATTACTATTTTTTATATTCAAATTTAAAAGACAAGCAACATGTACTGACAAAATGCTTCATCTTTGCTTGCAAATGTTGCCTGAATATATAGAGCGGGCAACACTTTTCCCATTAAATGTTGCGCATTAGATACGTTCGAGCAACACTTTCTTGATACAGTGTCTCGGCTACCTCCTCGAAGAAGTCAATTTTATTTTAAATAAACAACTTTCGGTTTTTCAAAATATTAAGAATTTTTTTTTCATTTTATTATTGAAATAGTCTCAACGAAAAAAGTCTTTGGAACACATTTTCAAAATGTAATCGCAATGGTTGTGTTTAGTCACCAATCGTCACCAATTTTGAAAACGATCAGTTCTACTAAAAGTAATTCATTCATCTAGGTGATTTCAGCACATTTAAAGAGTCTCTATTTTTTCATTATTTATGTATGTATGTATGACTAAAATTGCTCACTCTACAAACAGTCATGAACATGATGTTCGCGAAAAATAGGAAAAGAAATTACTCTCAAACAGTGGCGTCTCAACACCAGTTGGGGTCCTAAAAACTGAGCTCAAACTAATTTTTTTTGTAAAACATCGATAAAGGCAAATTCTGAATCGATAATTAATATCGATTATTCGAGTTTAAATAAATTTCAATAGAAAATTTAGTCTCTTCTTAGTCCCCGTTTAAACAGGGAGACAAAACGCGAGACACTGGAAGGAAACACATAAGAGTGACAGGAGACGAAAGACATTCCATCTCCGTCACTCTCATGTGTTTCCTTTCAGTATCTCTCTTAATCTAAAGTTTAGATTCTAAACACGGACTTATATGTTGAATCGGCGGCCTCTGTGCCGTAGTTGATTGAAATGCAATCTAACGAAGCGAGAGTCTCTGGGTTCAACTCCCAGCTCAGGTCGTATCGGTTTTTCCGTTTCTGTTCTTTTTCTTTTTCCATTATTCGTGGTATCAAAACAGGCCCATTATGAGGCCTAAATGTGTCACACTTTATGGTTACAACCACACTAACCTAACTTATACTATATGTCCAATGAATTTTCGCACCGTTTGTTCATTTTTATAGACGCCACTGTTCTCGAAGTGCTCTCTCAATAGCGAATAGAGAACACAATTGGATGAAGCGTCAGGCAAACCGATGAACGAATATTCCCGTGTGGGCGTTTCGAAGCGATTAATCATAAAAAATGATGCTAATTTTTGCAGCACCTAATGAATGATCATTTTTTTTTTTTTTTGCATTTGATATTCTATTTGCACTCATCGAAATCGTATATGTATTCATTAATTTACAAACACATACATATTCACATACACATGCGCATTTGTTTATGCATTCCCTGTAGGAATTTGAACTAGTGTCGTACTAGTAACATACTAATGCAAAAGCCACCAGTACTAGTTCTTTTCTATACCCTTGCCCATATAAAATTCTGTAGAAAATCAGTATAACATCTGTACCGGAAAGCACTAGTACCGTATGCACCAGAACTATTCTAGTACTTTTTGATCCAATTGGGTAAATTTGCACCAGTTAAAGACTAGTGATGTTTAAGGGAAAAAGTTTACAGAATCGTGGATTTTTTTTTCAGTACAAAATGGAAATAAATATTTATAATAAAAGAAAACCATTCGGTTGTGTATTTATTATCAATTTATAACGCCTCAATGAATGAATGCAATTATTCCACTGAGATCACTAGTATAGTTATGGTGCAAACTTACCAAACATTGTACTAGTTCTTTTAGTACTGGTAAAAGTACTAGTTCTTTTAGGCAAATTGCTTAACAGCTTTCTACAGGGTTAATAGAGAAAGTTTCTTTCGTTCTCATGCAATGAATTTAACAAAAATGGAAAGGAAACTATTAAAATGAAAATATCAAGACGATAAAATTCAATAAGGAAATGTTCAATGAAAATGATGTACTTATTTTAAAAATAATTTCAGAATTTTAAGACAAACTTTTAAAAGCACGTCTGCGTGTCATTAAAATAAATTTGAATGCTCAAGGGGGAAAAAAGGAAAAAGAAAGGAGAAAACATTTAAATTATTTTCACGCTCGATTAATGAAGAACTATGCTTTGAAAACGTACTCATCAAGACTAAAGTCTTACAACAACCAAAAAAAAGGTGCTCCCAAAACGATGTCTCCGGGCAGATGTGCAAACAAAACTCATTTTGATACAATTCAAATGAATTTTTTTTTTAAATATTTTTTCTTTTGTTGTTTTTTGCTGCAACAAACCCGCTCTAATGCCAGGTCGTACTTGGCCCAACAACAACAACAACAGCTACAGCTACATCGATAGCATGAAGACACACCTTAAAACTGATTTCCGGTGTGTGCTAAAAACGCACTCACTTAATCAATAGGCTTCAATGAACAAACGACGAGTGTAAACGACAGTAAAACTGTCGTCATTGTAAAGCACTTTGCTACGTTTGCCATCCTAAAGAGTGTAATTTTTTTTTTTTTTTTTTAATGGGTCGACTTATCATTAAGCATGCGATGCTTCTTTGTGTTAGATATTTTAATTAGCGGAAATGCTGATGAAGTTTTTCAATTTTAGCTTCAAAAATAAAAATAAAATAAAAAATATTTTAAATTACTTTTCCTCTTCACAAAATAATAAATCTCAAAATAATAAAATAATTAGAATAATTAAAAAAAAGCCGCCGATAATAAATCTTAAAATGAGCTAAAAATTCTAAAATATGAAAACATGAATGGAAACAAAAAATTTAAAAAACGATAAAATAAAATGTAAAGAAAAAACGATTTGAAAATATAATAAAAATAAATAAAGCAAACAATAAAAATATTAAAGCGAGAATTAATTATAAAAATGGCACATCGTTTCAATATGATAAGATCTCGGGGTATTAATAAAAGCTGATTGAATATACCTACTCCTGAACTTAACAGATTCAACAATGGCCAAAATTTCGATTACCTACTTTACGACGTATTTCAACGAATACGCAGATCATATATAACTATATATGTCACTCAGGAGCCGTTTCCATTTTGGCTCATTTCACCACGGTCTTGGGTACCCACCACGGTATTGGGTACCCACCAAAATGAGCATTTTTCACTTAGGTACACACCAAAAATATTTCTCTCTCGCTCTTTTTTTGCCTGCCGAGTAACATCTCTTTCTAACTGGCGCGATACGTCCCGCGCAATATCTATGAGAGTGACATATATAGTGATATATGACGCAGATTCAAAGCAATCGAACATGCAGGGTTGCATTTAAATCATACATTTTCTATATTTCTTTCGACCTGTCATCGAAATTTCAACTCTGATTTCCTTTCTTCACAAGAACGAGCTCCATACTTCCTGCATATCTGCGTAGAGCCCATTAGACAGGGAGACAAAACGCGAGACACTGGAAGGAAACACATGAGAGTGACGGAGATGGAATGTCTTTCGTTTCTGTCACTCTCATGTGTTTCCTTCCAGTGTCTCTCTTAATCTAAACACGGACTTTCGCTTAACATTATTCGTGGTATCACAAAGGGAAAATATGAGGCCGAAGTGCGTCAACCTTTATGATGGCAGCCACATTAACCTAACCTAACCTAACCTTAAGACGTCCCAGCAGGAAAATACCTCCAGCAGGACAGAAACATCAGTGATCTCACCGGGACATATAGCTGACAGTATCATGCATGACACCTTGTGGGACAATGTCATCGTAGAAGGATGCTGTTCATGTGCTTGAATCTCATTGGCTATTGAAATTTAAATAAGGTTTTAGCGTCAATTGATCGTTAGCATGAAGTGGCGTAGTGGATGCGTGCTCGCCTCACAATCCGAAGATTTTCGAAACATTCAAAGAGAAGGAAAGAAGAGAGTTTTTAAATGATTTCTATAAATTGACATTTAGAGAAAAAATAGCATGTGCTACGGCTAGGCGTAAACTCGTGTGTCTAGGGGCAAGAATAATGGACCCCAAAGCAATAAGTCGTTCCAGTCCCTTGGAAATTCTAAGAATCTTCAATAGTCTCAAATAATTCTAAGGGAATACGGGCTGCACAAAAGATCTTTTAGGTCGTGGTGCACTTAAAGGCTTGGTAATATGTTAATATTCCAATCCCACGAAAAAAAGTCCCCCGGGACGTCATTGTCACTTTGTGTACAAATGTCATATAAAGTGTCCTACGAAATGTCATGCATATGGCTTCAAACAGTCACCCTGACTCATAGGGTCTGTCAGGAAGACTTTTAAGTAAATTTCAAGATCGTAAATTGATCCAAGGATATTGCTTCTACTTGGTTGCTGAAGTATATGTTCCGATGACGATAACAATAAGGATTACAGCTCATTGTGCTACACCCCGGTTATATTTATTCTCTCCACGACTTTTCCAAATTCTTTGTGGAATCTTTTAATTTTTCCCTCGCTAATATTACGATTGAACTAGACTTTCATCTTCCTGTAAAACAAAAATCAATACATAAAACCTATCAAATGCCCTACCCGACCTGACCCTGACTCACAGCTGTGATGCCACACTTTTCAATGCTTAACTTTTCAATGCTTAACCAGGCCATTAGCTTCATCATAGTAAAATTCTTATTCTGTAATTTCGAATAAATATTTATCAAACTCACATCTGGATGCTCACGAACTGGCACATAGACTTTTTCATTCAATGTTACTGTCGGTCCTTCTGGATCTGGCAACATTAGAGGTTCCTTTTTGACTCCATTGATCTGAAATAGTGAGGCACGAACGCGTGCGATTTCTGCAAAAGACCAAAAAAAAAATAACAAAAAAACGAATGAAATTAATTATTATTTTATAGGCAATAAAAATTCATATGATGATCATGTGTGGTTCAAAGTAATATTTAATTACTTCATTTGCTAGAAAAGTCATAACAAAAAAACAACAACAACAATAAGAAGAAGAAAGAAAAACGCTAAAAGCTCATCGTTATAGTATAATTAATAGATATATCAAAATCTAAGCGAGGAGGTGTTGAACTTTTGACATGCAACTGATGTCAATTGCGCGAGTACGCTTCGTCTAAGGCTGGCTGGTAAATCTATCCCCCCCGTTAGCTAAAGCACCGAAAGATAAATATCTTTCAAGAGTCTCATGCATATTAAAAAGCATAAATAAATTTTGCACGTTTTCGGTATTTGACAAAATGTAGCTGCGCATGCGCACAAAAGGCCTGTGTTGCTTTTCTTCTACGTGTTCATTACACATCGTAGTTACCAATTATGGCTGTTCATTGATTGGAGACGAGATTATGCAGCTAGTTGGTGGTAGCTACTTTACGAAGATTCGTTAAAA
Organism: Chlorops oryzae; assembly: GCA_020466095.1. Classification (NCBI taxonomy): domain Eukaryota; kingdom Metazoa; phylum Arthropoda; class Insecta; order Diptera; family Chloropidae; genus Chlorops; species Chlorops oryzae. Next base: position 3,956,777 of record CM035807.1, on the reverse strand, counting down.
GTTCAAAAACTTGCACATGAGACTTCAAAAAGTACAACAACATATTGGCGGTACGATTTCGACAGAGATAAGATGAGATCGTTTAGCGAACGCGGTAAATTTTACACGATAATGCCAAAAGGGCAACTCGATTTTTAACTGCAATTTGAAAGCTTTACAGCTCTTAGTTAATGAAGGATTGATTCGGTGTTGATATTTTATTACCGATATACAGTGTAATCTCTCTTAAGCGGACACCTACGGGACCGAAAAATGTGTCCGCTTAAGAGGGAAACTATTTGAAAAGTAGGAACACTAGAGCATTCACAAAAAGGTGTACGTCTAAGGGGGGTGCCCGCTTAAGAGGAGAGAGTACACTGTAATGGACCATTTTAAATGTCTCTTAACCCTTTCACGTCTACTGGGACAATACGTACCACTCAGTTAAATCTATATTTTCTATTGGGGCATACTATGTGTCTTTTCAAAAAACTTATTACAACTAGTCTAGTTTGGGTCTAGTTCCAAACTGGTCCAAAAAGGACTAGTTGTAATCAGTTTATTGAAAAAGTTTAAGTGCCAAAGTTTTAAGAATTTTTCACTTATTCTATATATGAATTTTCATCGAAATCGGACGTCGGCAGCTATTTGAATGAATGTTCGACGATTTTTGCCTGAAGCATTTTGAATTTGAGTAGAGTCAGAAAACTCTTTATAACTTCTAAAATTTTCAATCAATTTCAGCATACCATAACATTTTGAAAACGTAAAATACGCAATTATTGTTTCAAAGCAAAAAAATGAAAAATGAAAAAAATCTGAATTTTTAACGAATAAATAACATATATCAAAATGAATTCAAAAAATTTCGCAAAAAAAATTCAAAAAAATCAAAATTGAATGGCTATAGATCTTGAAGTAAAACTTTGATTGAAACACATGATAAATCGTTGTAAAGGTGAATTCTTCCCATACATAAAATGCAAAACACATGCATACCTCCTGAGATTTTGAGAAAAATCTAGAAATTGATGCGAAAATTTCAAAAAATCGTCCTCCTGACCACAAAAGCAAACTTTAAAAAAAATAAATATTTTCCTTCATTACAAAAGTATAAGTTGTCAGAATCTGATATACAGAAGTCAGAAACAAAAATCGTGTTTACTTGTGTTATGAAAAAATTGAGAGATAACCTAAGAATCGACCGTTATCGTATACCAAATCTTGATCGACAATAACACCCTTAGTGAGAGAATTCTCAATTCTGATTCAATTATGTGATCGACTGACGCTTAATTCACACAAATTTCAATCGAAATTTTTTTGTTTTTCAATTGAAATCATTTTTTTCGCAACCCAAGCACGCAAGACGAGAGCAATTAGTCGTCCGACAAACCAACAATCAAGCACACAAAATTCTCTTATCCTCCATAAAAGTAGCATGACTTCATGAACGAAGAATTTATGGCCGAACAATTACAAATGGCAATGTTCTTTTATCAAATCTTTCCAATTTTCCGAACTCACTTAGATCATTCTTAAAGTGCATTAATGACCTCAACCTGAGATTAATCCGCGCTACGCTCACCTTTGCCGCATACGCCCGCCAGTCAGCCCAGAACAGCCAACCCAACCAAACCAGCCACACCATAGCAAATGCAAATCGACATTAATTGTCGCATAAGAATGGAAAACGAAAACCCCCACTGCGATGTTATCATCACAAACTATATTTTACACTTGTAACTCGTATCGCGGCAATTTATTTTACACTTCAACTTTCATGAGCATAGAATATATTTTAAATTTATACCGGATCGTTTCCCAAAGAGCTTGGGTTTAATGACAATTTTTTTCCTTTTCGTAATTTGTCACATACAATTTGCATAATTTACTTCGGAGTGGATTTATCATTACAAAAAAAACAAAACCAATAACAACAAAAAAAGCCGCAGATTATGATTTTGTCACAAAGGAATCGAATGCAATTATTTATCGAACATCGGATGGATTTAAAATGTATAGGCTTAATAGTGCCATCGCCAATTTTCGATCGTTCTGCTACGATTTCGATTGAAGCATTCAAAAAGAAGAACCCTCCCTATTGCGTGCATATTAAATGTCGATTATATCCAGGGAATACTGTAATCTGAATGCAAAAAAAAAAAAAAAAAAATATGATAAAGAAAAAAATGACAAACTGTAGATATGTGTCTTCTCCCACACAAATCGCGGGTTTTTTATAGTATTCAGGCAGCCCTTCTCTATGCGACGAATATAGAATTTTTTATGCAGAATTGCTTGCGAGAAATTTTCAAATATTTGGCACCTAGATTGCCTTCTCGATATTTATGTACCGCGAGAGTATATCTACCTACAATCTGGCAAAGTTTTGACAATTTATTGACAGGCAAACGCTAAGTTATATATAAAATATTTAAGAGCTTATTATTTAGGATAGAACCGAACCGATGTAATTCGATGTGATAGACATTCGAATTCGCCTGTTGGCGGGGCTGTCGTTTTCCGAGCCCTAAATAAAAGTGAAGGTTGCCGCGAAAAGTTGCTGACATGTTTCTCACATACGATATATGTTTAGTTTTATTGAAAAGTTTTCACATTTTATTTACATGGAAGAATGGATTGCGCACGTTATGCAAAAAGTGTCACAACTCAATAGGGGTATTCACAAAGGCGTGTTAAAAGCGTTGGAAAGTCGGAAAAATGAGACTTTAAATTTTTTAAAATTTTTTTTGTATCTTGCACAACTTTTTAAGCAGTTAAAATTTCCCGATTTTTCGACTTTCCAGTTTTCCGATGCCTTTGTGAATACCCCTAATATTTCTTTGTATACCATCGTATTTGTCACTGAATGAAGATTGACTTTCAGAAGAAATAAGGACGAAAAGGTACCGCTTTGTGGCAGAAGACTGCCTGCTATTTCGCTAGGAGCTGTGTCAGATGAGACCCAACAGATACTTAGGCACTTCCGTAGAGAAATATTAGGGGCCCTAGGGTTTTTTTTTTAATTCTTAGAGCCCCTTTAAAAGCCCCACAAAGCATTGTCCGTGTTTAGATTAAGAGAGACACTGGAAGGAAACACATGAGAGCGACAGAGACGAAAGACATTCCATCTCCATCTTTCTCATGTGTTTCCTTCCAGTGTCTCGCGTTTTGTCACCCTGTTTAAACGGGGACATTGAGAGAAAGAAAGCGGCAATATGGGGCCCCATCGTCAGAAAATAATCATCAAGATCATCATTCTATTCGCAGTATCTTCGCAAATCTTAGTCCCTGCAAGGATACGGAGCGCGAGAAGAAACGCTCTCTCGACAGGGCTGCATTGAAGGTGATATAAAAAAAAGGCACAAAGCGATTTAATATCGTTTTATCGATGGGACACATATGAACGAAGCGATCGAAAAAATTAAATTTCGAAGACTCTTCAAAAGATTTTCAGATTTCGGAAGTCACTACTTGAAAACAACCAAGGCCTGGGGGTGGGTGTTTTTTTTTTATTTTTATTTTTTTTATTTTTTTTTTTTTTTATTTTTTTTTTAATAGCTCTAAAGTGGTTTAGTGGATAATTTTTTGTGATGTAATTTTTGGACTTTTGCTTTTCAATTCGACTTATTCTTTGGATCTATTAGCAAGTTGATTTTATGATACGCCTACCCACAATGGAATATTGAATAATTTAACACCAACACTAAAAATTATTTACACGCTAATTCTGAATTACACTTCATCATTATTTATAAATGAAAACGAAATTATAAAAAAAAATTAAAATTTTTAAAATTTAAAATAATAACAAAAATAATAAGCAAAGAGCCGCCATTGCTCTTGATTGTCCCACGTAAACAGAAACAGAAGAAAAAAAAAAAACGTTAAAAAATGTAATTTTTCAAAAACGTTAATAAAAGCAACAATTCCACGTCCATACATATTTGGATTCACGAACCAAATAGGGCAACAAGTCTTCAATCAGCGTATTTTGGAAGCGAAAAAAATCGAAAAAAAAATATAAAAAATTGAAAAAAAATCGAAAAAAATTGGAAAAAAAAATATTTTTTTTCGAAAAACTGCAAAGACAATTCCATTCGCATTGCTAACTGAAATCACATATCAAATAATGTCGAAATGAAACATAAAAAATGTTGCGCTTGGATAAAACAACAGCCCGACATGGCAACGTTTCAATGGCACAAAACTTTTGTGAAACGCCAGCTCAAATCAGATCGACAACAAATGACAGCACACGAGCACACACACACACACACACACACCGCTTACGAAACAACATCGAGAGGACAAGTCGAATTCGAACGACTGATTGACTATCATCACAATCATCATCGCCATCATCATCATCATCAACCTGCCTTGCCATAAAAGTAGAAGACTTCATTTGAATTCAAGCCAAAGCCAAACTTAAAAGCCCATCTAATGAATGACTTTCGAACAACTCATTCATACTTTTCGCTCTTTCTCGGCTGAATGTTCGATTGCTTTTGTTGTTGTTGTTGTTGTTGTTTCCGTCCGATGTTAATAAAAAAATAAACAATAAAACAAAAAATCAAAAAGAAACTCACATCGCCTTCTAGCGAAACACCCACTTTTAACGCCTTCAGGCTTTATTCTTTATATTCTGACTTCGGAGGCAACGACGACGACGACGACGACCACAGCGATGACGCACAGACTGGCAGAGCCGATTTGCCCTAAAATGGCTAGCAAAGCCAGTTATTATCGATAGAGCGTTCCAATACGAAATTCTATTCGTACCTAAATACATACGAGTACATACATGATCGGCTCCCTTCGACGATTAATTACAATAGAAACTTGCTTTCTTTATTAATTCATTCGATTCGAAACGGCGAACGTATTCAAAGATGGAGACAAAAATGTCAGCGCGCTTTTATTACATTAATTAATTTCGCCATAGAGAAAAGGGGAAGGGAAAGAGCGAACAGCAATTCTGCAGCAAGAAATGGAGAACGTATGTATTACGTACATAGGTACCTACAATGTACCTACAATTTGGAATTGTATAAGAGGAAACTGTCTCTTATCATCGACTGAAATACAGTGAAACAAACGCCTTTCATTATGCTTTTTAATCATTCAAAAAGTTAAAATGAAACGTGATCTGTCACAAATAGACTTGAAGCTGATTGAATGAGTTTCTTGAAATCCGCGCTTTGAATAAAAGTCATCAACTCTTATCGTACAACTCGAATACCTACATTTTATGAACGAGATATATGGAGAACTATGGACAAAAAAATGCTCGAATATTGATATTTGGAAAATGAAGTAAGTATAACATAAGTCAGTTAAGTTCGTCTATAATATTTAGGCATATGATCGGCTTCTTCAAAATGTCGGCTAGAAGGGAATTTCTCATATTTTTGGGATCCATATCCCCCTTTTTTGTGACGTTCGCTTGAAAAATGGCAATGAAATTGAAAAAAACCGACGAAAAATTGTAGCAGAGATTTCAACCTTCACGGAGGTTCATCCTTTAAAGTAGATCCATAAACCTGAAACGCTGTAGCATCCGATTTTTTTCCTCCAACCTTTCTCGTTTGCAAATTAAACAATCTCTTTTCCATCTCGTCAACGGACAAAACTCTGATCACTTTATATGAAATTTTATGATTCACATAAAACTTTAATCTACAAAAAATGATCCTCAGACCGCTTTTCATTTCAACCAAAGCCTTGTTATCAACTTAACCCGTTCGAACCGCCAAACAATTGTCAGACCTAAATAGCAAGACTTTATTGATATGTATATTTCATTGCCTGGTATGGGTTATAAGAGTAAAAAGTTAAACCGTGACCCACCATATCCTAGCATACCCTATAGGGGAAGGCGAAGAGCTGGGAAAAATATATCCCATTCGGGTTTTTGAACGGGACGTAGGTATATGTACCGATAGGCCCCTGCAATATGAAAATATATACTGCCCCGATCAGAAGAGAACTGAGCAGCTTGATCGTAATTGTACTTGTCTATGAGAGCTTTCTGCCTTCAGGTACTTTAATCTCAAACAACTAACAAATCTTCTTCTTGGGTTTTACTAGTCCCGGCCTATTACGGGGTCCGCAAAACGCGACAAATTCCTCTGTTTTGTCCTATCGGTTGCATCCTATATTTGAACCAATCGCAAAAAAAAACTTCTTGTGGAAAGGGTGTGTCCCAAAAGACCCGAAAGGGTTAAGTTAACTTAATCTGTGATTGAATATGAGCACAAAACTTCATACATATGCTACTAACTTCTCCTCAATGAATCCATATTTATGGTTTTGTCGGCTCTCGGAAATTTTTTACTGGATCTAAAACCACTGGTTCCCCACTTAGCATTCCTGTTGCCAGTATTAAGGAGTTCTTTTTCCACGCGAGAATTTAAAAAATCCTTTTTGATCGCCTTAACTTTAGGAAATGATCACGAAAAATATTTTTTTTTACATAAAATTGAAATATAAAATTTGAAAGTAATAAGTTCATTGAATCAGCTAATGAATGCAAAAACAACCCTGAAAGAGATCAGCGTTGCCACACCATTTTAAAATTCATCAATTCACTTAGAAAAAAAATTTTTCTTTTAGTTTCGAGACATTTTATCTCATAGCGTAATGGATTTTGAAAAAAAAAAGATCGTAATTGATCGCTTGCAATTTTTTAAACACTTTTCAAATCGCTCTATTAGTCATCGCGTTTTAAGCTCATCCGAACTCCTCGTGAGCTCGTCGACTAATGACACTGAACGTTTAATGATTTATTGCGACAAATTAAAAATAATTTGACCTAATTATTGCGTAATAAAAAACATAAAAAAATTAAAATGAAAATAAAAAATAAAAATAAAAATAAAAAATGAAAAATAAAAATAAAAATGAAAAATAAATATTTTTATGTTCTATTTTATTTGAGTATTTCATTGCACTGAGAAGACATTGTTTTTGTTTCTTTTGATATGTCTCATAATGACGTGAGAAAAACGATGTGTCAGAAAATGTTTTCCACTTTTACAACGGACTTTCCTGTACAACACAAAGAGCAATAAAAGCACAGCAACAGCAAAAGTAAATTTCCGTTTTTAATAAAAAATAAAATAAATAAAAATCCAAATAAACTTTATTTATTTGAAAATATTAAAGCACGAGAATAAACTGATTTTTTTTGAAGATTTTTGTGATCTTTGTGCTTTAGTTTTATTAATTATTGCCAAATTTTAATCAAAGGCAGATAAATTATTTGCTTTATTTAATTTTATGAGGACATGGACGGTGACTGTATCGAAACGAAATGTCTCATTTATATGGATTTAATGGGAAAAATTTGTTCATTCAATTTTTGAGCACCCAAAAGACAGAGAGAAAAAAAAAACTCGTTTTTGGGAGATATTTTCTATGTTGTTAGAGTTCAAATCCTCCATATCGGGACAGTCAAGGTGAGTTGTCGGTTAAAAGAATAGAGAAAAGTATTCAGACTTTGTAGAATTTGTATCATTTTTTCTCTTGTGTTCCCATTTTTTGGCCAAGACGACATTTAATTATAATGAAGAGCGTGGGAAGTCTTTGGATATGTTTTTTATATGTCAAAGTGATTTATATTTAAGATGTTCTTATTCATTAAATTCGAAATTTTTGGCATAAAGCTCTTGAACGAGTAACGGAAGAAGATTTTTTTTTTTTTTAAGTGGAATAAATAACACAATTTGAAACACCTACAGTTAGAGGTGGCATTTGAAAATTGGGCCAAAATTCTTTTTAATGCCTTCACTTCTGTCCCTGTCAATGAAAATCAGTTTTCCTGAAGGAGCAAACCATATTAATAAAAAATTAATTTTAACAAAAAATGTATGAATAACGAAATAAAATACTCTAGTCGAATTGAAAAAAATCAATGATTAACAAAACTTAATTTTTTTCCTTCGCAAATTACGGTAACATTGTTGTCTTATCTTGTCTTGTCTTGCCAAACAAGACAACAATGTTACTGTAATTTGCGAGTAAACAAGATGGAAGTTTGGTAATAATTGATTTTTTTCCAATTGGACTAGAGTATTTTATTTCGTTATTCATAAATTTTTAGGTAAAATTTATTTGTTATTTATCTGATTTCCTCTTTTACGAACACTGATTTTCGTTGACAGAGACAGAAATTTAGGCATTAAAAAGAATTTTGGCCCAATTATCAAATATTATTTAATTTTTTAATATTCCACTGATCAAAGATTTCAAAAATTTTTATTAGACCGACCAAAGAAAAGTTCTTCCCGTATGAAGAATATTTGCAGAGGGAACTTTGGGAAATTTTTTTATGTAACTATCAGGGGTGTCACAGAATCCGATAGTCCTGTTCCATAATAGGCGACAGTCGCCATAATAGTATGGAACAGGACATACATAGCTGTCGGAATTGCTATTTTAGTCGACTGAATTTTCATATACAGTCAGTCAATAAAGTAAGTATGCATGTTTTTTTCCAATTTTCTTCTGTAAATAATTTTTTTTTTTTTTTTTTTTTTTGAATTTCATAATTTTCAATTATTATTAACCTTATTATGTTTCAAACTAACCACAAAAATATTTAATTTCTGAAAATTTCTTTAACAAAAAAAATTTTAAATCATATTGTTCCATTTTACAACTTTAGTACAAATTTTGAGCTCGTTTTTCCATTAAAAATTCGAAAAAAAATACCAAAAGGGAAATTTTCGCTGATTTTTTAATTTTGGTTTTTTCTTAACATTCTAAACTTTCTTAAAATTACAACAATTAAAATATTGCACACCTGTTTAATAATTGTATAGTTACATAAAAAATTTTAAAAAAATGAGGAAGAAAATTATTTTGTCATCGATGACAGAGTCCTTCACATCTTTCCAGGTGCAATCTCTTGTCAAAAAGTTCTTTTTATTTTCTATTTTCTTGTTTCCTTTTTGGTTTTCAAACTCGACAAATTACTTTGAATGATCTGCAGTCTGTCGTAGCTCAAATGACAGCATGCTGACTTAACAATTTGAAATTCGTAATTCAATCCTTTATTCAAAAATCCGTATTTAAATACAGTCCAACTTCCATGAGTCGAACCACCATTATCCAAAGAAATAGTTCGAGTTATCGAGACTTCGAGTTAAGGAAACGAATTTTTATATAAAATGTTCGCTATTGCCAGCCGATTGCGTTCGAATTATAGAAAAATCGAATTATAGAAAATTCGAATTATAGAAAATTCGAGTTATGGAAGTTTGACTGCATATTAAATCTCCAAAAAATCCAAAAGAATCACAAATCCTTGTTCAGATTCCTCGCTTACTATACTCTATACTATACTATACACTTCTCGCAATATTATTCATTTGATGCCTAAATGTCATGCAAAATGTCATGCTTTCCGGTTCCGATGTCTCACTGACACATAGTTGGAATTTTCCTAGCTTAAAATAGCATTCATTCTTCTTCGCTTCATTATTAATAAATATTCCATAAGTAATTGTATCCGATAATAGACTGAATGTGTCAAGAATATTGTTAAATGTGTGTCAAAAACTTGTAAATTAACTATTAATTGCCACCTACCTGCCTATACGTAATCAAGATACAAAATTCAATGAAATGTTATGCCGAAAATTTTAAGCTTCTTACTCTATCTATCGAGGAGGAGGAGGAGCTCACAACAGCATTAGGAGTTCACAATCAGACGAACACATAAACGACAAACGCAATTGTAGGATTTGATACAACTGTCATGACTTCGTTTAACAATATTAATTTATCTTGAAGGCATGTCACTGCGACGATGGAACGTTAAATTTATGAATGCAATTCATTCATTGGAAATAAGTGTGAAGGAGAACTTACGAGCTTAAGACTCTGATTCGCCTCGTCTCACTCTCCGGTCTTCGAACGTACCAAAGACAATACAACAAAGTCGCGTGGGTGCGAGAGAAGCTGCCGCGCTTCAAATACAACAATGTCGGGTCACGCAGAGTCGCAATCAACTGAAGGCCTTTCGCACTTGCGCAGTAAATAAAGCGTAAAACGACTTTATAACGCAATTGAATTTTTAAACATTTTTTATATATTTTTTATATATATTTTTTTTTTTTGTGGTTAAAACTCAATAAACATATTTTGGGACACAATGACGAATTGGCGCCTACAATGTTTTTTTTTTGCGTTTTTAAACAAATGCTTTGCCACTTCAAATTGTCTTCAGTTCTTTAATTTTTTTTTTAGTTTTAAATTACCCTTAACATTTCCAGTCTCTATACAATCCAAGCTTCATTACTCTTTTACAGTTGTCAAAATCCAACCTTGAATATTCTATTGTGAACGTAATAAAAAAAAAATGAATTGAAAAAATAAATACTTAGATAAAAAAAAATGAAAAAAATTATTAATAGATGCGTTTTTAACCAAATGTGGTTAGCGTAATTGATTTTGATGTCGTGTAGCTACGGATTTGGATTTGGCAATTATGATTGCCATACATTTTAATTGATTCCTCCTCAAATTGATAACCATTTATGGTCGTTACAAATCAAATAATATAACATTCAAATGAAATTGGAAGTGGTTTAATTCATCTTTCGATCTTCTGAACGTGACTTCAATATTTTATTATGAATCATATTCGATCGGGTCTAATACGGGCATTAACCATTCGGTTTAATTTTATCTGATGATATTTTCGGCGGGGCACTGTGTCACCATTGAAAATTGCCAAGGCAATTGATTCTTTCCCAATTGAGGTTGGATATGTGCAAGATTTGTTGAGCTTTGTAAAGAAATGTTTGGACCCTAAGCCCGAAGAATTCAAACCAAATTAAAATGAATTATTTCAACGGTCGAATAAGAAGTATGAACAACGAAAAAGCCTATTGCTGCGGTGATGATAAACAGTGATAAAGAACCCCCTTGGATCAATAAAATGTCACAAAGCCTCGGCCTTTAATTCGACTAATGGATTGGTGGACATTTGGCTAGGGTCCGCGGGTTTGCCAAGCCCGTAAATCAATAATGATTTCCCCATGCGGAAACCTACAAGAGGAGCTCGATTGGACAAAGATCGACTCAAGTCGGTTCTCGAATGAAATCATTCTCATTTCTATTCATCATGGGTTTAAACAGTTTTCCGCCATTAAAGCTCTTAGGGCCGTTTGCTACTGTTCCAATAAATTTTCCTTCGAAAAAAATAAATTAATTGAGAGGATCGTAACGAAAATTTTAAACGAAACAGTAGCAAATGGGCTTAAAATGAGAAATAAATATAAGTAGATCAGGGGCCGACAGCCACTCACATGTATTGCTTACGCTTCTGTCTCAGTTTGACGGGAGCAGCCGAGCATACAACATCGAGAGCGGGTATTCCCGAAATTTATAGATTTTTCCGTCAATTTCAACTCTTTTATGCTACTTCTAGCTTTTATTTTTAGCTAGTTTCAGAATTTTTTTTTTTGTTTATTTTCGGCTATTTTTAGTAGCCGCTCTGCTCTCACTCCCACAATTGCATATACAATTTTGCCGATCCCTGATATAGATGGACGAACAGGCTAAAGGCTCAGTTACTCTTGATTGAACGTAACTTATAGGCCGTTTACATATGCCATTTTATTCCCGTTTTAGCAACTTTGCCCGTTTTAGCACTAAAACAACTTAGATTTTTCCCGTTTTATCGTACAAAACTAAAACGAGAAACTTTCCTGTTTTAATTTAAAACAAGTAGCTAAATAAGATAAATCCTGCTTATAACTGCTAAAAATATCGAAATCTGAGTGTCATCACTATAAAAATGCAAAACATATGGTAATTGAAATTTTAATTTAAAAATTGTGAGGTTGTTTCCACAACCAATGTAGAAAACGAACACAATTTCAATAATTGCTTCTTATCTAAATAACAATATTCACTCATATTTCACGTGTTAAGCAAACAAAAGATAACTACAAAATGACAAAACGACATGTGCATATGTAAACACCCCGTTTTGACTTAGTCGTTTTAGCTTAAACGAGTAGCGCTAAAACGTATATGTAAATGCCCTATTAACTTTACTTATTTAATCAGCTGAGTTGATATGTTTTAGATCATTTTATATGGGATCAGTCACTGAAAACTTAATTTGACTTAAGATAAGAATCTGTGGAAAACAGATTTCTCTAAGTTAAGTTAAGTTACGTTCAATAAAGAATAACTGAGCCTTAAGTCAGATTTCCTAAAGATTCTTGTAAAATATTTTACGATAAAAGTATTTATCTTAAGTACCAATAACTGACCGCCAACAATCGCTTTTAATTAGTTAATCAAAAGAAAATCGATAAATCAAAATCAAAAACTATTGCCCAAGAAAACCGATCTACCTTCAATGTTTAGGGTGTGGTCTTTAAAGAAAAAACACAACAAAAAAACGAAAGAAAAAATAAAGGAAAATACCTCCATTGACAGCGGCAATAAAGCCATTTCAACATTTTATTACAATATAATAACTCTTAAAAATTTATCACCTCCTGATGCGGGTTTGTCACAACAATTACAAAAAAAAAAAAAAAAAAAAAATTTCCTTGAATATTTTAATAGGATTTCTGCCTGCCCACGTGGGGGGCGGGGAGGCGGCACAATTCATCCATTCATATTAATAAGCAAAATTTACATTGCATATAAATGATCGTAAGCAGAAAAAAATACACGCCGCTCGCTCTTAAACTCGCTTCCAAAGACGTCTTTCGGCGTAATGTGTCTGACTAAAGGTGTTCACAAACGACTTCTTCAAAATCGAGCCTTTTATTTATTTATTTATTTTTCTTTTTTCGCTTTCTTACTTTCGCATTGATATGCTTATTGATTAAAGCAAGTGAAATCAAACAAAAATTTATTGCTTCGTTGATAAAATACTTTCAATATTCGAAATGACTTTCCAGCCGGCTACTGAATTGTATTTATTTGCTTTAAAAGTTTAATGACTTGAATCGCCGACATGATTGAATATTATTCGAATTATGTAAATTCGCGTGACACGATTTTACATTATTCAGTTTTTCAGTTTTTCAGTTAATGCAACGAATTATTGAAATATCTTGTCCAATGAAATCAGTCTTTAATAATAATAATGACTACAATTATTGATCGTTCTTCGTTTTTGTTGAGGAAAATTAGAGGGAGAGACACTTGGAGAGCGAGCATCATAGTCGGAAGGTCCCAGTCCAGAGGAGATGTAAGGTTTAGCGATCAACTTTTACACGAACTTTTGGATATTATCGAAGTACAGTCGAAACTCTCTATAACGAAGTTCAAGGGACCGGAAAAAAAATTCGTTTTAAAGAGGTTTCGTTATAAGGAGAAAAAGGGGATAATATGTAGCGAAAAAGTCTTGAGAAGATTCGCCATGGAGAGAAATTCTCCATAGAAGAAATTCGTTATTAAAGAGTTCGTTATAAGGATTTCCGACTGCATACACGGTTGCCACTTAAAAAAAAAAATTAACCAAAACCTGAAAAAATCTACCAATTTAATAAAAAATCTACCAATTTCAAAACTTATCTATGATGCTTCTATCTGCTTCAATTTGTGTTTAATTGAAAGTATCGTCGACTTTAAAAACGTGCATTTCTCTTTTTATTTCCAATGATAAATACTAGTGATGGGTTGATACCGATGCAAAATATCGGGCATCGCTCCTTTAAGCTCTTCTTCCATAGAACGCGTCAGGCACGGAGCACACGCGACGCGCTTAAGTTGAACATAAAACAACAATGACGCAACGCTCGACGCCTGACATATTCTATGGGACAAAGCATTACAGTGATACAATCGACAATTGTATCGATTATGAATATTAGTATTTATAGCTAAGAACTAGGCTTGGCCAAAAAATATCGATAATATCGAAATGTCGAAAATATCGAAATATAGATAAGATCGAAAATATCGATAGTATCGAAAATATCGAAATATCGCAACGATATATGTACTCGATACTTTATTTTTTGATATTTCGATGTATCGATACTGATTTGGCAGTATCGAAATACGATATTTTTTTGTCAATAAGAAAACCAGTGTTGCCCAATCAATGCTATTTATCACTAAGACGAGATTTACACAGTAAGACTTTCGGATAGAAAAACATTTTTTTTTTCGTCAAGAGACGCACGGGGAAGAATGAAAAATGCGTCCATATAACATCCCCATGCGTCCCTTATTAAAAAAAAAAGTATGGTTTTTTAAGTACTGGTAAAGTTGGAACTAATAAAACACTAGAGTTTAGCTATACGCGTTTCCTACAGGGTATGTACTGCCGATATATCAATATATCGATATTTTTTTAAATAATATTTTGTCGATATTCGATATAGTTTTGAAATATCGAAATATCAAATATCGATATTTTTTTTAGTTCTGGACACCCCTACTAAGAACAACCAAATGAAAAAAAAAACTACCATGCTACAAAATCGATAAAAAAATTTTTTAAAACCAAATTTGGTAGAAAACTACCAACCGTGACTGTATATACTTTTTCTAATATCGTCCATCCCTTATTTCGACCATAGACAGAGTTTTTATGGTTTTGGAGTTCAAATTCTGATGACCAAATCGAATATACCCTCGTAATGGTGCCTCTCACTTACATAAATTATTGCCGGATGTCATACCAACAAACAAAAAAATCCATAAGATTTGAAAAGGGTAAAACGAAAACTGATTCTCTTAAAGAATGTGAACAAAATTTGCTATCCGCTCTACACACTGTAAGAAAATTCGATAGAAAAATAATTTTTTTGTTGACAAGAGACGCTACGATATCACATCCCCATGCCTCCCTAGACTACAAAAAAAATTTTCATCATCGAAATGTCTTACTATGTAACGTAAATCTCCGTCTTACAAAAAAAATTGAAATTGTTTCATCTTGTTTTTACGTCAATGCGAATAACCTCAGACGATTTAAATTGTTGGAAACTATTTGTGGAAATCTTTTGGTCTGACTTTCAATTGACAAAGACTCCCACCCGAAATATTTTTTCTTCAAATTTTGTCCTTGCTTTTGCATAGTAATTGTTTGTAATATGCGACTTCTCGTTTCGTTTTCTATTGAATAAAATGTGTAAAAAGATTGTCCTAAAACAAAAGCAAACAAAAAATAAATAAAAACAAAAAAAAAAAAAAAAATACAAAAATTAAAATTTACAAAAATACAAAAAAATTAAATAAAAAATAGAAAATATAAACACGCAAGCACATGTCCACATGATCAAAAAAAAAACCTAAAGAAGAAGTAAAAAAAAAACGCACAAAGCATTTTCGTAATAATTTTCCCGTCAATTTAATGTCGTCTGCAACATTTCGAAGACACAAGAGACAAAGTGTGTACATGAAATGATTATTTTTATTATTATTTTTTTTTTTGAAAATCGTCATCATAATTTTGTGTAAAAGATTTTCCTCCTATATTTTCGTGATCAAAATTTGGAAGGACGGTGACGTAAGAAGCATAAAGCAATTAAAGACTGCGTTGAAAAGATATCTCAAAATGTTGCATAGGACAGAAACGGGTATTTGGGGATATTAGCCATAGCGACCAAGAGAAGGTTTAGATTAGATCATTTCCTTTGTCTCTTGAGGGGAAAGTACCCAGCGGGAAAAACAGTAAGTCCTGAAATATTTCGTTCAATATTTCGTCATGGAATATTGAAGGAATGATTTATTCCATGATAAAGTAATGGAGGATTTGTTGCCTTACCGACTTCCCTAACCTTGTAAGGGAAAACTTCAGACTGAGACTCCGTAAGGAGCTCTTCGGATGAAGTTTCTGTAGAAAAATTCATATTTTCCCACTGGGTAAGTATATATCTAGTGCAAGAGTCCCAAAAATACTTTAAGGGGACCTTCTGGTCTAGAATTTTTTGAAAATTGATTTTTTTTTTTTATATATATTTCGGAAGAATAGACTTTTAAGAATATGCTGGCAAAGTTTCGTGAAGATATTGACAATATTTGTTTTGCTACAGCCTTTGTAGAAGGTGGAGACAGCAGGCAGCGCGCTTGATCAAAGCAACTTTGAACGCGTTTATCTCAAAACTACTTTTTTTGACCTGGTGTGAATGAAAACAAAAAAACCATCGAACCGATTTGTCTGGAATTTTTATATGTTATTCATATCATCAATGGCTATGGCCCGAACTAGAACCGAATTTTTATTTCAAGAACTTCATATTTTTTCATTAAAAAAATGGTCAAAAAAAAGGGGAGTTTTTGATGGTTGAAATAAAAAATTGCGCCATTTTGTCAATTTAAAAAAAAAAAATTTTTTTATTCTAGTTCCTGCCATAGCCGCATTCATTCTGATTAATAACATATTTTTGTTTTTTTTTTTTTTTTCGATTACCAGAACTGCCAAAATCTTTCACACCACGGAGGTACTTTTTCAAAGAGGGTCCACTTCAACGCCATTTTTAAAATACCAAAAAAAAAAAAAAAAATTACAACAACATTTTTCATTTTTTGTCAATAAAGAATATAATAAGCCTGCATACTTAGAAAATCGTTTTTTATTTGGCTTAATACCAAAAAAGAATCATGAAAATACCCTAAATTTTCGTGCTCTAGACCAGAAGGTCCCCTTAACAGAACAGTTAATAATGATATGGAGCGTGAATCTGCCCAAAGGCTGGCACTGCGGCCCAGATGACCTATTGTGTAACAGAACAGTTAGTCGATACACTTTTTTCGGAATTTTTCGTAGAATCCACGATGAGGATCTCTCCTTTAAAAGGCTCTCACACGATCATAAATCGGCTTTACTTTCTCAATATCTTTCATCTATGAAAACTCCCGTAGTTTTTGCCCCTTCCATTGCCAACAAAGCGGAAATTTGTTGAAAAATCCGATCGCCAGCATTTCTCAAAACCTTGTCAACTTTTTCCACATTGTCACCTTATTTATCTATCTATGAACAATGTTTACACGCATGCGAACGTCAAAAGCCAAGTTGGCGTGACCACTAATGGTTGTGCTTGAGCTATCTTCCCGACATAAAGCCAAGAAAACGTAAAACAAAACCAACACAAAAAAACAAAAGCGCAAGTGAAAATAACAATGAGCAGCTATAATGAAAATGGAAATGTGTGCATTAAAAACAAAAAAAAAAAACAAACAAAAAAACCAACGTAATAAAATAGAAATCTAGGCCAAAAAAAAGTAAAAGGGTCTTGCATGTGGAAGCTTTCGAGTTACCAACATGAAATCGCTTTAGCAATTTTTGCTCTACATGTAGGTAGATAGGTAGGTACTTAAATATTCAGTAATAATCTCGTCAAGTTTGCGTGGGAAGCAATGAGTTTGGAGGTCCCAGTTTAGCTGAACATGTCAACGACAAAGTTATTTGAATTTCAATAGAAAATATGAAGCACCTTCGCTGTTTTGGACACTTTCAAAAGAAGAGAAAAAAAAATGTACACATGAACCATTTCGACTGCTAAATCTCCAATCTGCGTTTTCGAATTTTAAGTTTTATTAAAATACTTTAAGCGTGGGAGGGATTATCTCCAAAGGTAATCGAATTGTGCTCGAATTCAAGTGCAGTTCATATCTGATGATGATGATGATGATGATGTAATGAGGGTGGGTGGGCCAGCAGCAAAGTTTTTCCACTTTGCCGTCCTTGGATAAGAGGAATGAATATCTTCTAAAAGCTTTCCCAATACATCAGAAATTCTTAATTTCAATTCCTCTCGATCGATAAGGTTCTATTGAAGCCTTTTAAATAAGAATTCTTAAATAAATGTGTCACCGTGCATGTTAGGAATTCTTATATCAAAGTGATACTCTTAAGCGGCGAATTCTTATATCCAAACAACAAACTATATCCGGAAACACTAAATTCGCATTTAAAAAAAAGTTCAAAGAATAGAACAATTGATCAGGAAATTCATATCAAGTTCTACAAGAACAATAACGACAATAATCAAGATTGATAATTAAATTTGCGAAAAATATTATAATAATCCTTCCACCTTCCGCACGTATAAATATTCAAATAAATCTTAATGACATCCGATTCGATTTGAGTTAATTACGAGCACGCAGACTACCCGAAAAAACGCCATCTTTTACTACCAATTTGTAAATATTATCTCTGGAGGTCGTCATTTGGCTGTGTCTGTGCTAAATGAAAATCAAATATTTGAAGACCACAAAAAAAAAAAGCATCATGAGTCATTGAGATGTATTTATGACTATATTTAACCATGTATATTTTTTTATTTGTTATGCATCTTTTATTTCAAAATTGGTTTATTTTCTTACTAAAAAAAAATCGACTTTAAATTTACGTCGAAATTATTACGATTTCACGTTCCAAATAAATTCGATTGCAATTTCGGAAGTCATTAATTAAACGCCGCAAATTGCCAATTAATCGAAAATAATTGGAAGAAATTAAGAGGTCTTCATTCGGCATTCGTTCTCGGCGATGTTCGTGATTCGAAAAGAAACAATTTGGCCGAATCCGCAGCATTGGAACGCTTTAAAGGCATTCAAAATAATGTTTTTTTCTGGTCAGGAAACTCCTAAACTCAATAATGAAACTAAAGGAAATAAAAAATTTAACCCACTAGTTGCCAAGACCGCCTCTAAACGGCCTAAATTCTCTTTATATTTGCTCACATACTCAAAAACTGTTTAAATTTATATTTTTCTTCATTGCATAAGACAAAATTTTGGGGTTCCAAGAATTTAACGAAGTAAAAACAAGTAAGGGTGTTATAGTCAGGCGAACCTGACAAAAAAATACCCGACAAAGACACACATCTTCAAATAATTTTTAATATCAAGAGGTGTTTAAGGCCATAAGGGGCCCCATATACCGACTTTTGTTAAATTTCTTTATGAAAACCGCCGCTTTGCCACGCCCACTTTTCCCAATTTTTTTGGCATTCTAACCGGAGGCTTAAATATACACTCAAATTCTAAGTTTCATTGAAATATTTCGAAAAAGTCCGATTTTGGGCAGTTTGGAGATTTTTGTGACAGACCCTAGTACTGGAGGTACCCTTAATAATGGACCGATCAAGAAAATTTTTTGGAGGATGTTTATGGCTTCAAAGGAATCATAAGTGCCAAAGTTCGAGCAAGTCCCATTTGAATTTCGGGTCTAGGAGAATTTTCGAAAACCGCCCTTCTGCCACGCCCACTTTTTTCAATTTTGAATTCATAGTACTTGCCTTTAAACATGTTCAAATACCAAATTTCATCAAAATATCTTTAAAAAAACTTCGATTTTAGAGCAGTTTTTGTGATTTTCGTAACAGACCCTAGTACTGGAGGTACCCCTAAAAATGGTCCGATCGGGTCCATTCTCGAACTTGTTCTTACTCATGTCCCCGTAAGCACGCATACCAAATTTCGTCGGGTATAAAAAGTTTAAATATTTTTAAGGATGTGAGGAATTGTGAAGAGAAGTTAGGCCGTCCAGAGGCGGTCTTGGGAACTAGCGGGTTAATGTATTCGTGAGCTATCAGGAACTACTTGCTTTGAAACTCGACCCATTCTAAGTAATTTTTCTTAATCTCCTTGATAAAAAGAAAATTCAAAAAGGGACATTGTTCAGAGCTTTTGATCTTATGCAGCCGTGACTACAACCATCGGCATTGAAAGTCACCTTAATGAACAACGTTAGTCCTTACCCTTTCTGCCAACCACAAAAAAAGGCAATTATAAGGCAAAAATAATCAACTTCCATTGGCTGCATTTCCCGCAAATGCTGAAAAAATATTACCAGTCCCAAAAAAAAAAAATACCTACCATTTAATAGAGCTTTGATTTGTTATGCGCAACAAGTACAAGAGAACGTCATAAGGAACTCGATTTCTTAGTATCAAAATTATGTGTATAAAAATATACATGAGCAAATGTCAAACTTGACAAGAGGAAAATTTCCCTCCTGTCATGCATACTTGAATGTGAAACATGAAAGATCAAACACAAAAATGTATGAATTTTATCCATAAAAATCATGTCAAACACGTTGCGAATTAATGCAACGACGCACTTTTTCTGTCTGTCTGTCTTCGTCAATGCGAAAATTCATACCCAAAAAAAATTGCAGTAACAAGCACGAATTTATGTGCACATATTGAATCATAGGATATTTCTATTCTTGGAAAAAATTCAAAAATGTATTGTAAACAAATTTTCTTTCTTTCTCTTATTAAACCATTGAAATGATTAAACACAAAAATTATGAATTTACAATAAATCTGTCAACACGTTGCGAAATTAATACATTGAGGACCTTTATCAATCATGTCATCTGTCTTGTTCGGTACATACCAATTCACAGCACAATTTGGAAATCAAAAGGACTCTTGCATAAAAATTCATAAAAATGGCATCCCTTGAGGAATTTTTTTTTTTCGAAACGGCACATTGATGCTACCAAATTGTCGATCACAATTACAGCTCAGCAATAATTTTTTTTTGGTGAAATTTCGAAATAAGTGCAAGCTAACTTGACACCAAAAAAAAGGACCTCCTCATAAAAATGGCATCCCTTGAGGAATTTTTTTTTTCGAAACGGCACATGATAGCACAAACTGGGCACATTACAGCACAATAATTTTTTTTGGGAAATTCGAAAAAGTGCAAGCTAACTTGATGCACATACAAATCCCTCTTCTGTCCATCGTACTGGCTCAGAGTTGCATTATCGAGCGAAATTCGTCTTATCTAAATACTGCCGTTGATAATGCGGAGTCTAGTCGATTTTAATAAATGAAATATTTTAAATTACTGTTGGTGTAAGTACTCCTTTCAAATTAAAATTGCCTTCTTATTATTGCTGGGCAACATTGTCGGACATTTTTGAGGTCCTCGAATGTAAAGAAAAATGTGACTGCAGTTTCTGAAAGTACTCAGTGAATATAGCAACTCCCTATATTTGGTTTAGTTAGATTGTCTAACTTTCGTTTTTAAATCAATCTCAAAAAGTCTGGCCGAGAATTAAGTTGCGCACTTTCTTATGGCTATTTCTCACAGCGCGTTCAATATTTATATTTCCTATCTATGACAAAGTTTTAGCCCTAGACTCAAATAAAGTAGGTGTAGTACTAACTGATCCATAAAGAATCCATTTAGTGGCTTCAAATTGCAAATATCTCAAAAGTTCTACGATTTTTGCACTTCTTCTCCAAAACTTCTAAGAATTTTTTGAAAATTCTCGGTTTTTGTAAAGTTTTTATTCGGCGATAACTGTAAGTGTTTGCCTGCTGAATATATATGATGAACCAAAAACCCTGCTTAAAAGAAGACTCTTGCGGTTATGACTAAACTTTGTGTTCCTCCTTTGGATGCAGATTTTAAGAACTTTTACAGACCATTAAAAGTATTCAACCATTTTTGCGATTCCCATCATTTGAAGGAAAGAAAAAGAGTGTCTCTTTTGAAAATCATTCGAGCCAAAATGGTTTCCATCTCTATCACTATTCAAAGAAAGAATCATAACTTCAATCTATTTCTCCGTATCGATTCATCATAGCAAATCAAATATATTCAAACATTTTCTAGGAAATATTTTACATATTCCCGATGCAATATTTTTGCAAACTTCAATGCTACAAAGCGAACAAAAAGGAAATGCCTTTCAATTCAAGAGAAATCTACAAAAGGAAACTGCACCCTTACGGTGTGTAACGAGACATGTACATACATACATATGTACGTTTCCCAAGGTAATCGTTACTTGAATACGCATACAACGATAACGGAAAATAATTAAGAATGCGAATGTAGGCTTGCAAATAATTTTGTCGATGATGTTTACGAGCCCGTCTTGTTCGAGAATAAATCGCATAAATTAGAAAACACTTTTTAAATAAAGCAAAAAAAAATAAAAAATATAAAAAAAATATAAAAAAATATAAAATAAAAAAAATATAAAAAAAATATTTTAAAAAAATAAAAAAATATATATTGAATTAATTGAAATACGAGCATGAGGTGTCCATGCCTCGTTCGATTACACGACATATAGCAACCATAAAATCGGAATATAAATCTCAGTTGCTACTCCGCATATCTTTAATGCATGCACAATTATAATTATTTTTTTTTTTTTGTTCACTCAGAAGCCATTTTTTTTCTGCCCCATAAAAGAGGCGCTTGGGGGTGTTCCATTAAAAAAATTTTTATATAAAAGTCAAGAAAATATCAAAGTAGATAAAATTAAAATCAAAACATAAACATAAACGGCCATTTGTTGACTGAATAAACAAGCCATTTGCACAGTAACAGAATAAAGAAAAAAATAAAATAAAAAGAAAAAGAATTCTACCTCATTTAGCTTCTATGGATTTCTTGTTATCTTAAAAATTTAATACCTGTATGTACTCGAGCAATTATGGACCGTAATGGCTTGCGGTGATTGGTCTTATCAGTAATTGAAATTGTTTATTATTAACCAATTACCGTTCAAGTTCATTTGTTTGCCAAGCTTACCTGAAATAGAGAAAAAGATGGAGAAAAAAAAAGAAAAGGTTAATAAGAACATAAATAATACAAACATTTATTTGCGTAACGAAGGATTGAATATCTTAAGCAAACTATTAAAGATAAAGAAAACACTTACATTGATCATTTTATTTTTTTTTTTTTTTTGTACAACATATAAAATCTTAAAAGCTTAAGTGTCTTGTTTACGCAACTGCAAGAAATATGAACAATTTTTCGGAGAACTTTATGACCGTTTAAAAATCCGAATTTAATGGTATTTAATGGCATTCGATCTTCAGTGCAAGCAGCATCCAAATTGAAGTCGATAGAAATACTCTTAAAAGCATTTGTTGTAAGCAGTCGCCATTTGAACTAAACGCTTAACTGTAGGTCCCAATTTTTCCCATACAAAATTCAAATATCCACAATGGAAGCAAAGGAAAAAGTTCGATTTCCCTGCAGGAAATGACAATAGTGAAACTATATTCTCTGCGTCGACAGTACTACTGACCAGCTATACCCGCCGCAATGCTTTGCGTTATTGACATTTAACATTGAGTTGTCATTGCATGTCTACATGTAGACTAATGACGAGCTATTGACATCGGTAGTTATTATGTAGACAAAAGGAGTACTCTACCGATGCATAGAGAAAGTCACAACGAGTTACTAGTTGGAGACACGTTGTCGACATGGTCAGTAGAGATAAATTATACCTTTTGACGGTATAGCTTTTCTAGTGCTACCGCTGTTGACTTTTCAACTAGTTCACTTGTATGTACTGACAACAGTACAGACATGGGGCCATATGGCGACAGGCTTCCTGCAGGGTAGAAAGTCTAGAGCTTTTGGCGTAATTATGTATGCACCTATCTACATATCTATAGAGTCGAGCCTGGATAATATCAACTCCGGATACAGTGACCACTTCTGTGGTGTGAAGACATCGACGGAAGCTTCCCTGTAGTCAATAGTTCGGCACTGAAATATGTGATCTGTCATTATGCCAGTCGTCGGTGACTAGCCATTTTACTACTAGTAAATTACTGGTCATAACCAGATAAAGTATAAGACAGGCTATACTGAGTATAGAGTATAGTAAACTCTTTTCAAATCAAATCTTGGAAGAATTTTTCTCATTGTTGATAAGTATTTGTACTCTCTCATGAGTCATGATCACTTCATCTTATTTCAATGATGCCAAGTGGTGGAAAATATGAAATTATTTTCAATGTAAGAATATAAAAATGTTCAAACCACATAAAATTTCGTATTTAATCTGATTTGGTGGTCAAGTGAATTTATTTGTCCCTCTTCTATTACGTTTAACCGGCGAAACGACAAGTCCATCTTCACTAGCTGAATAGCTGACCTTTCCCACTATAGAAAACACATCGCTTTATTCCCTTAATAAATACATAGTAGGCTAAAGATAACGTATAAAAATTACTAATCGTCCCTGGCAATGACATCGCCATGTTAAATTCGACAGCGCTGTGGATAAGCGAGAGACTGATCCTACAGGGTTATGCAACGGACTTCTACCTTCCGTTCAAACATCACTAGGAAAAACGTAAGAAAAAACCTCCCTATTGAATTGTTTTCAAAAAAACCGCTTTTTACGAGAAACTTTTTTAGGAAAATTGAACTAAATTATCCACCTCAATAAAATCATCTGTCAACCTTCTCTTAATCCATATCATTTATTTATCTATCGATCCATCGACCTATCAACTTTCCCACAACCCCTTAAAAAGCATCGTCCTCGAACCAATTTCATCCTCCAATCTACAGCATTCATTTCGATATTAGCCTTTCTCGCTTACAGCAATTTGTTTTTGTTGATGCTCATATCCGGTGATTACTGTGTACTTAACTATTTGCATATAAATTTATCTTCAGATCCATCTATTTACCTATGTATTTTTTTATTTATTGATTTACCCTTCTCAAATATACCTCCGTTGAGGCAGGTTTAAGACATTATCTCTTTCGCAAGCCCTCGTGGATATACGTAATGTTCAGAAGAAGTCCTTCATTCTCGTTCTTTAAATTAAATTCTCGACATAAGAACATACAAACATGATATTGCCTGTCTTAATGAAATCCTCATGAAATGTGTTTTCATTCCGCAAACGTATTTTACGAAAGAAAGCTTATTTCTTTGCCGATAATCCTCATTAAGCTCGAATAAATTCCATGCTACATGCTGCGGGATAGACATGAAAATAACAATAAGGATTTTCACGAATATCCGAACATGATTTAACGTTTTTTTTTTTATATAATTTTCTTGTATTATTTTCTTTCTTATTTACATACATTTTGCTCTTTTCTCGGAGGCCTTAAAAGCCCACAGCTAACATGAAATGGAAGCAAAAATCGCATCGATAAGCGATGAAATAAAGGACATCGAAATCCCTTTACAGATAAACCAGTTATTCTTTTTTTTATTTTATTTTATTTTATTTATTTTTTTAATATATATTAAAGAACAAGGCATGACATACCTATACACCTGAGACCTATCAATTTCGATTTCATAAACCGAAATCTTTAAATATGTGCAGACGTAGGCTGAGTTCTTTCCGGTTTTCCATACCACCAAGCCTAAGACAAATAACTTTCAATGGAAAACAAAAAAATAAAAGATACAAATAAAAGTAAAAGGCAACTAGATCAAACCACACAAAACAGAAAAGTGAATTTTTTCGTTGCCCACGTCCGACGGTTCGATGGTATATGAAATTTACCTCGACTTTTGTACGGGTACAGGTATGCAAACATAAGTGGGCGCACTTTGAGGACAAAGAAGTGTGAAGTACGTGAACAAAATAGCAACAACAACGACGACGACGACTACGACAAGAACTAAAATGTGAAGTTATTCCACAGAAGAAATATTGTTAAAGATATGGCCTCAATTTAAGTAATTTATTGTGCTGAAACTTTGACAAAGACAACGCTCCCCATCGTGCCCCATCAAAAGGAGCTTAAAACAAAAAACAAAAAAAAATTAAAATCGACACCCAAGACAGGGGTAAAATCAATGTCGCAGAATAAGGAGTACCTATCATATCTTTGAAGCTCATTTTCGATATCCAATTGCGAACGAATGTAACATATTTTTATCGATATACACTGCAGAATGATACAAAGCCATTTGCAAGGGAAATTGAAGACAAGTGTCGACTTGATTTGCTTGCTGCTGGTAGGGCATTGAGCAAGATTCATTCATTCGCTCATTCGCTCATTCATTCATTCATTCATTCATGATTGGGTCGATTCAGTAGGTGGACATGTTTTTGGAACGTTTAAACAATGATTTATGATTTTATTAGACACATATGTAGAGCCAGATATCGTTTTTCTTGTCGCTTTGCCATTGTTTAACGATAATGCGAGTAGGAAGCTTTAAAGGCAAGTTCAAGCCTACGATTAAATGAAGACAACGCTCATCGCATCACATAATTCATTCAGACAACATAATGAAGCAAAAAAAAAAAAAGAGAATTTATCAAAGATACTCTTTTAGATAAAAGATAGAAAAAAGAAGAAGAATTTGTAGCACAGACCACGGAAAATTATGCATCAACTTTGAAGCTTTCCGTCCGTCAAATTTCTTTCTTCTTAATGGAATTATGACAATCGACAAATGGTTCGTCAGTCGACTGGACTGGCTGGTCTGGTCTTGCTAAACAACTTCACCCTGCACGCACCTTAAAAAAAAAAAAACCAAGTCAGCCAACGCACAAAAAAAGATCACGGAAAAGTTGCGCATTTCCGCCTTATGCATCAAAAATGGAAATCTATTTATGTTTGTTTTTTTTTTTTTTTTTTTTTTTGGGGCAACGATGGCAAAGCCACTAATCTACGCGGAAGAAAGCAAGCGTTCAGTTTTCGAAAATGTCGCATTCAATTGGAGAAGTCTTTGGTGGAGTTCAGTTCCTCGAACTTGAACAACAAAAGGCAAGTTATGGAAAAGTGTGACAATTTTCATCGTTGGCGCATGATTGCATCCCCCCCGGACTTTCGTCTTCATTGTTGCCTATATTCTTTTGTTTGAAATTCCTAATTCGTTCGGCAAAGGCCGATGCATTGGAAATTCAATTTTTCTGGTGAACATTAGCGTATTCATCGATTTTCGGGCCTTAAATTTAAGAGAAATTGTTTCAGGGAATCAGATGAACTGGCTTTTAAAGCTGAAGAGGGTAAATGAATCCACTAGTTTGTATGGGAAATCCCATCTACAGGTAAAACTTCCCGAAGAAATTTTTAGAATTTTCGATATCAGAATTTTAGCCACACCGATAATGAAGTTTAAATCCGCATTGTTATTCATATCAGGGACGTGAACCGACTGGAAAAGTTGCCCGTTTCGGTTCGGCGGTTCGAACCGTGTTTGAACTTTTGGATTGGTTCGTCAAACCGGGTTTTCTACTTCTTTGAACCGGGGTTTCGGTTCGGTTCATCGGTTCGCGACTTTCTCAAACTGAGAAAATTTGTTAACACGTGTTCCCACTTCTAACGCAATATTTTTTTTACCATTTAGGGTTAAAATTTGCATATTAGAGATGGTATCGATACTAATTTCATAAGAAAATCGACTTCGATTTTTTTATTTTTGGCCTATGGGACCGACCACTGTGCATGGTTGCAGGCAAAAATAAAACCCTGAACCTTTACAAAATGGGGTTCGGTTTTGGGTTCGATTCAAAAATTTGTGAAAAATTCGGTTCGGTTAATGGTTTGGTTCATCAGCAAAAAGTCGGTTTTCAACCGGTTCGTCAAAACCGGTTCGGTTCAAAACCGGTTCGGTTCAAAACCGGTTCGGTTCAAAACCGGTTCGGTTCAAAACCGGTTCGGTTCAAAACCGGTTCGGTTCAAAACCGGTTCGGTTCAAAACCGGTTCGGTTCAAAACCGGTTCGGTTCAAAACCGGTTCAGTTCAAAACCGTTCGTCACCTGTTCAAAACCGGTTCGGTTCAAAACCGGTTCGGTTCAAAACCGGTTCTTAAGTGCCCCGTGTCAAAACCGGTATCGATTGAATCCGATACTGATTGCCCTCAAACGGACGCTTAAGCTTCTGTTCCAGAAAGTCGTTCTTTTTTTGTTTCTTGAATCCGTATCGCACCAGGCCTTCCATTTAAAGTCTTAAGAAAAATTTTGAATTTCATCGCACCACACACTCTCCTACACATCCAATATTTTCATAGCTGGACTATTTTAATGGCAGCGAACAATTTAATGGCCCAGACGACGCCAACTCTAAAGAAACTTATTTCGGTTCGCCATCAGGCACGTTGGAGCTGCAAAGTAATGATCCAAATTTTCTATTTTCAAAAAGATGAAGTGAGTAGCTACATTTCTAATCTTTTTTTTTTATATTTCGCTGAAGTTATTCTTAGCTTCTTAGAAAATGTGTCATTTCAGTAAATTAAAAGATCATTCGAAGAATGTTGCGTTCAATAAATTGTTTTCCTTTATTAGTGAAGCGAAGAAGACTTCATCTTTTTCAACTTTGATTCATTTTTCATCTTAAGAGATGCTTTTGTGAGGCATTGAAATAAGAATTTTAATTTCATTGAAATAACGACGACTGGTCGATTGGAAATCGATTAAAAATCATTAATTAGAGTCATAATTAGGCTGACCACATTTTTCTTCAAACTTCAAAGACGAAGAAGACGATGTATATAACTCGACGAGGGGAAAAAGAGAAGTACGCTGTTTCTTCAATTGCGACAAATTTCTCTAATTTATGGAAGAAAGTTGGTTTATGATTTTTTTTTAAGTTGAATTTTTTGAGATATCAACCCACAGTGACATGTCACTGGTGAATTCACTGTCCAACTCCTGGACAAATGTCATACAAAATTTGCCCTATGAAATCGCATGCGTTCCAAAGTCACCTGACTTCATCGATGATTGGACACAGAATTTCCCTCAATTACATCAAGAAACTTTCTACAAAATATTTCAGTGATAATTAAATGGCCACCTTACAAAGTCCATAGTCTATTTAGTAGCCAAAGGAAGTTCCTCTTTAATAGAATTTTTAGTTTCAAAGAACTTTTTTCTCATATTCGAAATTTTCTTTTTGAAAAAGTTGCAAATTTAATCAGCTTCGCTAGAGCCCATACAACTTCTTATTCTTCTTTCGTCCCAAAGAAATTGAAATGAATGCAAGCATCTTACAAATCTTCTTACAAAAAAAAAAGAGTGAAAGGAAAAACTATTTTTTGACAGCGCGAGAACATGATAGAAACGCGAAAAGCAAAAAAAAAAAAAAAAATATTTCACGATAGAATGAATAGAGAAAAATTTTCTTTTAAAAATTCTCGTTGCGCTGTGAAAAGCTGAAAATTTTTAATTTCCGGTATTTACTTAAATCAAACTAAATTTAGAGGCTGCGAAAAATTTTGAAAATATGAAAATTTCAAGTCAAAAATGTGCAATGACGATGATGATCTCGATAATGACGACTATGACGATGATGTATGGCAGCTTGTCTTGAAACGAATATGGCTAAAATATGACCCCAAAAAAAAAAATAAAATCGAAAATTAATAATTCTCTTTAACGAAAAATTTATGTTTACAAATTCGAAATTTTATGGACAATATGTTTGCAGCTGGAAGGAAAAACTTTGAATGGAAATGCCAAAAAATTATTCAGAAATTAAAATGATTGAAATTCTTTCACTTGAATGGCGAATTGGTTATGAATTTTCTGAGAATTACCAACGCAATGTAAATGGCAGAATATGGAATGGATATTGAAAGGGAAATTCGCATGTGCTATGGATTATGTTATAACTTGTCCATAGCCGATTGTATTGCAAGTGAAATCTGTAGTGGAAATTGTAGTGAAATCTGTTATAAGTTGACTAATAACAATTTCCGGATATTTCTTATGCAATTTATTTGAATAATTTTAGGCGAAAGTCCTTCGTTAAGGCTAGATAGCACCCTTGCATGAAGAGGTTATTCGGGTTTATCCGAGTTTACAACCAATTGAGAAAATGCTGTGAAAAATCCAGACCGAAATTCATAGTAGTAAAAAAATTAAAGCTCACATGGACAGACGCGGTGTAAGGGACTATTTTTTACTTCCTTTAACGCTGCCTTTATTTTTTGAAATTTTTCAATTTCTGATGCTGACAAATGTGATCGTGTTGAGGGATATTTTCCCTAATTTTATTGTTCCCCGATATGCGGCAAAAAGTATTTAACATTATGCGACGATAACGTTCCCATTCAACAGCGGATAGTGGAAGTTATTTACATCTGTGCCAATATGGCCCGATCAAAACCAGCGCAGATAGTAAGATCCCAGCTTTACAATGAAGTCAATAAATAAAGAAATATTCTAGAAACCATGATAAAGTCCTTCGAGCTTCTCTCAACTTAAGAAAGTTTCGCTAAATGATAGATACTATAACTTTATTATGTGGCCGTCGGCATCGTCAGGGGTGTCACAGAATCCGATAGCTATCGAAATCGGAATTAAAATCGATCGAAATTTCATACAGAATTTACAAATTTTGTTGTTTTTGGTTTTCAATCAGAACTATTATCGGTTCTTAATGGCACAGAACCCTATTTTATCCGGCTTTCTATGAAATATACTACTTATATTAAAATTCAGTTGACTAAAATTCCAATTCCGACAGCTAATCGGATATGTGACACCCCTGAATAAGTTCTCTTTGTCTGAGAACTCAAGACTTGCATAGCTTCGTTGGAATTCAGCTTTAAATTGAATTTCACCTGTAAAAATGAACCCTTTTTGCTTATTCTAGGAGAAAAGCCTTGAGCTAATTTCATGTCAAAGAATCAACCATTAAAGTGAATCAAAAAGAGGAGGTTGAAATTTTGGTAGGAACACATTTTCGGGCACTCCCAGCTCTTAGAGCCTTTGAAGAACATATTTAAGATTCATATGAAAGCTTAAGTTTCTGAAAATTCCGAATGAAATCAAAAATTCAAATTTTCCTTAGGAATCAAATTAGATTGCATTCTTTACGAGAATTTCTTTTTAGCCTTCAAAACCATTTGCCTTTTTTGCTTTGCATCTCAAGGACTTTTATTCAACAGGCCATTTTCACGGTCACGTCCATTAGAAGGATTAGAAGAAGAAAATTTCATCCGCTCACAAAAGAACCATTCCACCTTCACTCAACATTTACTGAAGAGGAATAAAGTTTTTACCAAGGATTTATGAGATCTGCAGGCATAAAGCTTTCTTTGAAATATTCCGTAGCAAACTCAATTTGAACTCTTCTTTAGCATAATTTAATCGTCTGAAAGTTGATTCCCTCGATCGTTTTCTTTGAATTAAAATTCCCATTCAAAATTCTCCATTATTAATATACATATTTAATTTTTCTTTTATTTTTATTTTATTTTATTTCTAATAGCACTAAGTCTCAGCGCACTCAAGACACCCACAAGCACTTTTTATCAACAAGTTTCTCTTCGGTATGCAAGTGCGGGGATTTGAATGTATTAAGGAATTGCAGCAGAAGAAGAAAAACAAAAGAAAATTCGAATGGAAAATGTTAGAGGGAAGAACTGAACAACCAGCTGAAAATTGAGAAAGCGGAAGAAAATCACCTTCTCCCTTAGAGACTTATCGGCAAGCTCTTACAGTCATTCAAATTCATATGCTAATTATAGAAAATTTCCCCCTTCAACTTGTATTTCTCTAAATGATGATACTGAGAGATGGGGGCGGGGGCAAAAACTTATTTAAAGGAGAAGAATTTGGAAAAATTTCTAGCATCACCACCACCACCACCATATTTTAAAAAAAAAAAGACTTATCACATTATGTGATAACTGAAGAAATTTAAATTTAAATAAACATTTCGCTTGAATAAAAAATTGAATATTTTTATTCTCATAACGCAGGCAGACAAACACAAACAGGTACATACATTCGTAGATTGAAAAGATCTGTGCGTCGAGTTCGCTTTTCTAATGTATGAACGAAGATGAAATGAAAGCACCGCAACACCTACGCCGAACGATCGAGTGAAAATGAAAAAGATACGAAAATATATTCACAGATACAGAATATTTTGAAAGAAAAATCTACATATCCCGTGGTTTCGGAAATTTCGAAAAGTGAAATGTACAGTTTGTTGTGCAAGAATCTCGAATGGAAAACCTGCATGAAGCGATAAATTCTTATATCTAGACATGCTTTTATACACAGGTACATATGGACGTCAGAAGAAAGGAAATGGAAAAGCTGTGAAAATATTTTAATCGTCAAAACAAGTTTGGTCTCGAAGGTCTTTAAGGCTTGAAAGATTAGATCGAAAGTTGTGGTTCGATGGTAAAGCGAAGTCTCAGGAGCATGCGATATCGAATTAGCACTATAATTTCAACGATATACATATGTATATCGATATATTTTAAAGTATTAAATAGGAACATCAACTTTTCTTTGGTTAATAAAAACTAATTTAAACGACAATAAATCGTTTCTCAGAAAGGTAAACTTCTTTTTTTTTTGAAGGTTTTGGAATATTTCCCGCAATTTTTAAAAAGTAAGTAAACAAATCTTTAATTTATCTGGTATATTTACTCGGTTCTGAAAGGCATCATTTTTGCTACAATTAGTTCTTAATAGAATCCGCCGCTCAGATTCTTGCGATTATAACTAGTAAAAACCTATTGAGTACTCAAAAAAAAAAAAAAGATTCTCCAAAGAATGATCTTGCTTTTATATGTAAAGGCAGCTTAAAATACCAACTGCTTTCTTTTACTATACGTGATTTTCCAACAGGATAGATTTCGAGTATTTAAGATCAGCGCTTTCTGGAGAGAGAAGAGCGATCGTGGGCCACGGATACTGAAGGGAGCCCCGAATTGAGAAGATACTCGT
Source organism: Chlorops oryzae (assembly GCA_020466095.1). Taxonomy (NCBI): domain Eukaryota; kingdom Metazoa; phylum Arthropoda; class Insecta; order Diptera; family Chloropidae; genus Chlorops; species Chlorops oryzae. The sequence continues at coordinate 3,924,393 of CM035807.1, read as the reverse complement.
CAAACTTCTGTTTTCCCACCTCGGGGCGTCGGTAACGCTAAGGGGCCCCGTAATACCGAAATTCCTCTAGCTTAGAGAATGGCGACATCTTTTAATTCTCTTTGAAATTTTTTGTATTTAAAAAAAAATTTTTTTTAATTATTTTTTTTTATTTAGTTTTTTATTTGTTTTTATTTAATTTTTTCTATTTAGTTATTTATTTAAGTAATTTGTTTTATTTATTATTTTTTTTAATTTAAATTTTTTTTTAATTTTTAAGAATTTTTTTTAAATTTTTTTATTTTATTTTTTATTTTATTTTTTTTATTTATTTATTTTTTTTAATTAATTTATTTTTTTTATTTATTTTTTATTTATTTATTTTTTTATTTATTTTTTTATTCAATTATTTTTTATTTATTTATTTTTTTTATTTATTTTTTTATTTATTTTTTTTATTTTATTTTATTTTTGTTTATTATTTTTTTTATTAATTTATTTTTTTTATTTGTTTTTATTTATTTTTTTTTTTATTTATTTATTTTTTTTTATTTTTGTTTTTCTATTTTTTTTTTATTTATTTATTTAATTATTTTTTATTTATTCAATTATTTTTTATTATTTATTTTTATTTATTTATTTTTTTATATTTATTTTTTTATTTTATTTTTTATTTATTTATTTATTTTTAATGTTTTTTATATTTTTTTATATTTTTTATATTTTTTTTATATTTTTTTTTATATTTTTTTTTTAATATTTTTTTTATATACATACTTATTTTTTATATTTTTTATATTTTTTATATTTTTTTTTTTTATTTTTTATTTTTTTAATTTAGAACGATAGAGATCATCCTAGAGGAACATTTATCAAAATTAATGTGGAGAAAGACTCTTCATAATTGAAGAAATGATCTCACATTAGTGATGATCACACCCTCCAGCAGCAGTAATTCGGCAAGGATTAAAATATTTAATTTGATGAAAAAAAAAATAATAATTAATAAGCCATCCATTTCGAATACCGAATCAAAGCCGTGAAACGATTACTTCCTCCGAGCTTAGCCTCGATTTTAGAGTAAAAAAAAAACAATTAAAAGACAAAACCAGACCAATGCACACCACATTTGAATCGATGGGATAGACACACCGCCACACCCACTCCAAGCCATATACAAAACGCAATAAAAATTTTCGAAAAGAGAAAATTAAACAAAAGAAAGATGCACACATACACACACACACATCTCACATCTACAGACAAAAGTTCGTATTTTCTCCATCAAGACCTCACTTCGTTGGGCGATAAACAAAACAATGCAATGAAATGAATTAAAAACGAATATTTATAGAATCTATAGCAATTGAAGGCATGACTAATTTCATCGATGAGCCGCAAATGCCAAATAAATGAAATGGGGGAAAAGCATGCCAAGCAAATGAGCGAATGAACAAATGAGCCGCAGCGGCAAAAGGAAAACGCGCAAAGAACGAACGAATGCGCCCGAAGATCGAAAAACGAAAATCGAAAATCGAAGATCGAAGGGAAGAGGATCGCCCGTCGAAAATTGAATTAAAAGAAGGAGAAAATCAGCGCACATCGCAGCGCTTCTAGTTTATATTGAGGTCTCCTTAATTTTCAATTTTCAATTTCAATTTTCCGTTTTTCATTTCGCTTTTCTTCAACAGACTAAAAACGGAACGGAACGGAACCGAATCTCCTCGGAACGCAATGTTACGCATCGATCAATGCCCTTTTTCGTTAATTTTAAATTTAAATTCAATTTGAAAGCTGCCATTTGGTCGCCCGTTGTTTGCCTTGTGCCGTCGTCGTCGACGTTCGGCGTTCGTCGTTTTCGTTTTCGTTTTCATCATCGTAGTCGTCGTCGCTGATGTTGCTCATTGAACTGCTACGATCGGCTTTGCCGCTTCCACTGTTCACTCAATCGATTCGAATGCGCACGCTGGGTTTTGTTTACTTCATCGATTGGAAGCCACTGATTTTACCTAAACATCGAATCACAGATCGACCGAAGAAGTTTATGGCACACACCACCGCCGCCGGCTACCGTCCGAATGCAACGACAATTGTTGCACGCATGCATGTTGCATTGTGATTCTAAGTAAAGCGATTTTGTTGTGATAATCGCGCCCCCGATCGGTTCGTTCGTTCGGCTCATATATTTTATGATCGGAATAAAAACGAATACCGTTGACAGGCTCGAATGAGGGGGAGTCTTTTGTTGTTGTAACTAGTCGCTGATTGATTGGGCTCATATGGATTCCAGATTTAAAGCCCGCATACCTACATATGCACAATGTACGAATATACTCGTACCTATACCTATAGGTATATGGGGAAAATGTGCATTAGTTAATGGCCCCCCTTTTACTATTAGACCATGTCTGAAACCAAAAAAAAAAAAAAATAATTTTTTTCTTCTGCTCTTGTCAGCTTTAATAAATTCTCCTCTCTAAAATACCGTCAATAATGCACAATTTGCTGGGTAAGGTCCGCACCCGTCACTTTTGTTTAAATCGATTGATTTTCGATTGTTTTTTTTGTTGTTGAATTATGTTGCGTTACTAACGATTTTCATTCAAGATTAAAAGCAATCAACCCTGATGAGCTGGCAATTAATGAGAAATTAATCAAGTTCATTCCGATTTGGCTATTTATTATGGCCTTCTAACGAGGGAAATTGTTTGAAATATTGACTTTTTCGACCGCTCATCCGGAATGGAAATTTCATTCAAATAATTAAAAGTATTCATCAATTTTATTTATCACCGTCCTCTACTCTAAGAGACAGATTAAGAGTTCATCGATTGGAATCTATTTATATCGATCAGAGATGTTCCGATCATGAGTTTGGCCGATTATCTGAATATCCGATTTGTCGGTTGTAAAATGATCAACTATGTATGTAGTCGGAAAATCTCTAACATCGATATGTTCTTTGATATTTGAAAGGAAATATCAGTGGCTGTTGTTCGATACATATCGATACAAATATGTATGACCCTTTATAAGAAGTTTCGATATTAATTTGACTATATATCATATATCGATATTATCGATATTATCGATATTAATCGATATTAATCGATATTAATCGATATTAATCGATATTATCGATATTATCGATATTAATCGATATTATATCGATCCTTTATATATATCCTGAGAAATGAAAATTTTAAAATTTTCCCCATCGCTATCCTGAATCAGACGGCCTCTGTGACATTGGTTAGTTAAAAAACCAACTTACGAAGCGAGAGACTCTGGGTTCAACTCCCAGCTGAGGTCGTGTATGTTTGTGTCGTTTTGCCTATTTCCGTTTTTCTATGTTTTCCCATTATTCGTGGTATCACAACGGGCCCATGTGAGGCCTAATGGTGTCAGCCACAAAAAACCTAATCTATCCTGATTCCGCTCAGTTTCGTTTTCAGCTCAAGCCAATGAATTTTCATAATAAATAATCAATTAAAGGAATCTTAAAAATGTTCACTAATCTTTTAAATTGGCAAATTTATTGAAAAGTGAAAATGAATTCCCCGCATTCCGCCCGCATTTCACACAAAATCTCTTTTATTCTCACACTCATTTTAATGAAAATTCTCACTCTCACGAATTGGAAAAGCAGCTTCTTTTTCAAAAGAATTTCCCAATCGATTGTAATCATCAAAGCGAAAATTTCAATGCAACCAACCAGCAACAAGATTGATCAATTTGTTTAATAAAAAAAAGAAGAAACAAAAAAAAAAAAAAATTAAGTTAAATTAAACAGACACGCGTCCCTTAGAGACGTTCATAAACGGAAAAACAATGGAATTGCTTCATGGAAAGCAAACGAGAATGATAACTCAAGAGGATGTACCTACTCCAAATAAAAATAATAAAAATAAATAAATAATAAAAAAAATGAGCTAAATCCGCTTCTAAGTGCACAAGACACGCTCTACATACATATGGGAATCTATTCTAAAGTACAGCATTCATCAAAAAAGAGATGAGGAAAAACTAATAATAAATAAGAAAAAAACAAAACCAACAAAATAAAGTAAAGCGCAAAAACCATTCGGGATGTTTACTCTTCCGGGAGGGAGAGGAGAGATAAATACTACTGCATGGAAGCTGGATGAGCATACACTGACGCAATTAAAAAATCATTCTCAAAATGCAGCCATTAACTTAAGGAGTTCCACTCACTCGACGATTTTTCTGTAACATTCTGTGAAATGAATGCACTCATAGCGATGTGAAGAGCCCTCGTCGATGCCAGGAACTGTTCACGTAGGTACGTTAAGGGTTAAATAAAATAGAGAAACGCATGCAATGTAATTTCGTTTATTTCTGCTGGTAGCAGGACTCATGACAAATGGTAGACTGTGGGCTTCACATTACCTTCTGGGCAGCCGTTCGACTATTTTTACGATAGTAGGAAATCGTTGCCAGAATATACGAAGGACGCAAAGATTTCAAGATTGCAGGCGCCTTCATTCGGACACATGAACGTTATTAAAAAAGAAGGAGTTTTTTCACTTCAATTGCTTCATTAAAGGAAAATCTTTCAAATTTTCTGATTAATTGATTGAATTTTCTACTTAATTATCATTTATTTAATTATTATACATAATTCATAATTTTGATTGAGTTCGACTCGTTATAAATGGTCCTTTTTGAGTTGATTAAAATGGCATTTATTTCTGTCCTTATGCTTCGGTATGCCTTGGCGCATTGAAATAGAAGCAACGAGTAATAAAATCGCTTCAATGAATCCATTTGGTACTATCTTCTGTGCTTTGAACAACAAAATTGGCGAAGGTTCTTAACTACTTCCATGAAAGATTGTTGGGTTGTCTTATGCGACAAAACATTTTTTTCGAATTTTTTCCTCCCCATTTTTTATAGAATGGATATTTGAGAATATTGTGGTAAAAGGATTTTGAATTTCGAAATAGTTTAGAAGATATAGTCTTCTTTGGCGGACAAGGTCTGCGCTAAAATGAGTAATTTTTGCGTTGCTTCAAACCACTTTTTTGAACTGGTGGCCACGATTTCTCCAGTTCAACTGAACCGATTTTAATGAAACAAAATGGATTCGACGGAGAATTGTCACCGTTATGGCCGGACCCTCAATCATAATTTTAACATATTTTTTACTATTTTTTTTTTACACTGAACTACAAAAAAAATACACCCGAAATCGATGGATCTTTTTTCAATGGCCGCCATTTTGTCAACAAAAAAAAAATCGCAAAATTATTTTCGAGGTTTCAGGCAATAATGGCATCTATACTGATTATAGCCCCATTGGTCTTTCATATCGGACAATTTGGGGACGAAAAATCGTGGCCGCCAGCACTACACTTTTTTTTTTTTTTTTTTAAGTTTCCACTTTGACTGACGAGAACTTTTTGAGCCTTTACTAACTCATATATGTTACCCTTAGGCTGGAAGTTGTGCACTCTAAAATAGGGAAAATTCCCTATAAATCGCGAAATTTGACTCACATTGGCAACTGATAAAATTCCCGGATAGCTGTGGCGATATTCTGGACAAATTTTCCGAACTAGCGATACAAGTAGCTTAAAATTGCCATTAATCAAAGCCACTGTGTAAAAGGAAGTTAATTTCCAAATGGTGAACAAAAAAAAAATTGAAGACTTGTGGTGGTTTATCACATATGTAGATATCACTAAGCCAACTGATAGCATTCTCATTGAATTTTAGTAAAGAAGGGAATTAAGACCTAAGGAAATACCATAGAATTTAAATGCCTTTCATTAAGAGAGCTTCAAAATGACTCCATTAAGACTTCAATGGCTTCCATTTGAAAATCGGGTTTACGTCTTCCAACCCAATCCTAAGAAAATTCTCTACACGCAATCATGAAAATTCTTTCAACTCAAAAGCTGAAAGGAATCCTTTTTGTCATAAGAATCATTCGTATTCTGGGTTAATCCAACATCTGTAATTTGTCCCATTTACTCGATGACACATGAACATGTAATGATGACAAGCTCGAAAAGACGAACGAACGAACGAACGACCAGGGGGCTGCATAACTCTGACATAAGCTAACTTATTTACGTATTTACATTCCTAAATACATGCAACAATCTTCCCATAGAAAATCAAATTTAAAGAACAAAAATTCTATCTAGCATACGATCGACATTTGGCCGTCCGAGAACCGAGAACCGAGAACGGAGAACAACGAGACCACATTGAAGCTATAAAAATATATGAACTGCAACGTACATACCCCCGTACATATGGACAACAGATAAAGAGATTGTTTCTAGATGAGCATGCATGTACGCACCATAAGATACGTTCGTATGTCCACAAACATATGTACATAAATTACATATGTTTTATAAAAAGTAGGCACAGTGTATTCTCTCTTAAGCGGACCCCCACTACAGGACCGAAGAATGTGTCCGCTTAACAGAGATGGCCGCTTAAGAGAAGACTATTTGAGAAGCAGAAACACTAGAGCCTTGCCCAAAAAATGTCCGTTTAAGAGAGGTATCCGCAAGGAGGAGAGTACACTGTACTTAGCTATCAATTTTGAGGACCTACATACATACATTGAGAGCAAAACGAAATGCATTAATGAAAATAAAACTAATTAACGAAATTGAGAGATATGTGCATATATTAATGTATTGAGAAGGCGGCAAAATTAATACGAAATATAAATTAAACAATATACATATTTATATGTACCTATGATTGCATATATGTAAGTATGTATGAGCGCGTGAGCGCATAGAAAGCCGATTATAGCCGGCAATAAACAGAAATGATTTTCTATGCATACATTTTCATATATTATGCAGGCAGGCTGGCGGCAGGCTGGCTGGCCGGCGGGCAGGCAGGCAGTCCGTCCGACAGACCGAGAGACATACTGACAGGCAGGCAGGTATGTATACCTTCTATTTACAAATGAATGTGCATAGATTCAACAAGATCACTGTCAAATGAAAATTGTTTGACAAGTGCACATGCAACATTATGCTTTGTAATTGCGGTAATTAACTTTTAAGAAACAATCAACGCAACAAATAAAATTGTTATTTAAAGTTTGAAATGAGAATTTAAGCTTTAATAGCCAAGAGGCGCGCGTCATCAAGTTTGTTTTCTTGCTGCCGCCGTCGTCGCTGTCACATCGCAGCCAGTGCGGCATTTAAAAGACTAAAATTTTTATCGAACTTGTGACGCGAAAATAGGAATATGTATTTTTCTATTTATTTATTTTTTTATTTTTTTTTTTATTTTTTTTTTATTTATTTTTTTATTTTTTTTAATTTTTTTTATTTTTTTAATTTTTTTTATTTTTTTTTTTTTATTTTTATTTTTTTTTTTTTTTATTTTTTTATATTTTTTTTAAATTTTTTTTTTTTTTATTTTTTTTATTTTTTTAATTTTTTATTTTTTTTTATTTATTTTTTTATTTATTTTTTTTTTTTTTTTATATTTTTTTATATTTTTTTTTATTATATTTTTATTATTTTTTTTTATTATATTTTATTTCTTTTTTCTCGCTAACATGCAATATGCCAAAATGTTAAATCGAGCCTGCCTCAAAGTCATGATTTTTCGCGTACAAACATTTTTGACTTTATCTCGCATGAAAATCTGTAACTGATTTTGGTAATATAGACGCAACAATTTCTGTGACACAAACCGGCGCCGTGTTTGTGTCTCGACTTTTATTTGTTTTTTCCGTCTTTTTTTTTCATTTTAAGGTTCTCAATGTTCGATGTTGGATTGCATGATCGGCGACAGGGAGACCACCAGTTTCAATTTTGCGTCATTTGTGTTTTTTTTTTTTTTTTTTTTCCTCCCTGTTTTTGGTCTATATGTGTGTGTCGCCTGTCAATGCCTATTCCGTTATGTTGTTTTTCCTTTTCAGTTTTTCAGATTTTCGAATCGTCGCAACATTACACCAATCCGCTGTAGACGTAAATGTCTGGTAATTACACGCTATGTAATCCGATGCAACTCGTTCTGTTACCGTTGGAACGAAAGCTTCATTAAACAACTCCAATTTCACTTTCTTAAATAGGCTCCCCACTTTCTATTTTGTGACGCTCTTTTAAACGCTCTTTCGTAGGGTAATATAAGATACTTATGGCCCCTTTTGGAATCGCTTTAAGCTTTAAGCATATTTCATGTAAAGAAGGAAACAGCACGCACAGCTATGGTCAGTGTAATAGATGCGCCCACATGGACCACATATAAAATTTGAATTTAATATTCTTTAGAATCACCTTTATTGTGGTTCTTGGTACCTAACTATGGACTTTCATTTTAGAACTTGACTTTAAGCATTAGAAGGGAAAATGTTTAGTTTTTCAAATGAATCGTTCATTGAATTTTTTCGCATTTTTGTTGGTCAAAGAGCAGAAGGTGGTCCCAATGGTTGGGTGTTGTTGCCCAATTTCTCATCGGCTGAGGCCTATTTCCAACTGTTGTGGTTACATTTTTTCGTTCCGAAAAACAAAAAATTTGTATGAAAATTTTGACATTTTGAGAGGATATCGTAACGAAAAACTTTAACCGGAACAGTAGCAAATGGGCCTGAGAGGAGAGCTGTGTCTAATTTATACCCATCCAAATATTAAAACAAAAAATTGTCATATGAAAAATGGGAGAGAGTGAAAGGCCAATCAGTCTTATGTAGGAGGAATTTTCCAATTTTTGGAACGGGTAATTTTTAGACTCTTGCATATGGAGGGAATTGGTCTCATTGAAGTGAATGAATTACAGTCGAAACTCTCTATAACGAAGTTCAAGGGACCGGGCAATAAATTCGTTATAGAGAGAATTCGTTATAAGGAGAGAAAAAAGACACTAAAAATGTAGTGACAAAGCCTTGTAAAGACTCGCTATAGAGAGAAATTCTTTATAGAGAGTTTCCACTGCACATATTGTGGTCCATTTCTCTTTCAACGCCCTAAGGTATGCCTAAACACAAGTAACTAAATGAACATATGAGCATTTCCTGAAAAAGTAACGTCTTTGTCGCGCCCGTATATATCGAACGGCCTTTGGATCTGTATATAGGTACCTAAATTTTGATATATTTATATCCGATTCTAAATTTTCCCGGGGAATTTTACCCTGCGGATTTGAAAAAAAATTGTCCTATTCTAAGCACAACGATGCGAGATTCTCTGGGTTCAACTCCCGGCTCAGGCGTGGATGTTGGTTGTGTCGTTTTTTCTGTTTTCTTTTCCCATTATTCGTAGTATATTTTTTTCGCTGGTGGGGCGTGTGAAATCCATCATGGACCATCAGTAAGGACGTCGCCAAACCGGTGTGCCGACTCCTACCGGCCAAACCACCATACCCCTTCTCTCTCAAAGGATTTATTCCTGCACGGAACTATTTTCGCAATACTTCGGGGAGGATCCTTATTCGTAGTATCACAACAGGCCCATGTGGAGCCTCAGTGTGCAACTTTTTATGGTGGCAGCCACACTAACCAACCAACCAACCAACCTAGGAAAGACGAGACTTCTGTAATTCTCTTCCTAAATCAGAAGATCTCTCCTATTTCATTGAACACAACTGCATATTCACAAGGATACACATACATATGTATGTATAGCCATTGTCGAGCAATCTCTTTTTGAAAATCCAATGAATATAATTCTTTGATATTAAGATTTTCTTTTTCCTATTCACTTCGACATGAGCTTTAAAATATGCGTGCTACATTAAGAGAAAAAAATAAATAGATAAATAAGGTATTTGTATAATGCAATTTATAGATATACATGCTTACACTCGTACAAATGCTATTCAGATTTTATTGACAACAACATTTAGCATTAACCCATTGATTTATGTTTTTTTCATCGAGACTCAATTTCCAATGAATACATACATATGCAGGCAGACAGCCATCGTTTGACAACTCTCTGGTTGCCATTTTCTTTTTTATTTGCTTTTGTGCATTGCTCCAAAATGGCAGTCGATTTGAAGCAATTTTCTGATTTGTTTATTTAGGCTCATCCTCCATGTGGGAGTGGACTGTGGGCTATAGAGGGGAACGCGGTGCGAGGAGGTAACTCTCATACTGCCCTTATTTCGTTAAGATAAATATTTATAATATTGAGGAATAACAAGCCAGCAATAATTTCATCCGGAGTCAATCGATCTTATGAAAACAATTTTTGGACTCGATTGAGCTACATTCTTCGATTCTATATTGATGTGTGTGTGTATGTGTGTGTGTGTGTGGGTATGTTAGTGAATATGTGCGTTTTGAAAAGAGCAGACATAAATTTATAAATTTCCTTCAAAATATTAATAAATTCGTATGTGTAAAGTCATAATTTTCCGATGGCAACTGCATTCAATAAATTTTAATTGATATTCAAATTTAATCGTGGCATTTATTATACACGACGTTATCTAGAACACGTTTCCAACTAGATCGAGCACATGCCAAGAAAAGATATTTTAAAATTCACTCCGGTACGTATCTGTAGTGTCAAAAAACAAAAACAAAAAAAAAAAAGAAAGAAAAAAAAACAGCCATTGGAATACCTTCAAAAGGTTGCTTTGGATAAATTGAAACAAAATCATGCATTGTGATATGAAACAGGAACAGCGGCTTAACGCTTCAAACTTTACTACTCATTAACTACGAGATGACTTCACTTCACTTCACGAATGTCACGATTTTACTATGAATTCTTAATTTAGTTCAATTTTTCAAATTTTCAATTTTATGTTCGATGATAAAAATGTAGTAAAATTAAATATTTTTAGACCATTTTAATATAAAATATCAATAAACTTCGATATGCTTTTAAAGGATTTTACGACTAATTTGGGTGGGCTTCTTTGAACGAATATTGAAAAAAAAAATTTAACAAATTTCTACGCATTTTTTTTGGCTTTTTTTTATTAGAATTGTGACGACGAGAAATTATGCCTCGCATGAGTGGCCAACAACAATCTCGCCGTTTATGTTTTCTATTCAAAGAGTTTCTATTTTAAATCATAGAAAATATGTTCTACGAATTTCGCTTCCTACGATAAGGTGTCCTTTTTTGAGAACATCCACATGGTGTGCAATTTCAATTTGAATCTTTTCCAAGCCGGACTTTTATGGTAGGAAAACTGTATACCAGCAAGCTGAGAGAGGCCATATATGAATCGGGGTCCCACACTTTACATCAGTGGAGCTAATTTGAGAGACTTTTTCCTCCATTCTGAGGACGTTTTGGGCATTGCTTTTGAAACGAAAACCACTTTTCAAATGTTTAAAAAGAATTTTTCAGGCAATGAACTCAATTTGTCTTGAAAAGCCGGCCTAGGATATCTATCAACTATCTATTCTATCAACTTAATTTCTTGAATACATATCATTCTGCGCAATTATTTGTTGCTAATTCAAGATGATGTGGACTATTTTCATCGCACTTTTACGGTCGGAGTCTTCAATTTGGTTTAAGAACTTCGAAAGTTTTTTTTTTATTTAATTTTTTTTTTAATTTTTAAATATTTTTTTATATTTTTTTTTAATTTTTTAATATTTTTTTTATTTTTTTTTTTATTTTTTTTTTTTAATTTTTTTTTATTTTATTATTTTTTTATTTATTTTTTATTTTATTTTATTATTTTATTTTATTATTTTATTTTATTTATTTTATTTTATTATTTTATTATTTTATTTTATTTTTTATTTATTTTATTTTTTTATTTTATTATTTTATTTTATTTTTTATTTTATTATTTTATTTTATTATTTTATTTTATTTTTATTTTATTATTTTTATTTTATTATTTTTTTTATTATTTTTTTTTTATTTTTTTATATTTTATTTTTTTTTTTATATTTTTTTTTTAATTTTTATTTTATTTCTTATTATCGAATATATTCTTTTAGTCTTAATGCCAGTTTAACTTAATCATATACCTTTGCTATATTTATTTTAATTTTTAATAAATGTTCATATAAAATTAATAAACCTGGTTTAAAATCTCCTGTAGACTATCATTTGGAAGCTTAAACCTTTCAAAAGTTAAAACATGGTTGGAGACTATGATCCCTTAGTCTTACCTCTTACCTCTCAAACCATTTTTTGCTTTCTTATGTCAATAAAAAGACGCCTTCGGATGTTCATATTTGATACAGAAAGACTTCCCGAATGAAGGCAGCCACCACCAAAGGAGTTTTAATATTTTCATATACCTACAGTGTATTCTCTCTTAAGCGGACACCTATAGGACCTTAAAGTGTGTCCACTTAAGAGGAAACTTTTTAGAACCAGGAATACTAGACCATTTCCAAATAGTGTCCGCTTAAGAGGAGTGTCTGTAAGCAAAGAGTACACTGTAATTGTTGTCCCGTCATGAATATGATGCCATGCCAGACTAGTTTCTTAGAATACTCAAGATGATGAGGCTTTTCCGTATTGTCTAACACAATAATAAAGTCTTTTAATAAAGAAGGAAATTCCAATTAAACCACAATTCTAATTGATACTTCTTAATAAGGTAATAGAAAAAAATTAATTAACTCGAAATAATCAAATAATTATAATCAAAGAAGATAATTTACTTGTAATTAAGACAAATTAAAATTATGAACAGATATCTTGAAAATTTTTTGTGAAATTAAATTTGAAATTGTACTTCAGGAGCTCCTGCTCTTGCTAAAAAAAAATGTCTAGAGAATTCTTGAAAATCCATTGAAATAGTTCAAATAGAATAAGAAAACTTTTACTGCCTCTTATTACCTTATTTTCATCGTATGAGATACATTGAAATGGTTTTGAAACACAAATCCCTTCAAGTGCTCTTCAATTTCTGAAACTTTCTGGCAAAAATA
>CM035807.1:3769046-3909046 GCA_020466095.1 Chlorops oryzae | reverse complement strand
TGTTCGAAAATTTGAAAATACCATTGCCAGGCAGAAATTCCAGTTTGATCATAAGAATACCCGTCAAGAGATTTGACCGCACAAAATCCGGCAGAAATCTTTTGTCCAAAGCCCATACAAATTTTAATTTTTATGTTATATAAATTGACTGCCGAAATACGAACATTAACACCTTCAAACAGAAATAATTAAATTGAGGGGTTTTTGTGTTCTTTATTGCTATCTTTTTTGTTTGTTAAGAAAATAGAATTCAGTAAGGAATGCGCTAAAGTATAAACAAAACGGCAATAGAGAGAGGGCGAGAGAGAGAGAGAGAGAGGGGAAAAAATCTGTCATACGGAAGGTAAGCTCAAGTGACTCTAACGACGATGACGGGGTATTGGCAAAAATGGAAAAAATGTGAAAAAAATTCGAGAACAAAATTAGAAGAAAAAAAAAATTAAAAGAAAAATGTGGAAAAAAAGATAAATATATCAAAGGTAAGTAGCAAAGAATTTGAACGAAAGAATGAACATCAACAAAGGAAAAAGCTAAACATTCGCGTACTTGACGACTCTGAGTTTTTTTTTTTGTTTTGTTTTTCTTCCTTCATATAATCTTCGCTGTAAGAACTTATAATAGTATCTAGTTTCATTTTTAGTAAGTTGCTTGTTTGTGTACGGAAATATGAGAAGCGCTGGCGGTGTCAAGAGATTTAGCATTAAAATAAGAAACAGCCTCTAACAAGGCATCGTCGGCAATATCAGCAGCACATCACTTCACCTTACACTCGCGCCGCGAAGCAATCATCAGCAGCATCATCGGTGGCGGGAGACAGGAGAGGCGGCGGTGACGGTGACGGTAACGGCTCCGGACCGCTTTAGCGGGATATCGAGCGCGTCTGGGATTGTCGAGTCAGAGCGGAGCTCTGCTTTTATTTGAGTTCTCTTGTCATTTGAGACATTTCGTGTAGCTCGGAGCACTGCTTGAGTAATCTCGTATGAATTTGCATTCCAGTAAAAAGTTTTACAATTTTGCTAACGAGACGCGTGAATGTCGCGTTTCAAAGAGTTTGAAAAATTCTCTGATGCAATGCATATATACCGGGCTCCTAGAATGGGTATGAACAATTCACATGGACCTTGATGCAGCTTGAAAAAATCTCATCATTCTGAAATTTGATATACCTACTGATCGCTGTAATGAAAAGTTCCCGGAAACAAATGCGGAAAGTAAAGAAAAAAATAACCGTGCTTTTGGAAAAATAGAGCTGCAATCAGTTTCGGACTTGAAAATCTTTGAAGGTGGTAGATTTTAAAAAAAAGTGGTAGATTTTTAAAGAAAAAAGTGGTAGATTTTTAAAGAAAATGGATTTTAAAAAGTGGTAGATTTTTATAAAAAGTGGTAGATTTAAATTTTTTTAATATATAACAATATCTGATCATGTAGAAAATTAGGTTCTTAGGCATTTTCCCTTGTTGTTAAATCATGTGTCAATATTTATTGGATGTCGTTGAGCGCCAATACTGCCATTATTGAGAAAATTTTTGACAATAAGAAGCTGCCAACATGGTTTTCAAAAATACACAACATTAAATCCCATTTTTTATGTTCTCAATCATCCTAAATGAACATAATATAAATAAAACAAATAAATACATAAGTAAAAACAAAATTGGTAGATTTGGCCCCAGCGTGGTAGAAGTGGTAGAAAGTGAAAATAGTGGTAGAAGTCCGAGCCCTGGCTGCAATTGGTGAAAGAATGCGGTGATTCCGGGAATTGTTTAAGACAATTTGCCATATTGATACAATCGGGTACTTGCAAAGGGCACTAAATACACATGTTCACATTGAATTTCAATTCAATGGTTCCTGTCTGTGGTTCCCGCAGGCCCCTGCTTGTGTTCCATTAAGGATTGTCAAAGCAATCAGGCATTCATATACAGTGTACTCCCTCCTTTTTAGCGGACACCCCCCTATGGGAATGCTTTCAGTGATCCTGCTTCTCAAATAGTTTTCTCTTAAGCGGACACATTTTTGGTCCCGTAGTTACCCGATTAAGATAGAGTACACTGGTAGGGGAAATACCCCTAAGCCTGTTTTTCTGATATTCGTTACAACTACCAGTTGAAAGTTCCCCAATCGAAACCCGAAATTTTACCTAGTTTCAATACTCCAATCCAATCGATTGCCTGTCATTCCGCTTAAGTTCAGTCCTAAGGCGCAATAGTGGTATGAAGTAGTGTAGAATAGTCGTGATGAAGTCGGGCCTGTCGGGCTATATTTAGTCCATTTAATTTATTGTTTTTTTTTTTTTTTTTTTCATACATCGAGACGCGTAGAAATATTAAAAATCTATTTATTTCTTGGTAATATATATTCCGTGTTTTTTTTTTTTGTTCTTCTCTTGTCGCTTTTTTCGTTTGTCACAGACAATTCGTCTTACAAGCCAATGAGTCACACCATAAAACAAACGAATTTATGTCAGCGATGCCAAAATAAACACGATGGAAAAAGTAGAGCCACAACTTTTTATTCGCACATACCTCATTAAGTATTTTCAAAGATCGTTCGAACATCGTGAATGACGAGCTAAATTTTACAATAAAAAGTCAAAGCATGTACGTTAATGCGCCATTACTTTGGGGGAGTAGTTAAGGCTAACAAATAGACGGGGGGGGAAAAAAAAAACTAAAACAAAAAATTCGAAAATAAAAGAAAAATTGGAAATAGTTTTGATATGCATGACAGAAACACACAAAAAACCAAATGAGAGAGAACAACCAATAACAACAAAAAAAAATGTTGGCCAAAGGAGCTTTTGAAATTTACGAGCTACGTGGGTCTGTAAGCTAATAACTATTTACATTGAAACCGTCCCAACCAAACCACTGACTTACCGTGGGATATGGAAATTGTGTTAGAAAAAGCTTCGAGTTGTCACAGTTTTTGAAGGGATTTTGGGTTACGAAATTCAAAAATGAAATGCATGCATGAGAATGAATGGTTGTGTGGGATGGAGGGGGTTCAAATAAAGACTTTCTCGCTTATAAACCAATGGCAATCGACGAGGTCAATCGAAGCATAACATATAGTAGACCAACCAGTAGCGGATCCAGACTTTAGTCTAAGGGGGGGAAATGCAAAAAATTTTTTCTTAAAAATCAGCTAAAAAGCTGCTGATAAACAGTAAAAATCCGCTAGATTTTAAGCTATCCGCAATAACGAATTTTTCTCAGGCTGCCCAAATTTCAAAATCTGCTAGATCTAGCAGAAAATCTGACTGATCTGGCATCACTGCAGAGATGAGCTAAAAAAAAATGAGCTAAAAAAGCTCGATCAAAGTAAATGTCGAACTAAACTTGGATTTCATTTTAATATTTTTTACTATTATGTTTATTGCATTTAAAACTATCGACACTATCGATAGGCATCGATAGTTCCTTCAGCTCTACCATAAATATTATGACATATGCTTAAATGGAAGAGAAATAATGTCCCTTCCTCCCGCCGTTCTGGCACAGTAAGTCAAGAATTGCCGAGAAAAATTACTGAGTGTAAATCGAATCTATGATAGTTTTCGCAAGTGCGTTGCTTGTTGAAAGTGAATTTCTTAGGTTTGCGTTTATTTTTAGCTTTGGTCTTTCTCTTGGGGGGGGAAAAGTCCCAATTTCCCCCCCTTTGTATCCGCGCCTGAGACCAACATCTTCCTACATGGTAGTTTTATTATCATCATAGAGCCGTTTCTGTATACAGTCTTCACTTGACATTAGAGCGATAGATGACTGAAATCATGAAAAATGATTAAAGTCGGGGAAAACATTGATGGAAATAGTTTTTAGGGATCAATTAGGAAGGAGAACTGCACAGCATACGGTTCGTTCAAGTGGGGTGAGTTTCTAAGTATGTTAAGTGGATATATCCGGCGAATAGAATACAGTGAAAACTCATGGAATTTGTTTGCTTATTGACGATGAAGAAAAAATAAATAAGTTGGATTTCTCGACCAACTTTGTTCTGCTATCATCAGGATTGTTCGGGATTGTTTGAAGCTCTCAGGAGTTGGAAGTTCCTTGGGATATTGGAAGTTTCTCGGGTTTAAAAGTAAATGATTTGTACCTTGAGATATATGTAAATCTATATATATTTGATTAAAGGATTTCCTTCATTAAGAACCTTTTCTACTACGGCCATTTTGGAAACATTCCAGACATGCCTCTCCTTCCTCCCACCGTCTAATGGCGTACAGTGTTCTCTCTTTTTGCGGACACTCCTCTTAAGCGGTCCCGCAGGTGTCCCCTTAATAGAGAGTACACTGTATTTTACGGGGCCCGATGGGGCTATGGACTCTTTAACCCTTTGAGACACGGCGTCATTTATAAGGGACAAGAGCTTATAAGATTTTAATGCTACCGGTTTGGGAGCGTGTCTGAAAGGGTTAAGATGGATTTAACTTGAAAATCGAGCTCTAAGTATAAACATTTCTTTAATTTTGAACAAACAAATAAATAAGTCTCCGACTTTATCATAGCATGGATAAGACCCCTTGCCACCATCAATCCAGACACGCTGTTTTTTTTTTTTTTTTTTTTTTTTTTTTTTTAATAAAAAATGAGTCCTAAATAAAGTGAAAAACGAGCGCTTTTCATTTCAGTGGAGAAAAAAAGTGGATGGATTTCATTGTTTTAAGGGGTTAAGGAAAATTTTCAGAAATTATTGCTAAGTCGTAGATATTTTAAACCTCAATTCAACTCAATCTGGTGTCAATTTCGTATCTATCTTTAAATAAAGTTAAAATTTCCTTCCAGGAATTTCGTCAATTTACCTCATCCAGCCTCAAGTATCATTATTCCCCCTTTCCTAATGTCAACAATGAAAACACCTTTACCCGACATCGATAACTGCGAAACTTGTGGGGCTTTCATGAAATCAAAATCGCCATAATGAGCACTTTTTTATGTACACCCGTTTGTGCGAATGTATATAAGTATGTACGATATGTATGAATATACATAAGTGCGATCGTTTGTCAAAGGTCCGCGAATAAAGAGACTTTGCCAACAAATCCAAAAGCCAAGACAATCCATTTGAGATATGAAAAAAAAAAAAAAAAAGTGAGAAAGAAAAAACTGCGTCAACGGCGCCAATTTATAAACGCACAAAATTTTAAATCGTTTAGTCAACTGGGCGTGACGTTGGTCAAATTGTTTGTAGATACAATTTTGGCTAACAGTGCGGCTTCCGAACGCTTGTCTCACTACCCATGCCCGCCACATTCAATTCTTTGCGTTCGAACAAACGCAGGGACTACCTGCAAAGCGTCAAGCGATCTCTGTACAGAAGAAACAATAACAAAGAAGAAAAAACTCAGAATGGGCAACAAGTCACATCTGGACAGCATATGAACCACATTCTGAAATGATTTTCGTTGATTTTTTTTTTTCAATTTCTCATTTAAATTTCCTTTCTGCTTTATTAGGCTTTTTTTTTTGCCACGTTCAGGCATACATAAGTAGGTAGCAAAAGTGCTAATGGTCAGCATCAGAAATACTTTTAATGACAAGCAAAAATATTTCCACTGAGTCAAGTAGTATCGATAACAAGTTTTAATTTCGGTTTCGATTTTTGTTTTCTTCGTTCTTTCTATGATTGAGATTGTTTTGAATTTGTTTATCGTAATCCCGCAAAGCACGCGAAACGTGGATAAAAAAGAAAATCTAAAAATAAAACAATCTTGGGTGAAAACGTGATTTGTGGGTTGGGGAGAATTCGAAGTTTATAAAAGTATTTCTGCTGTCAAGTATATACATACAGTGAAAGCCCGTCTTTGGGGACATTCGCATGCGAGATAAAGAAACAGTGTTGCCGGTCCAATGCCGCTGACAATTTAGTGCAATCTAATTTCATCATACATAATCCGTCCAAAGACTTAACTCAGAGCCACTTATGCTGGCCTTTCTTCAAACAACTTTGAGCTTATTTTCAAAGTGAATTGTGTTCTACTAGTCAAACCCTTTCATTTTATACTCCATAGTGGTAGAGGCGGCCATTTTGGATTTTAATTGCTTTTCATAAAGAACTGTGTACTACTTGTCGAAGCCCTTTTATTTGATACCCATATTTACGGGGTTGTGATTTGAATTTATACACTAGATATTATAATGTCCTTAGCCTTAGATACCCATATTTAAACGTGAAAATTGAAGCGCCATCCTAGGCACCATCTGGATTTACAATACTTTACAAATTTATTTAATGTATTGTCCACTAGTCAAGCCCTGTTACATTTCAGATCAATCCGTAACCGGAGGGTAAATTGCAATTACTAGATTGACCAAAATAGTCTGTTAAGCCGCCATTCTATAGCGGCAGCCATCTTGGATTTACAATGGCACAGAATTTATTTAATTGTATTGTCACCAGAACTAACGATGTGTACCGAATTTCAGATCAATCCGTTAACCGGAAGGGGGTCAAATTTCAATTACTAGATTTGACCCAAATATAGGTCTGTTTGGAAACTCCAATTCTATAGCGGCAGCCATCTTGGATTTACAATGGCACAGAATTTATTTAATTGTATTATCACCAGAACTAAAGGTGTGTACCAAATTTCAGATCAATCCGTTAACCGGAAGGGGGTCAAATTTCAATTACTAGATTTGACCCAAATATAGGTCTGTTCCCGATGGCATACTTTTTTCGCTCAATTCAAATATGGAAAAACTCACATATTCGAACCGAACTCGGGTTACGAAAGTTACCCATCTATCAGAGTTTTCACTGTCCAGACGTGGTTAAAAACAAGGGACTACAACAAAAAATATAGGTACATATATAGAGGAAACTCTCCAGTGCTATTACATACAACCAATCCCGCATAAAATCAACATCAAAAGTATTCATTTCGGTGCCTTTGAGTGGGCAATACTTAAATCCTTAAATACTGTACTCAATCTCGTCTGAAGTCAACTAGACCGCCTATTCCAGTTGACCATAGAGATACATATTATTAATGAACTCTCAACGTGGCAAGACGAGAAGTCAACACGACTTTTAAATGGGTTAATCACGACAGGAAAAAAAAAGGGAAACTTAAATTAAGTATGTGAAGTATAGTGAGTTGTAAAGTCAAGTCGGCAAAAGAGTGAAAACTAGACCCGTTAGGCAACGGCGCAATCAAATGCGAAATTTCGGCAACGAAAACGAGAATTAGTAGAGGCGGAAGTTCGGCCAACGGGCGGGCGGGCGGTTAGGCAGGCAGGTAGGATTGCTGACAAGTCAAATGCCAGGCTATGTTAGTAGGTTTTTTCGGCGCCTTTAATTCTTCGAGTCAAGCATTTGGAGTGCGTTGTGCGAGATGTTCAAGTAACGTCCATTGGCTTTCAAAAGTTTCAAATCAATGTTTATTTAATTTTAATTTTTTTTTTTTATTGTTTACTTTTTGCTCTCTTCCTATCTCTCTTCTCATTCGGTAAACAATTGAAAAGCATTTTGCGAAAAGTTGACTCACTTTTTTGCGGGTTTCTTTAACTTCTTCTTTCGTTGATATGTTCAACTTTTATATTTTGATATATTAATGTATGAACTTATCAAGGTAGGAAGCTAGACTCGTCGTTTTATGGGTTTCTTGTCCAAGAGCGGACACAAGCACACGACTTAAACTTTCTCTTTTCTTTTGTTTGTTTTGTTATAATTGAGTTTTTTGTCATTTTTGAGTTTTAATTTTCTTTCGAGACTTGTTTTAACGCAATTTTTGCCAAACTAAATGAATGTTCTTAATTGTTTTATTTATTGTCGAAATACTGAATTTTCCATGAACTTTTGGAATTTTTACGTTGTTTAAAATGATTCAAAAAATCAAGAAAGTTTTTAAAGCGTTAAATATATCGATTTCTTTCTAACCCAAAATTTTCTATGAAGAGTTCAACGACTTTGTCTTGTCTTTTATATAGTTTTGCGAGCACTACTTGTGATATGGCATCACTGGCATAAGCACTCATATAGTGATTGACTAAAATTTCCCGACTTAACCGACTTTTGTTTGACGGGATCTGTGCCGTAGTTGGTTGAGATACCAACTTACGAAGCGATATGCTCTGGGTTCAACTCCCAGCTGAGGTCGTGCATATTTTTGTCGTTTTTTCTGTTTCTGTGTTTTCCCATTGTTCTTTGTGTCTCAACGGGCCCATGTGAGGCCTAATTATGTCACCCTAAATTGTGGCAGTCACACTAATCTTACTTATCCCAACCTTACCGTACCTAACCTAACCTTACCTAACCTAACTTTACCTAACCTGACCTGACCTAACCTAATCTAACCTAACCTAACCTTACCTAAGTTTATCTAACCTTACCTAACCTAACCTTACCTAAGTTTATCTAACCTTACCTAACCTAACCTTACCTAAGTTTATCTAACCTTACCTAACCTAACCTTACCTAACCTAACCTAACCTTACCTAACCTTACCTAACCTTACCTAACCTAACCTTACCTAACCTAACCACCTAACCTAACCTAACCTAACCTTACCTAACCTAACTTTACCTAACCTGAGCTGAGCTGAGCTGACCTGACCTAACCTAACCTTACCTAAGTTTATCTAACCTTACCTAACCTAACCTTACCTAACCTAACCTTACCTAACCTTACCTAACCCTACCTAACCCTACCTTACCCTACCTAACCTAACCTTACCTAACCCTACCTAACCCTACCTAACCCTACCTAACCTAACCTTACCTAACCTTACCTAACCTTACCTAACCCTACCTAAGTTTATCTAACCTTACCTATCCTAACCTTACCTAACCTTACCTAACCCTACCTAACCTTACCTAACCCTACCTAGTCTTATCTAACCTTACCTAACCCTACCTAGTCTTATCTAACCTTACCTAACCCTACCTAGTCTTATCTAACCTTATCTAACCTAACCTATATCTGGATACGTTACGATTCTAAATATTGCCGGGAATTTTTCCTTGCGGATTAAAAAAAAATCCCTCCTTCACGATTGTGCAAATGAGAGAGATTTTCACAAAAGAAGAATACAAATATTTTGTCAAAATCTCTCTCATTTGCACAATCGTGAAGAACGGGGAAAGCTTTCGGTAAAATTGAGCAGTTTCGTGCAGTACGGGAACAGGTCTGTACTTTGTAGTGATCGTCATATTATACAATTTCGAAGAATACAAAAAAACTATTCAAAGAGCTGAAAGTGTAAAATTTTCTAAGACGTCATCCGGTCTTTTTCTTTTATAAGCGTTCCTAACAAAAGGGCAAATATTATTTCTATAATAACGACGATAAAACAAGACTTAACGGAATCGACAGCTCAAAGTCGAGTGTCGCTTTAAATGATTGCAAAATAAATAGCTCTCAGCATTGCTCCAGTTATTGACAGTGATGCGCTTTGCCCGTTCTTACCTTTCGCAACGTCCTATTCTCCCTCCCTCAAAGCCAACTTGATTGGACGATTATGTTACCTCTCCATTTAGTGTATTTATTTATAGTGGACTCAAGATGTTTGCTATAACAACAACAGGAATATAACAGATACAATAGGTGAATTGTTGAACGAAGACTTCAAGAATTTAGTCAGAAAAGCAACCATAAAAGATTTTTTTTACGAAAAAATTACAAAAGGCATTAACGCATAAATTCCTAAGATAAACGCAAACAAATCCACGAATCTGCGGAAGTGAAGTTCAAATAATTTCTTTCATTTTTTTGCTTTCTTTTCGTACTTTCATAAAAATCGTGCAAAGATACCTCCGCACAGAATGTTATTTTATCTTTAGTGGTGTGGCAAGTATTTTATTTTTTTTTTTGACATGAGGAAGCGAAGCGATACACATGCATATAGTGTGGATTTTATATACGAAAATTCCACAATGAAGTGCTTTTACCCCATACAAGGGTTTTTATTTCTCTCTTTAGGTCGTTCGTTCGTTTTCCCGTTTGCTCATTTGTTCGCTTCATTCTTTGTCCGTTTGTGCGCCAACGGAAGAAAATACTCGCATATTTGATAAACACATTCTAGCCTGAGGGAAGGCAATATTTTGCTGCACGAGCGCAACGGAACATGCCTCATATTAATGTCGACTCATCTCCACAGCACTACCGAAATGCTTTCATACGCGTGGAGTGGCACTGGCACTCAGTCGGTAGATCGGTCGGTTAGTCTGTGCGTATGTCATTCAACCAACCAACCAACCAACCAGCCAGCCAGTCAGACATTCATTCAGTCAGTCCCTTGAATGCGGAGGCTGCAATGGAGCAGACAACGACTTCAACGTCGGAAGATAAAAATGTATAAACAAGAAAACCAGATACGCGCAACAGAATACCATAACAGCATCCAAAAAATCAACAGCAGAATACCAGCAAAACAAAAAAAGAAACTAAATATAACAAAACCAGAGAAATGGAAATGCGTACAGAGAAAATTTGTTCAAGAACCAACGCAAGTATGAAAGGAAAAAACAACAATAAAAAGATAAAAAAAGAATAAATAAAAACATATATAAAAAAAAGAAAGGCATACATGTAATAATTTTGAAGAAAGTGTACAAATGCACACATATGTATGCACGTACATATGACAGGTACATATAGAGTGACCATATAAAGTTGAAACTCTCGATTGCATTCCATTTATTCACAGCATTTGCATAGTTAAGTACCTATTATAAGTTCCAGTCCCGGGTACTTTCTGGAGCCGATACTTCTTTTGGAGGGACAAAACTCTGCTCATTAGGGTGTCGCTAACTGCACTCACAGGAATTTTAATGTCATCTCTCTGGGGGATTTATGTTTCTAGTTTCCTTGGGGTAATAACAGTGGAATTTGAGTGCATATTCATATTCAAATTGGGGAATTTTATCCTCTGAGTTCTATGTGCTCAATGACAAATAATACCATGGAATTTTCGGTAGCTATTTTCACTCCAAGAACGATTGAGAATTTCATCTACATATCTATTTGATATGAAATCAGTCCGATTCTATATTTTACCGGGGAATTTTTCCCTGCGGATTTGAAAAAAAACTCTCAGATTCTGAGCACAATGTTGCGAGAGGCTCTGGGTTCAACTCCCACCTGGGGCGTGGATTTTAGTTGTGTGGTTTTTTCTACTTCTGTGTTTCTTTGGTTTCCCATTTTTCGTGGTATCCCAATGGGCCCATGTGAGGCCTAAGTGTGTCACCCTTGGTAGCAACCACACTAACCAATCACAATGGTTTCGCCATCTATCACTGCGACCATTTATTTGATCTATTTTGCCGCTTGGTCCCATTTAGTTTATCTGTTCTATTATGCCCTTTACCTTCCTAATAGAAGAGAGAACATTAAGATACGTCTCGAGATGATCCAATCACGACCTAGGAAAGGTTTACTGAATAAACTGGATTACCTATAGGTAGGTAGGTAGGTTGAAGTGGCTGCCACTTAGGCCGTTAATCGGTCCATTATGATACCACGGAGGTTTTCTTGTGTTTGTGTGACTTTATGTCTTTTTATGTAGTGTGCCCCTGACATGCGATTTTTTTGAAAAACCAATGCTAGGCTTGGAACATTACACTCCGTTTCGCTTGTGTCGGGAATCAAACCTCGGACCCTATGATCAAGAGCATAGCACACATCCCCTACGCTATCCCAGAGCCACTGGATTACCTATAAGGCGATCAAGAACTTCGAACATATCTAGGGAAGGGTCAACACATTCAGAATAATTCTTTTCTAAAGAGAAAAATTTATAGGGAAAAAACTTCCCGGGGAAAATATACATATGTACATAACGGTTACCCTGGTGTTTACGCAGCCGCAACATAAATTAATAAATAACACCCATAAGCCTCTGAAAAAGTAGTGATATTTCAAAGAGAAAAACCCAAAACATATACCCACATATACCGTCCCATCAAATCGAAGACACATGGCCACTATAGGGGTGAGATGCAACAAGACAAGACTCGAACGCTTGCATGCTGCCTTCAAGTAGTCACACATGTATCCAGGCATGCATTATAAAATAACCTGTACCTACGCACACAAAGCGAGTGGAATGAATTTATTAAATGCCGCATCCGACTCAACGTCATAAACGTTCTACCTCTGCTCCTGTGAGGCTCTCTTCATTCATACGATCCCTCAGGGTCAAAGGACAAAATGATGCTAATTACGGCGTTGCTTGGCTACGTCTTCTACGTTGGCTTACTGAAAGGCTTTATGGAAATGAATACCGTAAACCCTTTGATTCTGACTCATTACGCAGGATAATGAGTGGGAATTTAATTTTTATTTTTGTTTTTTGTCTGTTGCTCCTTTTCGCTTTAAAGAGTTAAGTTTCAATTTACCTCTTCATTGAGCAGGACAGGACAGGACAGGACAGTTGAACGGGGTTTCTTTTCTCATTTATTTCTTTAGCTTATTTTTGCTTTTATTTTTATTTTTTTTTCTTTATTAATTAATTAATTTCAAATTTAATGTCGTACAACAGCTTTTTTAGATAATCAGTCATTTATCAATATTTATGGTGGTAAGCGTTGAGATTTTTCTCACTTCCATGGTAGAAGTCGCATAAAACAAAGCGACCTTATTTATAATGAACGCGAATGATCTCGATTTAACTTAATGAAGTTGTTACAAATTGCAAATGTGCCGAGATTTATCGATTTCGCGAGACAATATTCGAGCGGAATTTGAGAACAGCGGCTCCCATGTGGCTTTTCTTATAAATCGATTCTTAATTCTTTCAATACGAGTGCAGCAGGAGATTAATGCATACTATGTTCGAAAAGTCGACTATTGAAAGTAGTTTTGCGTTTCGATCGTATTCAGATTTTTATCGATTCGGGGTATGTACGTACGTATGCTTTGCACTCTATCGGCAATAGTGGCAAAGAAGAAGAAAATCTCGAAGCGCGAGAGTGGAATATAATAAAGGCCCATTTTTTAAAAATCTTTTGTTCGATATAAAGCCGAGTCTAGATAGTTGTGAGCCCCGGATGGAGTGAACACCTTGGTGGTGTGAAAACATGAACTCCTGATAGTCTTATTCTGCATTTAATGAGCCGTCTCATGGGCAGAGAGAGTGATCAAATGATCTGACAAATCTTCCAGTTTATAAGTTTCTTGGAAACTCTGTGCTTTCTAGTACGGTTTTTCTTTTAGTTTCTTAACATAGCTCTTTCTGTGACTTGTTTCATTGTTCGACTTAAAATGTCACTCAATTCTGTCACTGTCAATAAAGCAGATCAAAAACTAAATGAATTTTATTTTTTAAATAAACTTTATATCGCTCTAAAGTGCACCTGGACTCATGTATTCATTACTCATAAAATTAGAATGATTTATTTTCAAAATAAATGGAAAAAAAATTTTAAACTTGAGATTTCTAGCATGTACAGTATTCATCGGATGGTCCGCAGCCCTTGCTTTTTAGCTTTCGCCGTGCTTATCACAGCGGGATTGCTTGCATTTTTGATGATGCAGGAACATCACCAGATCTCAACCAGTTTTGGGTCAACGCATGCAAAAATCAGAAACTTGACACTTCTTTCGTAATACTCCGTAATTACTCGATTTTAATCAATGTGTCAACCCAGAAAAACACAGAGAAAAAATCCATTTATTCAAATAAATTTATTTCTGAATTGGCCTTTCAAGACGAGTTTCGGTTGGAATTTTTTTACCCAGAATTGTAGGAACATTTCAATAAGTTACAACAAATTCCCGTGCCAGGTATGAATTAAATAATATTTCCACATTCCAGGCACGTTATTGATTATGAATAAAAGATAGACGGACACGGAATTGAAGTTAGCTGTATAGGTACAATAAAAAAAAAAAAAAAAACTTTTTCGTTTTAATAATAGAGGGCTTCATAGCGAAAGGTATTCGTGGGGGATTTCGTGAGTCACAAAATTGAAATAAAAATAAAAAATGAAGAAAAGTGGCGGACAAGCAGACTTTTGAATACCATCGAATTTTGAATAGATCGGGAGATGGAGACTGAAGTGACGAGACGGTCTCAGGAAAAGTCACTTGATTTATTGATGGAATGGGGGAATACTTTACAAACCTGAATTCTGATGAGAATAGAGTCAAAACTGTCCTTTTCCTGTAGAAATGCTACATTTATTCTCAAGCTTAAGGTCTACAAAAGATCTCAAGAAATCCACAAAATAATTATCTTCAAAGATAATCCATTAGCCAGAGGTAAACGTAGCTAGAGATAAAGAGTTCTAGATAAAAAAAAATACATACCTAGATTGCCATTGCCAAAAATTAACATATTGTAAGAATATGAGGAGGATCAGTGGAAGATCAGAGGAGAATCGAAGGAGAACCGGAGGAGAATCAGAGGAGAATAAGAAGACAATCAGAAAATAATCAGAGGAGAAACGGACGAGAATCAGAGAAGAATCTGAGGATAATCAGAAGAAGGTCGAAGGAGAATCAGAAGAAGGTCGAAGGAAAATCAGAAGAAGGTCGGAGGAGAATCAGAGAAAAATCAGAGGATAATCGGAGGAGAATCAGAGGAGAATATAAGGAGTCAGAAAATAATCAGAGGACAAACGGGTGAAAATTGGAGGAGAATCAGAAGAAGGTCGGAGGAGAAACAGAGGAGAAAACCAGAAAATAATCAGAGGAGAAACGAAAAAGAATCGGAGAAAAATTAGAAGAAGGTCGGAGAGAATCAGAGAAAAATCATAGGAGAATCGGAGGAGAATCAGAGGAGAAAAAGAGGAGAATCAGAGGAGAGCCGGAGGAGAATCAGAGTAGAATCAGAGGAGACCTAGAGGAGAGTCAGAGGAGAATCAGAAGAAGATTGGAGGAGAATCAGAGGAGAGCCGGAGGAGAATCAGAGGAGACCCAAAGGAGATTCAGAGGAGAATCAGAAGAGAGAATTCAGAGGAGAATCAGAGGAGAGATCGGAGGAGAATCAGAGGAGAATCAGAGGAGAATCAGAGGAGAATCAGAGGAGAATCAGAGGAGAATCGGAGGAAAATTAGAGGAGAACCAGAGGCGAATAGATATAAACCATATAATCCATATCCCAAGTGGTACTGAAAGATTTAAAGTCCCATTAAAGACTTCTGCTTGAACTGTTCTCATACACAAATCCTCATGTGCGAAAACAGTACCCGATTAGTGCCATCATTGGAGCGGAAAATATTTTTTTACTCAAAGCAGTAAAAACGTTGGATCACGCCCTGGCGGTCAATACTTGGGTACTTATATAAAAATTCTTCCAATTTTCTTCAAATTTGATTCATTGCCATTCTCTCAATTTTCGAAAATCATTTGACTAAAAGCACTCCATCCTTATAAGGAGCTTTAAGGATCATTGGGAATTTTCAAAAAGCCTTTTCGCTTACCTTCATCGAGTAGACGTTCCACGTGATTGAAGACATTTGGAAATGCGGCCAATTGCTTGCGATCCTTCAAGAGTTGAGCCAAATAATCGGCTATACTCTGTGTGCTTTGTTGTTGTTGCTGTTGTTGCTGTTGCTGCAGTTGGTGGGCTGGCACCAGGGCCAAAGAGTTGTTGGTATCACAAATACTCATATTTGCTGAGATTCCTTTTTTTTTTGTTTGTTTTTTAGTTTATCAACGAAAATCTTTTTTCTTTTTTTTTAATAAATCGCAATATTTTTTGTCAGATTTTTCACTAAAAACAAAGTATTTAAATGATTAATATTTTTTTAATTTTTTTTTTTACAGCCACATGGGACGTGAAGATCACTTCATTTACTCCACCCAAAACAGAAATTCAATTAAACGAAAACCACACAACAAAATGCAATAAAACAGAAGAAAGAAGAAGAGGAAGAATTGCTCGAATGTGCGGTTTTAAAATTCAATGAACGTTCTTTGAGTTTTTTTTTTTTTTTACTTTTTTTTGCTACTTTTTTATTTAAATTTCTATAAGATTTTATACAATCAATAGACGATCGGACCGATCTTCGTATACTCGCTGGTGTGCACATACATACATATGTTACATACATACGTATGAGAAAATTGAGAAGAAAGGGCCGCAAATGAAAGCGCGCTGGCGCAGAAAAGGGGCTGATTCGGAGTTGATTTAAAAATAATCAGAAAATTCACAGTAAAATTTGATTTTCTACTTTTTTCGCTTTTCTTCTTGAAGAGATTTTTTTTTCTCTCAAGTATTTGCCCTTCTGCTTTTGCGCTTTTATCGTTTATTTCGCTTTGCGCTCGCTCTTCGCGCAATAACCAGATGAAAGAAGATCGCATCAAAGCGAAACGTCAAAAGCGACAAGAATCGAGTTGGTCTCGAAGAAATTCGTTTCAATAATAAAAGTGAAATTAAAAGTAAAGAATAAAGAGAAGTATTGCCTTTTTTAAAAAAAAAAAAGAAAAGAAAATAAAATTCATTCTCAAATTACTTCACTTTAATGGAAATATTAGAAATGAATGAATTTTCTTTGTATTTTGGAGAAATTCCGCTTCAATTTGCGGTTCTCTCTTTGCCGATCTTCGTCGATTTCTTTCAACATTCCTTTCGCATCTTCTGTGTTCAGTGGGTGGAGTGATCTTGTCATCGTTTATTTCCGAAATTAAAAAAAAAAATTAAATTTGAAATTGTTTTTCTTTCACATTAAATATCCAAATGAAATTCGTTCATTCCAGAATTCTGCTTACATTTTAATTTATTTGCTTGAATGTGCAAAAGAAATTTCTCTCAACAGAGACACGTTTGTATTTACGAAAAGTTACTTGTTAATGCTTTTTATTTGCGACACAATAATTCGGATTGATGGAGAATTGTAATTTGATTTATGCGCTGCGCTGAACTTTTCTAAATTTTGCTTTAGTTTGTATATCAAAATAAATAATTTCGTGGATTACGCGACGGAGACCAACTTTCTTTGACGAAATTTAGAAAAGAACTGATGTTGATCGTCTGGCTCGCCTAGTGATCGCATAAAACGAACGCGCACGGAAAAAGTAATCGGGTACCCAGTCGGTAAATTGCTCGCTCGATACAACTCGATGCACTAATTTTGGTCAACGAACGTGTGCGGAAGAGCTTTTGTGCGAAGAGCTTTTTTTGTAATGAAACTATTAGCTTGATGGTTGTGCGACGTTCGGGTACTTTTTTTTTAAATAAATAAACGAAAATGTCATTTTACAGAAATTATCATTTACTCATCATGAAATGAATTATTCTGGAAATCACAACCCACTGATTGAATTTGAAGTGTTTATATTTTTGAGTTAATATATTTATATTGCATAATACGTTGCGAATTCCGGTGTCCAAAATAGGGCAAGTCAGGTTTTGTATGACGTCATCTTTGTCACCATACATTCAATATGCTTTTTGTTTTTAAATTTTATGCAACGAAGGCAAATTTATGTTAACATTATTCATAGTTATGCCGAATTTAAGAGAAGTAAATATTCAATACATTAAAAAATTTAGGGTGACCGGTTGTAATTCATGTGAGAGATCATTTAAACGACTCCACGATGTGTAAGCGGCCGTTCATTAATTACGTAAACACAAAAAAAGGGGGGAGGGGTTCGAAAAATCTTATGCTCACTTATATTGGGAGTCTGATTTATGCTTAAATATGCTCACGTTTGTGGTCAAAACTGGTCAAAATCTCCTTAACGTAATTAATGGACAGCCGCTAATCAATGGTTGTAATGTTTTCATTATTTTTAAGTACTTAATTCTAATATAAAAACCACTCAGGGTAGAAATGCTGCCTTTTTAAAATCAGCACATACAGTGAAACCTATTTAATTGGAGCCTGGATATATGGGATAGATTTATATTGTGGCAATGTGATTGCGGCGGCCATAAGAATACTCTTACTGTGCTTTTTAAACACAGCTTAGACAATAAATCAAGCCTTGGAATTGTGCTCGGTAGATTTAGAGAGCGTGGTAGAATTATAAAAAAGAAGTGGTCGATTTTTTTCCGAGATCAAACATCCCAGCCGGACATTATCGAATGCATGAAAAAATCATTACTACAGAAGAAATGAAAGCACTCATATGTATAGACGGCAGTTGGTGCTTTTTCGAGTGATCTTCTAGTGAAAATATCACAGAAGCAAGAGCGCGTTGCAACAGACTGACTCTTCTTCAAATGAAATTTTCATTTTAAAGATGTTTGTATACTTCTATTTTCAATGGAGATCCTATGAAATTGTCATGACAAGATGTTTATCGATTTGTGTGCTACAAATCTCAAAATTTTTGTAATTTTTTTGTACTCAAGTTGTTTTAAGAATTTAAACTTTTAAGTCTTTCCAAAGGCGATAATGTGTCACAATCGCGAAGTGACGAAATATGGCCATATCGGCCAAGTTTTTTTAAAAAGTATTCCTTTTCTTCTCCTCTCAGATCCCCGCGGCATATACTATTATTTCAAATGTAATTCTCATGCGTGTTTTTCCAAATGACATTTTCATTCATGTTAGCAGCATATAATATATTTTCAAATGAAACAATCATGGACGTTTGATCCTTTTTAGCCAGCCAGCATGTACTTTTTCCCCAAATGAAGAGAAAATAGCGGCCATCTCCTAACAAAAATCCTTAGAAGTAAGGGTTAGTAAAGCGAGTAGTCGCAGCATGAAGTTTCAACACTTTGGAAGTACTGCAGAAGTAGTGAAATTTCCGGCTGGGATATAATGCAAATCTACCAAGTCTTAAGCAAAACTTCCAATCTACCAAATTAAAAGATTTTTTCAACCATTTTTTGAAGGATACGTCGCTTTTGGTTATTTACTAGTGTTCCAAATATCAATGATCTGTATTGGGTGGTTGGCGAGCTATAATCGTTTTACCAGTGTGCGGATGTCCCCCATTTTCAGTCGGGATCATGCTCGGGGTCTGATATACCCGTGTGCTGTGTGTTCGACGTGATTGAACCAGCTATTTCGAAGGAGATCCGACCACATACGGATGGATGCACGAATGGTTAGACTGAAATATCTAAATCCATTCATTTTACGATCCTGATCATGAATATATAATTATTGCTGTGTGTTTGGTGGGATTGGCAGGGAATTATCTACTATGAGCTGCTCCCATACGGCAAAACTCTTAACTCGGAACTCTACTGTCAACAATTGGACCGTCTGAAGGAAGCAATCGCCCATAAGCGGCCAGCTTTGGCCAATAGGAGAGGAATTGTGTTCCATCAGGACAACGCCAGGCCACACACATCGATAGTGACTCGCCAGAAGCTCCGGGAGTTTGGTTGGGAGGTTCTTCTGCATCCACCTTATAGTCCGGACCTGGCACCAAGTGATTACCATCTGTTCCTGTCCATGGCGAACAATTTTGCTGGTGAAACATTCGCTTCAAGAGAGGCTTCTGAAATTCGACTGTCTCAATTTTTTGCTAATAGGAACGAGGGCTTCTATGAGAGAGGCATAATGAAATTACCTTTAAAATGGCAACAAGTTATCGAACAAAACGGCGCATATTTGACCTAAATCGGGTCATTCTAACTATCTTAAATAAAGCCCTCAATTTAATGCAAAAATAATGGATTTCTTTTTACTACACCTAATATATATAGTTGTCTATACCTGCGGAGCTTAGTTCTGGCTGTTACAAGATCCACACACAACTAATATACCCTACTTACGCCGTCTATAAAAACTGCTGACTTTTTACCATATTTTTTAAGCTTTATAAATCTGTTTAAATTTTTAAATCTATATTTTATTGATGTAGACACACTCTTTCCATTCTATTTAAGGAAACCTGCCAAAAATTTCCATCCGTCTGATTGGTCAAATGATATTTACGCACCTATAAAAAAAATCTGCTTAGTTCCAAATATGAGAAAATCCCTACTTGAACTGGAAAACCAGGCCTGGGACTATTGACCCCAAATCATTCCTAAATTCGATTTTTTGACTTAAATCCATGCTAATTAGACCGTGCAAAAACGAAAATACCGTTACATCGAAATATCAAAGGCACAAATCCATTGTAAAAAAAATATATGATCGAAAATTCAAAATTTTTTATATGCTCAGATCGTTAAAAATGCAAATAATGATCTGAAAACGAATAATAATAAATCGGTTTGTAATAACAAATAATCAGAGAGAAAAAATGATTCCGCGTGTAGGACGAAATCAAATCCACATGCCGAATTAATTTTTTTGCTGTCTTAACTTAACTTAACTTAACGTAAGCCCGCTGCTGTCGTGCGTGTGTTGTTCTTGCAAGTGTGTTCAAGTACCGCCAACATATTTCGGTTTCCTGCAGCTCGTTTTCCTTCGATTATTTACCCAAAATTCAATGCAAATTAATCAAGCCGAACAAAACGAGTTGTCAGCAAAAATCAAACGGAGACAAAACGCCCCAAACGCTTGCACATCGATCGCTAGATTTATGGGGTCCAAGAAAGCAAAAAAAAAAAACAACATAAAAACAAAAAACGTCAATGGGTTTTCTCAAAAATCATTCAAAGTGTATGTATTCACTCCTTGAGCGATTCTCCGATGATGATGATGATCATTGTTATACACGAAACTTAACGGAATGGCTTAAGAGTAACTTCGCCGGTGGCCTACTAAATTCTTGACATTGACGTCGGCTGTCATCACAAAACGGAACACAAAAATAAAACCCAAAGGAAATTCATGGAAATGTGTCATATGCTAAGCAGCTTAACAATGCATCCCGCCTACCGCCCCTCCCACGCCCCACTCAAGTGGAGTGTCAGCAGATCAATTGCAAAATCGTAACGTCAAATTGATTGTTGAACACTGGTCACTGCAGTGTTAAGGAAGTATGCCGTATGTGAGCGTGGTGACCATTCATTTTAATTTTCTTAGAAAATCCGGGACACAAAACACTTTTTCTAGTACAGCTTAATTTTTTTCGGAGCTCTTTGTAATTCGAAATCAGGACCACAAAAATGCTGAGGTTAGGGAGAAAAATCTTCGGCCCTCTCAGAATCATCATCATTCGAAATCAGGACCACAAAAATGCTAAGGTTAGGGAGAAAAATCTTAGGCCCTCTCAGAATCATCATCATTCGAAATCAGGACCAATGCTAGTTGGAAGAAACTAGATGCATTACATAAGGTTAGGGAGAAAAATCTTAGGCCCTCTCAGAATCATCATCATTCGAAATCAGGACCACAAAAATGCTAAGGTTAGGGAGAAAAATCTTAGGCCCTCTCAGACCACAGCAGACTGAAATACCAGATCCACAAGAACCACCTGATTGATGACTCCGAGTGCAGACTTTGTCTTGAGGACGAAGAGACCGCATTCCATACAATGGGTGAATGTGTCGCCTTATTTAAGCTTAGGGGGGTCTAGAGGAAAGCTTAGAGAATTATGGACCAAAAACCAAAAAAATCCGAAAAATTCATGGCGTCCGATTTGGATGAAAATTTATATATAGAATAAGTGAAAAATTCTAAGAATTTTGGCGTCAAATTTTTTCAAGCAACGGATTACAACTCGTTTAGTTTCGGTCTAGTTCCAAACTGGTCCAAAAGGGACCACTTTTTTTAAAAAAATTGTAGTGCTAAAATTCTTAGAATTTTTCACTCATTCTATTTATAAATTTTCATCCAAATCGGACGCCATGAATTTTTCGGATTTTTTTGTTTTTGGTCCATAACTCTCTAAACTTCCTCTAGACCCCTTCCCACCCCCACCACAAATTTTTTTTGGTTAATGTCTTATAATTGTTCAATATACCACTGTGGAAAATATAAGCCCCATTAAATCACTCTTTCTCTGGACACGCCACTGGGGACATCACTGCCGATCCGGAACGTATGGTCACGAAATGTCACCGCGTTAGTCCACCTGCATGTGGACAGAGCGGCAGCGGAATTATTATGCGGTTGGTCTATGGATCAATCAATTTATGTGGGAAAAATCGCTACCGGCGGGATGGCAGGCCGCGCAAAAAAAAAAATAAATAAAAAGGTGTACAATAAACTGTTGTTTACTGTTGTCTCACAGAGACGATCCGATCCATCAGGCATTTCTGCTTAAAAGTCATTATACCAAAAATGTTGATACAGCTTTTACTTTTCACCATCCTAACACACGGACGGCTTGGTCAATGCGGGATTCATCGCTTACGCATTTCAGCAAAATCGATTCCTTCCAAGCTTCATCGTACGTCATTGTAGGTACCAATGTACATGCGAATACATGTACCACCTTTGGTTGCCACTTCAAGAAAACATAACAAAAAAAAAAAAAAACGATGGAGGCCATGGCGATAGGAAAGAAGACGATGACGTAGGGGGGAGTGGAAGCAAAAGATAATACAATAACAATAACGAACTGAAGTTGATTGAAGTGACTCTGGTGGACTTCGATTGATTGCTCACTTGAACGCTGGAAATGGTGACATCTCTTGTTGCCTCGTATTTCATGTAACGAAAGTTATGGAATTAAGTGTGCTGCAACTTTCGAGACTCGAGGAGGTTCACTTGAAAACAAAATGTGAAAGTTTATTGTTTTTACGGATGACAATGCGTAGGCTGTCCTGCGGAATAATGGATTCTTTTTTTTTTCTTTTCTTTTTGTGTTTTTTTCTTTTTATGTTTTTATGACCGTTAAACTCTGCTGAACGTCTTTCAATACAACGAGTTCATGTCAAAATATGTTACGGATTTAAGAAGAAAAATATTATTCGAAGTAATTCTGAATAAATTATAGCCAAATTTCATGAAGCGACACAAATTCTTTGATTCTCAGTGAGAATTTATCAGTAACGATAATCAATTTTGGCTTAATTGTTTCTAAGAAACTTCGAGGGATCAAGGACAAGGACCTTTTTTTTTGGTGTACTTAAGTGAATATAAATGAAATCAGTTGGTAACCCAATATTGATTGGAACGAATGAACTTAAATCTTGCGAATGTTGGGAAGCTTCCGAGGAGATTGGCGACGCACCTTTATGAAGTCATGGTGGCGTAAGTGTGGGCTTGACTGTGAAGAAAAATTCCCATTTTATCGGAAAATATGTCTCGCGTACACCGAGAGAAATAACAACAGTTAAATCAACTAATTAGAACAGTTAAAGTAAGAGTGGTCAAATAAACTGTATTCCGCGTTAAATGCACTGAAAAAGGCAGTCAAATGAACAGTTGAAAAACAGTTACTTTTTATGTTCAAATTCGCTTTCGTTCACTTAGACGTATAAGTTCGCATTCTGATCAACCGTCTCCGGAGGTTTCGATAGCTCAGTTGTTTAAACTGTGACTCGACAGTCGTGAGCTTCGGGGTTCTATCCCTGCTGGCGGCGGGAATTTTTCTGAATTTTTTTTTTAATTACAGTTTTTTTTTTTGGTTCAGAGTGTAGTTGTTTTGGAAGACAAAAATTTTCTCCAAAATTTTTAAGGTTTTAATTTATTTAAATTTTTTTTTAATGGTTTATTTTCAAGCAAAAAATTTTGAGAGTGAAACAATTCCTTAAGCACGTTCCCCAAAACTTGAGCAACCATAAACTCAAGTGATCATTTTGACCAACAAATTAAATTCGTTCGTTTAGCGTAATGGTTAAGACGTTCGCCCAGCGAAGTGGAGGTCAGCGGTTCAAGGCTCGGCCGAGGCGAGAAAATTTAAAGAGATGAAAGAGAAAAAATTAAATAGAAACAAATAAATAAAGAAAAAAATATAATAATTTAATAAAAAAAAAAAAATATTAATAAAAGAAGATAAAAAAAAGTCAAAGCAAAAAATAAATTTTTTTTCCCAGTCGCTGGTGACAGTTGATTTAACCGCGAGACAGTTATATCAACCATCAGGTAGTTATATCCTTATTGACTGTGTTTGTACTGTTGAATTGACCGCTACTGTACATAAGTTAACAATTAACGGTGAACTCGGTTATTTTAACCTGCTTTTTCATTTAATATAACTACCTTTTTCTCTCGGTGTAGTCGTTCGCCAATGTACCAAATATCAATCAAAAGGGTATGGATATAAACATTTTCCTCTATAGGTACACGTTTATTGAATTTCTGGGCCTGACAGTGGGTTCATTTTTACTAAGGATAGTCTTCTTTGTCGGCCAAGTTCCACTTTAAATTGAGTCATTTTTTGCGTTGCTTTAAACTTTGAACGCATTCATCTCGAAACCTGAGCCGATGGCACACCGCTAGTGATCCCTCATAAATTATGTTAATATTTAAGATAACTACTTATAATTTTAATAATAATTAAATACTTAAATAAAATCTCGAAACCACACATTTTTTTTTAAACTGGTGGCCACGATTTCTCCAGTTCAACTGAACCGATTTTAATAAAACAATGTGGATTCGACGCAGAATTGTCACCATTATGGTCTGACCTTCAATCATAATTTTAACAAATTTTTTACTAATTTTTTTTTACACTGAACTACAAAAAAATGTACCCGAAATCGATGGGAAATTTTCCAATTGCCGCCATTTTGTCAAAAAAAAAATCACAAAATTATTTCCGAGGGCCCAGCTATAATGACATCTATACTGGTTATAACCCTGTTATTCTTTTTCATATCATACAAATTGGAGACGAGAAATCGTGTCCGCCAGCACTACAACTTTTTTTGAAGTCTCCACTTTGACAGCCGAGAACTTTTTGAGCCGCCTTCACACAAAAAAAAGTGTTTCTTTAGGTACTAATTTTCATTAATTCTGAACACAATAAAAAAAAATTTAAAAACCTCTTTTCGTTTTCTGTGAGGAATTTTTTTTAAATGGTCCAAAAACAGCCTCGCGAAGGACACAACCCCTGAAATCATTTCAGAATTATATACAGCGGCATCGCGATGTCTTGATCCCTGCAGTAATATGGACTGACCCAATTGTAGCCTTCGGTCAGTCCTTCATATTACTAGTACTATTCCCCTTATAATTCCACTTCTAATGTATTCAACTGACCTTTTTAACATGGGCCTGTCATGGGAGAGGGACTAGTCCGCAAAACGCTTTTTTTTTGGGTCAATTATCGTAATTTTGTCTGGTTTTGGTCAGGTTAAATAAGGAAAATAAAAAACCCATTTCTTATCTTCTTCTTCCTACGTGTTTAACTATCCCGGTCTATCCCGGGGTCCGCAAAACGCGACCAGTTCCTCCATTTTGTTCTGTCGGTTGCATCATCCGAGGTAAGTCCTACATCCTCTAGGTCCCATTTTATTGTGTCCATCCCATTTCTTATATACATATATTCTAAATTGATGAAAGCGTCATTTACAGGGTACCCTTAAACCAACCCGGCTTCCCGAATTCGATGGAGCGACCTGCCATAATATAACCGGTAGAATTGGGATCTGTCAAAGGCCAGTCCTTCTTAGAAATTGACCGGCTCATTGCTGCTGGGTTGTTAGCAGAGCCGTAACTAGGCATGTTCAGGCGGTGTGGTGCACGGGGGCCCCCGAAGATTTTTTTTTTTAGAAATCATTTCAAAGTATGGGGTAGAAAAGATCGTCGATAACGTTTTTATTACATTGTATAAAATTGGTTTTACTTTTTTTATGGAAGAGAAAGGGAAAGACAAGGAATTGAAAGTAGGAATCAAAACAAAAATGAAAATCTGAGTTCGCCTCGGGCATCGAGAAGCCCGATTTTTTGAACCTTTTTTTTAATACACTTCGAAAAAGCTTTGAAATCGCCTTTTTTTTGTTTAGAGATTCATTTTCAAGGGCTCCTTAGGAAATCTTGCACAAGGGCCCCGGAGACCTTCGCTACGGCTCTGGTTGTTAGGAGCAAATACTCATAAAATACAATCAGATTTAGAATCTATTTATGTTTTGAACTCGAAACATTGTTCAATGGCAGTGGATATATCCGCTCCATCTTCCCAATTGTGAACGTTACTGTTGTAAGGAATAATACTTCCTTCATTAACGTAAGTAGATAACGCATTTTAATTTCAATGAG
Organism: Chlorops oryzae; assembly: GCA_020466095.1. Lineage (NCBI taxonomy): Eukaryota > Metazoa > Arthropoda > Insecta > Diptera > Chloropidae > Chlorops > Chlorops oryzae. The sequence continues at coordinate 3,883,142 of CM035807.1, read as the reverse complement.
CCATTCAACCGGAGAAGACAAAAAGAATGCCTCCCTTTCAAAAAAAAAAAAACGAAATTAAAAAACATTCATTTCCGCCTCATTGAGCTGGCCCTCGCGACTCCTCCTGTTTGTCATAAATTTAAAGTAAATTAAAAGCAAACAAAAAATAAGAATATCCGAAATTCTCATTTTATAAAGAATTCTTTTAACGCCGAGTGGGCGTGATAAAAGGCACATAAAAGCTTTTTTGTTGGTCGTGTTTTGTGGTGCACGCAAAATGAATTTTGTTGTGAAAATATGAATTTCTCGGTGTGCCGTAACCTATTTGACAGCAAGTCAAAGAATATATATCCACAAAAATCCCAAACACACAAAAATGATAATTTTTTTCCACTTATGTAGGTACATACATACATAAGTATTCAAAAAGACATTCGAATAGATCGTGGACAACTTTGCATAAATTGTGCATTAGGCAATCATAATTGGGGGGGATTAAGCAATTTAGTCGAAATGTTCCTTAGAGCGGCTTCTAGTCTTTGTAGCACGCTCCGTAAATGGCTTCATCAAGGATGCATTTTGCTTGAGAGCTTGGCGAGGTGTGAAAAGTGAAGAGAAAACCTCAAAGAAAAAGAAACGAAGACGAAGAAAAAAAAAGATGGAAAAGTTGAAAAAAAAACTCCGAAACTCGCTGAAGAGTACCGACAAAATGCCATTTGGCCGGTCGTTTTCGGACGTTTGTGGTCGGTGGTGGTCGTTGGCTCGATCAATCGATCGATTGGACGTTTGGAGCATTGGTTCATTTCGGTGTTTGTCACCCGGTTGCCATTTTTGGCAACGAATCGCAAGTGCTTCTTGTTGTTCGGTTTGGTTTGTGCTGCTTGTCGGTACCACTTTTTTTTTTGTAATTTTTTTTTATTTATATTTTATTTATTTTTTTTTTTTTTTTGTTGCTGCCATTTTGAGCATGATCGTAGTAAGTGGCACAATCGAATTCAATGCGCGGGGATCGTATCAACAAAGTATGAGAGAGTGTACACGTTGAGCGTGTTTCCTTGAGTCCGAATCGTGGCCAAGTGTTTAAACAGGCAACAGGCGCCTTTGTGCCAAGCGTGGGTACGTTAAATGCAATTTAAGTAAATTTTTTCTTAATATTTTTATGTTTTTTTTTTTTTTTTTTTTGTTTTTACGAATTTTTATACAATTTGGTCAAACGTCAAGTTGAAAATAATAACTCACGCTTGGCGCCTTTGACTAAATTTGTACAAAAAAAAAAAAATCATTTTATTTTGTGAATGGACTAACGAACATGATGAGAAACTAAGAAGGCTCAAATTTTAATGGCTAGAATTGCGAAAGGCTGTCGTGTTCCTTCTTGTGGTTGTTTTATAAAATGTTCATTATCGGGGGAAAATATGAACGATGCAGCTAACATAAGTACATATATGTTTGGAAAATTGTTACAAAAAAATTACATTGAATGAAAAAAAAAAAAAACCTAAGCTTCATAAGGCATCATAGTTCCTGTCCAAAAGGATTTGTTGATTTAATGTTATTGATGGCATTACTGGCAAAATAATTCAACTTTTCACTGAAGGATATTGCTAATCAAATTCGCATTTTGATCACTTAAACCCTTTGGACTGTGGTCAAAGGAGGGCGTTATGATTCTTTAAGGAGCGAAGGATAAGTTAATCATATTTTAATTATATACATGTTAGAAAATTAAATAATATTATTTAATAAACTAGTTAATATTGAAAATTCATATTTTTCATACAATGAAATTTATATTATTTTTCGGCTTTTAATGAAATATATAACATTAATAACATATTTAATTTAATTTAATTAAATTTTAATTTTAGTTTAAAAATTTTAATTTTTATTTATTTATTTTTAATTTTAGTTTTAAAAATTTATTTTTTATTTTAATTTTATTTTTAAAAATTTTAATGTTATTTTAAAAATTTTATTTTAGTTTTTAAAATTTTTTATTTTTTAATTTTAGTTTTTAAAAATTTTAATTTATTATTATTTATTTTAAAATTTATTTTAGTTTTAAAAATTTTTTATTTTTTTAAATTTTAGTTTTTAAAAATTTTAATTAGTTTTAAAAATTTTTTTTTTATTTTTAATTTTTAGTTTTTAAAAATTTATAATTTTTATTTTAGTTTTTAAAAATTTTTAATTTTAATTTTTAAAACTTTTATTTATTTTTAAATTTTAATTTTAGTTTTTAAAATTTTATTTATTTTTTAATTTTAGTTTTTAAAAATTTTTATTTTAGTTTTTAAAAATTTTTAATTTTTAATTTTATTTTTAAAAATTTTAATTTTTAATTTTAAGTTTTTAAAATTTTTTTTTAATTTTTAATTTTAGTTCTTAAAAACTTTTAATTATGTTTGGTAATATTTACCGTTAGGGGAGTAAATTAATTTTTTTTTTAATTTGTAGGTTAATAATTATATATTTTTATGTATTATAATATTATTTAGTATTGAATAAAATTAAATTTTCTTTTAAAATATTTTGTGAATGTTTTTTATTTTATTAAATAATTTAAATCGAGTATATAACCATAGTAGCAAGTAGTATCGAACCTCACAATAATACTGTGAAAAAAACAAATTTTGTTAGTACCCACTTTATTAAATATCAGTTGTTGTAGGTCTACAAACTTTTGTAAAAAATGAAACCATCGATAGGTCGATTCAAGAGAAGTGTTTTTTGCTTTTAAACCACATTTCTAAGTGGTACCGTCTATGATTTTTAAAGCTCATGATATGACAAAGTCCTCTTAAAAATCGTTTGGGGAAAGTGGTGCAAATCTGACCCTTGTCTAATCTATGACCCCATCTGTAATATATATAGGAATTAAAAGGCTCCTGAAGATTTTTCGAACCAGTTAAACATATAGCACATGTGCAACAAGAGTGTCACAAATCAAAATTTGCAAATTTTCAGAAAACGCAGTTTAACCGATGCAGTCTAGGTACATTTGTATGACGAAGAGACTGACATAACTGTTTTTTGCCCTGATTTGCAATAACAAAAACGCAACTATGAGTGTGCGATTAGGTAGACAGATGACCTGTGAACACATTTCTTGCATTAACCCCAATTTGACAAATTTTGAGTTGTGACACTTTTGTTGAACATGTTCGATATCTTATGCTTTTGATTTTTAAACCAATTTTTCCTTATTTTCAACAAAACTTTTCAGTTATTTTTAACGGTATCGCTTATGTATAAGTTAAAGTTGCTTGAAGACTACTCGCACTATAGGTTGAGACCGCTATTCTATACAATCGCCAAGGTGATTTCATCATCCAGTCTAAGGAACCGAAATACTTATCAAAAATGTGACCTTCTGATGATTAAAAGAGACCAACCAGAAAAGCTTTCTCTCCCTTATTTATCCTTCATTCTTTCTGGAGACTCCGATATTTGAAAACTAAATAAAACATTGAGAAAAAATGAAAATCTTGACTTTGTCATAATGTGATCGAATTGGCAACTTAATGATCATTATATTGTAAATCATTTTAATTGGCATTGTGTGTCGACAATGATTAAAGTCACAAGTGTGGCACAAGTGCAGACTATTTTTGCAGATTTATATGCCACCGCGACGAAATAAGTGAATTATATTTCATCACACGTCGATCTCGATCTTTTACAACTTCTGTGCTAAGTCGCATTAGCAACTCAATTATCCAATTTTCGGTTTCCTTTGAAGACGCGGGTTAATCGTGATTAAATGATTTTGTTTCTTTTTTTTTGTTTTTTTTTTTAATTTATTTTTTTTTTCTATTTCATTTTCCTTTTGGATCAAGTTTATTAAAAGACCATTTTGGTGTTGTGCCGTAAATGATTTTAGCCAATTAAGGTAATGCACAAATTTTGGGCAACCATCAAACGTTGACATTCAAAAGTCGTGATTTAAGCCAAGCTGCATAATTTCATTCATTTAAATGTGAAAAAAGACACTCGACTGAATGAACACATGCGTTCATATGTATGTGTATGTGTGCACTTTGGTATGGATGTGAATGTGCATCGGTTGGAACAAAACGGATTCTATGAAGAGCGTGATGTGAAGAGAATGCGAACGTTCGCTTCACATTTCAATTAAAAGTTCGTTCCATCGTGGAGTCCATTCATCCATCTCAATGGCAAGATGGAAGGAAATATGCCAGAAAAGTCGATAAAACTCCAAAATTGGCTCGCCATATTCATTCATTGTGTAACTAATTACCGTTTTTTCAATGCACTTAATGTTTTTCTACTTTTTCTTTTTCCGCCTCTTCCTGCTCTTCAAATGTTATTCACATACATTCATTTGTACATACATATGTATGCATGTAAAATTGGTTTCTTGTTAATCGTTTGCGTTGAGTGGGAGTCCAAATGCTTGTTCTCTTTGTACTCAACTGCCAGTAGAAAAAAAAAAAAAAAGAAAAGAAAAGGAAAGTAAAAAAAAAGCATCGTAGGAGTTAATCGATTCGATTAAAAATTTCAATTGGCTTTGATGCAGTTTCATTCAATCAATTGCACAACGAATGAATGGAGTCATCAAAGCTAGAAAAACTTTTGAATGGGATTTTCTAAGAAACCCGCTTAAAGAAAGGACAAAAAGAAAGCTGAATAATAAAAAATTATCGGGGTGTGAATAAATTTCTATATCAAACTTTGCTGTGCGAGAATCGCTTCAAGAAATAATCCTGAATCCTTAATCCTCGGTGGGTTTTAAGTTGCTGAAATAATGAGCTCGAATTAAATACTCGTAGATATCAGAGAGAATCCAATAGAAGCGATTACAACAATATCTGCCAAACCCCTACGTAACTTAGGTACCAAGTACTACTAAACATAGCTTAATTTAACTTCACTTAATTTAACTAACTTAAATTCTTAATTTAACTCGTTAACTTAACTTAACTTATCTTAACTTAATTTGACTTAAGCTGCAATCAGTGATGGCATACATAGCATTAACATAGAACTTAGAATTTATTTTCAATTAATTTATTTTATGCCTTCTAATTCGTTCACTAACGGCTTACATTAAATTAACTTAATTAAGCTTATTATCTTAATGCTAAGTTAACTGTAACTTATACTTAATATAACTTAGCTTATAACCTTAATTAACTTAACTTAACTTAACTAACTCTTAACTTACTTAACTTAACTTAACTAATAACTTAACTTAACTAATTAACTTAACTTTATTACTTAACTTAAACTTTAATTTAATCTTTACTTAACTTAACTTAACTTATACTTAACTTAACTTACTTAACTTAACTTAACTTAACTTAACTTAACTTAACTTAACTTAACTTCTTAACTTACTTAACTTAACTTATACTTAACGTTACTTAACTTAACTTTATTTAGCTAACATAAATTCCTAATTTAACTCGTTAAATTAACTTAACTTAACTATAGTCAACTTTACTTATGTAACTTACCCTAACTTAACTTAACTTAACTTACTTTAACTTAACTTACTTCAACTTAACTTAACCTAACTTAGCTTAGCTTAGCTTTTCTTTACTTAACTTTACTTACTTTAACTTAACTTAGCTTACCTTTACTTAAATTAGTACAAATTACCATGACATGAACTCTTTCGACAAATCACAATTCGGTGAAGTGACAAGATTTCGGTTTCTCTTAAGTTTTGCTACTTTAACCTATCATTAATCCATGTATAAGTATCAATGGCACTAGCGGTAATTTGTGTTTTATAATAAGCAGGAAAAATAATTGAGGAGGAAAAAGTGGCACACATCATATTTAACGATTATGCAATTTTAAGATTATTCGGATTGAGTTGAGCTCAATTATTGCTCAAAACCCAAGTCTTGACTAAATACTTATAACTAAATAAACAAATATTTACTTAATAATTGCCTTGTACATTCTTTGGCCAAAAAAGGTTTTCATTAATTAATATCATACGAAATGTGATGAGAAAATTCATAGAGTAAGATCAATTAGATAGTAACATATTTCAGTATGTTATGGATCGATCTGTAGACTCAATTCGACGTAAGAACCTGGGAAACGAATTCTTAAGTGAGTTACATACAACCTGATCTAACTCAGCCTAGAGAGAGCTTTTGTTTTGATTTATTATGTTATGTACTTATGTTAAGTACTTAAAAACCAGCTGACTCATTAAATCAAATCAACTTGGGTCAATTCATGTTTGAGAACATATTCTTTTTTTGGTCAAATCAAATCAAATTAATTTCCCTTCTCCCTCAAAAAACATATGGATACCATTTTGTGTCTTAACAACACTTAACCCCTCCAAAAAAAAAATGAACAACAATTTGTGACGAAAGGAAATTTCAAAATTATAATGACACGTCACTTAAGCTTTAACCAGTTCCATACAAATGAGATCACCCAGACATGCCCACCCCCGCTTTACTTGGAAATTAGGCCTTCTAATCAAAAAGTATACACCGTAAAAAATTATGAATGGACCAAACAGCGTCTCATACTTATATATAGGTATGCATGAACGTATGTATGTGCTCCGAAGTGTTAACCTGCATCTTGTGGCTTGTGGCTAATGAGCAGCTCTTTTGAGCATATTGTACAAGGCTATAAACAATTTAATTCATTCATAAATTTTCTACAAAAAAGGTAGACAAAAAAAAAAGACCCAAAAAGTGCTTAGTCCACGTTTATTTGTGGAAGCTGATCATATGTAAAGTCAAGCGAACAAGTTGTCAGACTATTTGCATTATTTTTTTCATGTTTTTTTTTTTTTTCTTTATGTAAAACGATTTTGTATGCGTGCGCCGATACTCGTTGCGCATGCGCAGTAGTGTACAAAACTCTCAATTTATGAATGAAAATCGTGCCGAATGCTTCAAAACCACATAAGAAAAAGATTAAATTTAAGTGGCTTATGTGTGTGTGTGTGTGTGTGTGTGTGTGTGTTGCATATGTACCTGCAATTTGGCAGCTTTTCAAGAGGAAGCAAGCAATGACAACAGAAAAATACTAATAATCTTGGCAATCTAAATTTGCAGCCCACTTGCCATGGCGCGCTGTGGTTTCACTGCCTTCGATAATGCCCATTTGGAATTATTTCACTTGAATGAAATTTTAATTTTTATAGCAAAATAAAGCCGTTACAATTTATGGCTATGGCTAAGTTAGATGGTTGGTATAAAAAAATTTCCCTATAAAGTAAAAAGATTAATTCTAAAAAAATACTTTTTTGCAATGGAAAAATCATAAAATAATTTTTTTAATAATAAAAATTTTTATTTCATTTCTATTATAGCTTACAAGGACTAGCCAAAAATCCTTCAACGACTCCTGCCCGAAGTAAAAATATTTGTATTTATTTTGCACTCCCAAAGCACGCCCAAACTGGGCCCAAATAATGAACATTATCGCGCCCAAACCGGGGCATGGGTAGTGAACAAACGCGCAAATCAGCCAAAATCAAGCCCAAATCAAGCCCAAATAAAGGCCAAATCAGCCCAAATCAAGCCCAAATCAAGCCCAAATCAAGCCCAAATCAAGCCAAATCAAGTCCAAATCAAGCCCAAATCAAGTCCAAATCAAGCCAAATCAAGCCCAAATCAAGCCCAAATCAAGTCCAAATCAAGCCCAAATCAAGCCCAAATCAAGTCCAAATCAAGTCCAAATCAAGCCCAAATCAAGCCCAAATCAAGCCCAAATCAAGCCCAAATCAAGCCCAAATCAAGCCCAAATCTAACAAGCCCCAAATCAAGCCCAAATCTGCGCGCAAATAAGCGCGTATTGAATTTTGGGCTTCATTTGGGCTCGATTTGGGCGCGTTTTGATTTTTGGGCTCAATTAGGGCACGTTTTTGTTAGATTTGAGCTTGATATGGGCGTGAATTGGGCTCGATTTTGGGCCTGCATATTTTTACTCGGGGATGCAACCTACAGAACAAAATGGATACCCCGGGATAGGCTGGGACACTTGAATCACGCCTGAAGAAAAAGAAAAAGAAGACGAATAGGGCTGTTAATGAACTAGAAACGGTGTCTCCAGTCAAACAAGGCACGCGACCCTAACTTGAATTAAGTGCCTATAAAAATACCTGAGATAACTTAACTTCACTTACCCTATTTAGCTTGGGTCTATTCGGTGGGGCTTTTAGTGGACTATTCAGAGTTTTGACAATCCATCGATCTGTTCAATCCGCACGTCTCTATTGCTTAAAGTTTCTTAGATATTCGATTTTCGTTGAATTCGGTCATCAAAATTTTTTCGTATCCTTTTGATTTATGGTCCATAATTCCAAAAAATTCGACTTTCTCTCCTAAAATAGAAAATTAGGGATAATTAATAGGTTACAGCCGAATTCACTAAAATGCTTAAAGAATTTAGACTTCTTTGGTTTCACCATTTTATTTAACAAACATTTTGAAATATTTAAATTAATATTTTTTTAAATACGCCAGGCTCCCAGAATCAGTAGAGCTATGATTTGAATTGTGCATTTCGGAAAATATTTTTTTCTCAGTTTTATTTGAAAACATTCGACTTTTTTTATTCTAATTTCGGCATTTTTTTTTTTGGTTTTAATGTTTGTATTTTTATAGGCTTTTGGCCGGCCTATATATATACAAACATTCGATTTTTTCCTGAATTTTCCTACTTATGCTTCTGAGAGCCTATTCAGTGTTGGCAGTTTAGGGAGTTTTCCCTCTAGATTTAGGAGTTTTTTCTACTTTTACGGTGCCGTTTAGGGGGAACAAATTTTTAGGGGCATGTTTAGGGGGAAAAAAATTTGCCTAAGGGAATTTTAGGGGTTTATGATATGTAAATATACGTATGTATAAACAAATGATGTCCGAAATTAGTTTTTTCATTTCAAATATTGTACTTTTTAGGGGGAACATTTCGAATCTGGGTTGTTGGAATGTTAGGAGTTGTTTTAGGGGGAGCTACACTGAGCCTATTATTCAAATGAATGTTGTGTTTATCAATAAGGAATTTAATCCCAATTAAAGTAACCACGGACTGTAAGACCAAAATACTTGACTTCGAGAGAACTGTAAGTAAGAAAGCTAAAATCGGTCAAGCCCGACTTTGGTATACCCAGCGTCCGGATAATATTGGCGCATGATGTTTTGCCTTTCTGTACAGAAGTTAGTAAGAAATCAATGTTTATGGGCGTGGCAGTCGAAGGACCACATCAATTTTCCCCTACACCTTTCATTCGTCTTGGCCAACCAATATTTCGAATCTGAAGTTTCTACGCCTTAAACATTTCAGCTTATAGGCGTGGCAGTGGGCGGAACCACGCATCTGTGTGTCTTCCACACACCTCTGACAGGTTGTGGTTAACCTATATTTGAAATTTGAAGTCTCTCCGCCTTTCCATACTCAAGTTACGATAGACCATTATTTGTGGGCAAATTCCTGGATGTGGGTGCGGGAGGACGACGCCCAGGTTTTCCAGGATACGTCGCTTTTGGTTATTTACTAGTGTTCCAAATATCCATGATGTGTATTGAGTGTGCAGATATCTCCCATTTTCAGGCCCTTGGAGAGCAATTTGGGACCCGGGGGATTTTTTTCCGGGGTCCTCACAGAAAAGATGCGACAAAACAAAAAAAAAAAACAAAATCCCCTTGACAATTGTGGGCCCCTTCATAAAGCCCGGGCCCGGGGAAAATCCCCCTCTCTACAGGTCTGTCCATTTTCCCTCAGAATCATACTCGGGGCCTGATATACCCGTGTGCGCGTCCAAATAGAAATTTTAAACTTAATTTCCCCAAAAAAAACTGTTCTGGAGATACGTGAAGATAACTCCGGAACCAGTGGCGTGTCCAGAGAAAGAGTGCTTTGATAGTGCTTATATTTTCCACAGTGGTATATTGAACAATTATAAGATATTAACTCAAAAAAATTTTGGGGGGCTAGAGGAAGTTTAGAGAGTTATGGACAAAAAACCAAAAAAAATCCGAAAAATTCATTTCGTCCGATTTGGATGAAAATTTATATATAGAATAAGTGAAAAATTCTCAGATTTTTGGCGTCAACATTTTCTCAAGAAACGGATTACAACTAGTCTAGTTTTGGTCTAGTTCCAAACTGGTCCAAGAAGGACCAGTTTTAAAAAATTTTAATGCTAAATTCTTAGAATTTTTCTCTTATTCTATATATAAATTTTCATCCATGAATTTTTCGGATTTTTTTGGTTTTTTGTCCATAACTCCCTAAACCTCCTCTAGCCCCCCCAAGTTTTTTTGGGACACGCCACTGTCCGGAACGACGATATGTTGTAAAACTTATCATATCGCCTAATTCTTTTCAAATTCGCGACCCACTCATCTCCAAGAAGACGAAAATTGAAGGTATATTAATCACTCCTATGATGAATAAATCTTTCATTTTCACCAGTTCCATAAAATTTTTAAATAAGGTTTTTTTTTATCTTCTCACTACGGAAGGGAGCTAACTTTGGTGTCTCGTTCATCGCCAAGACGTGATCGAAATCACACAAACTGGAATACGTGATCTTCCAATTTTGGTCAAAAAGTAATAAAAAAAAATTAATTCTTTAAAAAAAAAAATAATTTATAACTTGAATCTTGAAAACTTTTCCTAACTGGGCTTTAACATTTTATAGCAACTGCAATCAAAAACAAAAGAAAAACACAAAATCAATAACAACAGCAATAACAACAACAACAATAACAAGAAATGGCGAAAAACAAGTAGGTGGCCCAACAACATGATCAGTGTTAAAGCCGTTCAATCAAAGCCTATGCCGCGCCATTATTGTCTTTGTCAATGAATGTTCAAATGCATTTGGCCGCGTGAATAAAATACCGAAGGCAAGTTGAACAGAATCGCACCTGAGACCTCTGAGTGGGCAGAGATTTCACCTACGCTCGCTTACACTCGTACACACGTCAAGAAAACCAAGTTTTTTCCCCGCTTCTCGTATTCGTCTTCTTCTTCTTCTTCTGCTGCTGCTCGCTGCTGCTGCTTTCCGTTTAACATTGACAGTGCGTATGCACCTATAATTGCTATCGCCTACAGTGGCACTAATACGAGAAGAAGAAGAAGAAGAAGCAGAAGAAAGAAGAAGCAGAAGACGAAGAAGCAGAAGACGAAGAAGCAGAAGACGAAGAAGAGAAGAGAAGAAGAAAGAAGAAGAAGAATGGAAAAATTTATTTCAGGGGCCTCGTAATTGGTAGTCCCTTTGGAATTAATTTCTCTCGTTGGGAAATAATTAAAAAGCAAAAGCGAACCGTGGACAACGAATTCGAAGAAACAAAAACAAATTTTCTTTTTCATTTCACTTTTGCTATTTGTTAACGCTTTCCCATCGATTGTGTGGCAATCGACCAAACTGACCCTCAGCCCACACGGACCATAATGGCGATATTACATATATTATTGACCCAAATATTCGATGCAAGAGTTAGGGGGGTAAATGTTATCGGCCTTTACCAGGTAATCCGGTGTCTTTGTCAAGTGTTCTCGAGAGCGAATTGTTTGTGCTTTTTGCTGGAGCTGGAGTAAAATTTGAATGTTTTCTATTGGATTTGAATGTTTTTGAGCATTTTCAAGAGCAAGGGATTAAATTATTCAAATATATTTTCTCGAGCATGACAAATTCGATTAATGAAAAAAAGGGTTTAAAAAACCGGGAAATAGAATTCATGGCTTTCCTCCTTTCTAGGAGCAGTGCCGTAGCAACCATAGGGGCAAGAGGGGGATTTTCCCCCCACGCATTTTTGTTTTTGCCCATGAATAAAATTGAAAAAATAATTTTTCCCCCCCACGCAAATTGGAAAAATAATTTTTCCCCTCACGCAAAACAGAATTGCTACGGCACTGTCTAGGAGGATGAAATCTCCTTTTACAAAGGCCTTTTTTGTCAGCGATATCAAAGAATTTTTTAGGGGGAAAATCAAAAGCCTTTAATTAACAGACTTGATTTTCCTATCAGTAGCGTAGCGCCCCCGTCGCCCATCGAAGGGGGAAGGCGCCAAATTATATTTCAATTTTTATGAAGATATTTGTATTGAGGCCGGTTGGAGGGGGTGGAATTTCCTGCATTGTGTCACCATCGCTCCCCGGGCGCCGAAATGTCACGCTACGCCACTGTTTTCTATAATGCTAATTTTTTTTTTTTTTTTTTTTTTGCTATTTATCTCTAATGATGATGCTCTTATTAGCGTTCGCAGCATCCCTAAATTTAATAGTAATGTCTCAACCATGATAAAGAAAACAAGATAGCGCCACTTGAGAGAGGAAACGTCACAAACTCAAAATCGCGATTCGTTGTTGTTGTTTCCCATGTTAAACCGGCTTTTTACTTTTTTGAATAGCATGGGAAACAACAACAATTTCTCGCTCAGTGACGTCACAAACTCAATTTTCGGCGCCTCAAAATAGCGGTACTGAAGTGGCGCTATCTTGTTTTCTTGTATCATGGTCTCAACCGCTTCTGGATCAGAAATGCTTTTGAGTTAGTTCGAAGTATGTCCAAATCCTAGCGCGAAATCAACAAGTCCTTAATTATTTCAATTTTCCCTCGAAAGTCCTCTGATGGAGCTCCATTAAACCTTCCTTGCCCGGACAAATTTTATTTATTTTATTCAAAAACATACCCCCAAAAGTGGTGGATTGGGTCCCGCAAGGAAGAAAAAATTCTTACACAAAAAAAGATAAATTTTTACAATATGGTCACCTTACACTCTCCACGTAAATCTCCCAATTTAATATCAGGTAATCAGTTTTACCCTTAAACGCATATGGGACACATTGATCCCTACATAAATTTGACGATTTTTAACAATGTTGTAAAAAGAAAATCCTATTAATCGTTAAAATTATGTAGGGACAAATTTGTCCCATATGCATTAAAGGGTTAAAAAATGATATGCATCGAAAATTCAAAAGGCTTTCAATCAAATACGAAAATAGTAAAGAACATGAAGTCATAGCAGATCGTTCTTGTTCGGCTTTCAAAGCCTTAACGAATCTATAGCGAAGAATCGTTCGAATTCGTCAAAAGTTATATCCGAAACTAAGAGCTTAAATGAAAACAATTGAATCATCATTTTAAGAGATACTACAAAGACAAATCCATAAATGAGCTGTGCTACCCATTTAAGGGGCCAACGTGGGTGGGTGAGCCACTCAATCGAAAAATTTAATCGTTTCGAATAGAGGCTAAACACATAAACATTAAAAACAACATCGTGTGACAAAACATCAGGAACAAAATGAGTGAGAGAGAGAGAGAGAGAGGGAACAAATTGCCGTATTAGGAAAAATTTATAGGTATATTTCAAAAGTTCTTCTTTTTTGCACATAAATTTTTCCCGAAATTAAAACAGCCCAATAAATGCTTCAATTTTGCAATCAAAAAGTCTTCGGTTTCTTTGGCCCCGACGCGACGCGTCGTTCGATCGGTTTGTGCCAATCTCAAAATCAAGTAACTTTGTTTCATTTCATTTCATTTCGCCACGACTGATCGCGCTCCGGCGACGCAGCTCGGTTACAAATAAGGCAATTATTACGAGTTTCGAGAGATATTGGCGACCGAGGCGGTTAAATAACTTTGTATAGTGCCTTGTGGGCGTACGTTTTAAAACAGCAACGATGAACTTAATCTTGCGGATGTAACATCGGTTTTGTTTTTTTAATTTAATTTAATTTAATTTTTTTTTTTTACAAAATTGTGAAATTGCTCACTGAGAAATTAATTAATCGATACAAGCAATTAACAAAGATTGTAGGTCATTTAATTTTGATAATTTTTTCTTCGATAGAAGTAGATAGCTTTCATGTTTATTGTACGTTATAGGCCGTTTACATATGCCATTTTATTCGCGTTTTATCAACTTTGCCCGTTTTAGCACTAAAACAACTTAGATTTTTCCCGTTTTATCGTACAAAACTAAAACGAGAAACTTTCCTGTTTTAATTTAAAACAAGTAGCTAAACAAGATAAATCCTGCTTATAACTGATAAAAATATCGAAATCTGAGTGTCATCACTATAAAAATGCAAAACATATGGTAATTGAAATTTCTAATTTAAAAATTTTGAGGTTGTTTCCACAACCAATGTAGAAAACGAACACAATTTCAATAATTGCTTCTTATCTAAATAACAATATTCACTCATATTTCACGTGTTAAGGAAACAAAAGATAACTACAAAATGACAAAACGACATGTGCATATGTAAACACCCCGTTTTGACTTAGTCGTTTTAGCTTAAACGAGTAGCGCTAAAACGTATATGTAAATGCCCTATTAATATGTACTTTTGAGTCTAAACACTTTCGTGCAGCTCATGCGGACTTTCATATTTATCAAAATTTCTATGCATATCCGAAAGGCAATCATATACTTACATATATACGGACGCGACAAAAAGGTTACTTTTTCAGAAAATGCCCATAATGTCTTCTTAAAAAGCTTAAGAATTGGGTTTCATCTTGTTTTTATTCTATTCTTGGCTCAGTATTTTCTGAGCGAAGCTAGAATCCGCTCTTCCTAATGTCATCCTTCTGCCTTTTTCAGCCGTATCACTCAGACCGAATGCTTCGAGAGAACTTTTCACCTTTCTTGACGTCATTTTGGCACTTTTTTGGGCTAAAAATAAATTTTAAATACACATAATTATGTTATTAAAAGATAGAAACGATCCAGAAGGTGAAAATATATTTTGAGTTCTACTAAATTGTGATCGAATCCTGCTCGGCATCAAATCTTAACAAAAAAATTTTAAATATAGGTATCTCATAAGTTAGGTTAGGTGACAGGGGCCGCCAACCTAAAGGTGGACTCTCTTAGACCTAAGAAGGTCCATTGTGATATCTTATAAGTAAGGCTCCGTAAAGAAATGTCTTAAAAATAATGAAAATTTCTTAAGAATGCTATGAAAAAAATGCTGTTAAAGTTCCCCGGGTCTCTACTAGAGACTCTCTAGTGTAATTATAGTTTGAAATGTTGGGGGTTGTTATGAAAACCAAGACTGCCACTGTAGATTCAAATGCGCAACTCATCCACACATAGACAAATATTCAGGGTTGTGATAGTTTAGATAGATAGATAGGGTTACAGTAGCCTTCGGAATCGATATAAAAAAAAAATGCTTAGGTGTTACGGAATCAGAGGCCTCACTCTGTAGCTCAATTCGGATTTCATGTTCGAGTAGAATAGCTTTCCGAGTCGAACAACGGAGTAAGGCTCCAGATTTTGTCTAGAACCGATTCTATTGGTTTTCTTGCCTTCACAGAAATAACAAAAAAAGATAGACAGGATTGGAAGTTCTTGAGTGTCGGAGGACAGCAATCTGGAGTGTGAAACAATCATTAGAATGACTATTTATAGACTTCATTTTTGAATACAACAATTGGATCAGTTGTAGAATGTTCTCACAGCTCTGGCAGTAGACGGTGCTACAATAAATTCCTATATTTTAAAAATTGCGATGATATATGTATAAATGAAATGAAATTAAAATAAAAATATTTTCAAATACAATGTTTGATAATATTGGCCCTTATACCGGCACAAAGAGTGAGAAAATCTCTCTAATTTTAATGTTCATTCACAATATCATAAAAGATAAATACTAAATACATCATAGGATTTATTAGATCAGCTTAACTTTATAAAAATAAAATTTATAATTTTTATAATTTTCTATAAAAGCACAATATGTTAAACTATACAGCTATATTATATTGCTCTTCGATATCCCGAGCTCATCGCATGAACTTTTGCTTCTTTTTCAATTGATCGCGATTGATTTGTTTGAATACGCGTTTTTTCGGATTGTCATCATTCATGTTCTTGTAATGGCCAAATCCACCACCTCCAACACGTTTTTCGGGTCGCTTGCGTATCGCATTGACCTTTAGGTCGACGACCGGTGGCACTAAGAAGCCGAAGCTCTTCGCAACTGCTTGCAAATCCAGCGTATTTATATCGAATATCGTTTTCAATTGATGCGAGTCATACGAACGGACATACGATTTAAATGCTTCTTTTGCTGATTGATTTAAATAGTAGTTCTTCGAGATGAGCTTCTCCAACTGCAAATAAAGAAAAATCAATTAGTGTTAAATGATCAGCAAATCGAATTAAAACTTACTTGCAACTGTATGTCAGCCACTTTTGCCCATGAAAATTCAAATTCATTCAGTGGCACCTTTGCTGCTTTCAAATATCGTAAAAATCCGAGTTCTTCGGGTCGTAACATTAATAACGCGTGACCGGAATTACCAAGGCCACGAGCCGTTCTTCCAACACGATGAATGTATTCCTAAATAAATGAAAATATTTTTAAAGAATTTTAATTACTTCATATTTGTTCGGGCTTAGGGTCAAAGCATTTCTATTGCATTTATTTTTTTTTAATTGTTCAAAGAAAATTAAGGAAGTAAATCAGATGAGGATTCAAGTAATTGTTTTCTTGGATGAGATAATGGGTTCTCGAACTTTGATTTAAAATTTTTCAAAATCATAATAAGACCACCACTGAACACTATCAAATACTGTAGCATACTTTTGGGAGGTTCAATGCAAAGGTAGCAAATAATTTCCATGATGTCTTTATGTTAGAGCGGGGACCATCAAAATAAATAACACTGACCTACCAAGGACGGAAAAATTTAAATATCTTGGGTCGACACTTTCTGCTGACGGGACGATCACTCGCGAAGTTACTGAGAGAGTTAACGCCGCTTGGCTTAAGTGGCGTTCAACGACTGGTGTTATGTGCGATAAAAAGATAAGCGACCGCTTAAAATCCAAAATTTACCGCACAGTCATCAGGCCAGTCGCTCTTTATAGTACCTACCGAATGTCTACCAGCAACGAAAGTAGCAGAAAGAAAGGTTAGTGTTATGGAAACAAAGATGCTTCGTTGGATATCCGGACTCACTCGTCTTGATCATGTTCCAAACGTAGACATCCGTAGACGCTATGGAGTTGCGCCAATTATTGGGAAAATGCGAGAAGCAAGGCTACGCTGGTATGGACACGTCCTGAGAGCAAATGAGGAGACTTTGGCAAAGAAAGGCTACGCACTGGATTGATTCAAGGTTGCAGAAAACGGGGGCGTCCGAAACAGCGCTGGATGGACACAATAAAATGGGAACAAAATGGAGGAACTGGTCGCGTTTTGCGGACCCCGGGATAGACCGGGATACTTAAACACGCAAGAAGAAGAAGATGGCTTTATGTTAGAAAAGTTGAAAATATAAGATATTCTTTGAATGCACTCATAAGAAGATACTCAATCGGGTATGTGATTGTTTTGCCTTTCCCGAGGAAAGGTGATTCAATTCCCAAATTGATGCGAATTATTTCCCTTTAACAATATTGAGGGATAATTTGAATTGCCTCGAAATTACGCTTGGGAAATGAATTCTCTGAGTTTATTAAAATTTCCCCTCAATATTGGTAAAGGGAAATAAATCACATCAATTTCCGAATCGAATAACCTTTCCTCGGGAAACGGGAACGATTGTAATAATTTAATACAAGAGTCGACAATATGAATTTATCTTTCCTACCTTTGGATCATCTGGAGGATCATATTGTACAATCCAATCAACTTGCGGAATGTCTAAACCACGTGCAGCAACATCCGTACACAATAGAATACCTTCTTTGGCATTACAAAACTGAAAGAATGTTGTAGTCCGCTTCGTTTGTTTTTGTTTTCCCTGAAAAGCAAAATAAAATCATGATTATCCATTTATATCGGCAAGAAGTTTTTCGCATATCTTACATGTATTGATGTCACAGGCAAATCGATATAGTTAAAGAGTTCATAATGGTATTTAACAGACATGCACGAGGAGAAAAATACCATGACTTTTTTGGTTCTATTCTTCTTGAGAAAAGTAAAGAGTACAAGCAAACGTTTTTCGGATGGACAAACAACATAGCCCTGTTCCAAGCCGCTCACTGTTGCTGTTGTTTCATAGTCTTCGATTCCAATATAGATGGGTTCTGTTTTCAATGCTAATCTTGAAATTGCATCGATTCTTTCAGTTTGTGTCGCAGAAAACAACATTGTCTGACGGCGTTCTAGAAACAATTAGGAGATTAAACAAATGACAAATAAAATAATCATTTTTTATGTGCTTAACTCACTTGGCAATAATTTTATGATTTGTTTTAATTCCTCCTCGAAACCGATTTCCAATATACGATCAACTTCGTCGAGTATCAGACATTGTAGATTCTTATATAGAAATTCCGGTGTATTCTGTAGATGATCCAACAAACGTCCAGGCGTAGCAACGAGAATATTAACACCTTTCGATAATTTCTCCATCTCGACTTGACGATTCGAACCGCCCATTACCAAGCCGTACGTATGATGATGATGGGCCATTAATTCCTTCAGGACACCAAACGTTTGCATCGACAATTCACGTGTCGGTGAAATGATTATAACTCCAGTGCCATTTCGTGGCATAAAGCGTAATTTATAGATCAACTCAATAGCGGGTATGAGGAAAGCCAACGTTTTGCCGGAACCAGTTTTGGCTGCACCAACTAAATCGCGACCCTGCAGTAGTGGTGTCAATGCTTTAGCTTGAATCTCAGTCATCGTATCGAATCCCATTTCCTCAATTCCTTTTAGCGTTTCATCCGAAACGATTCCCTTTAGCGAAGCAAACGAATTATCGTTGGAATCTCGTGCTTCCAATGCTGCTAAGAAAGCATCGATATCTGAAGTATCTACTGAAGAAGTATTCGATGGTTTCGGTTTTGGATTGGTAGGTTTTTCCGCTTCCTGATTCTTAGATTTCTGCTTTCCTTTATTGTTTTGCTGCTGCTGCTGCTCCTTCTGTTGCTTTTTTGGCTCTTGTTGCTTTTCCGTTTCGATTTCTTCATTGGAATCTGGAAATTACATTTATTTTTGTTTTAAATTGTTCGAATCCATTTTATGGTTTCAATTGAACGTATTCAGTCGTTATTAAAAATTCAATTTCATTTGACTTTAATTCGTACATAACTTGACGCTAAAAGTCTCAAATTCGCCTTTGAGTCATCATAATCAAAAATTAGTATTTTCGTTAGTATTCAAGACTCACTCACCATCTTCTTCGCTCGAATCGTTGTCTTCTTCACTATCATCATCATCTTCTTCTTCTCCACTTTCCGCGCTATCACTCTCAGCAACTCCATTCCCATCTTCGCCATCGTCATCATCATCGTCTAGATCTATAAGTGAATAAAATGAAAACTAAATTCATTATTTAAATAAAATTAATGCTTACCATCGACTGGCGGCTCCATATCAGAACCTTCGGTATCCGTATCCGAGTTAACTACTTGCATTTGTTTTTGCTTCTGCTTTTTAGGCGCTAATTTAGCCTTTTTCGGAGCAACAGGATAGTTGTCCTCATCATCTAAATTGGCAAAGAATTGATTGAATGAAATTCATTGTTTTTTTTCGTTTTTTGAATTCATGAATACCTTCATCCACTTGTTGCATTGGCTTTGCATTACTTTTTTGCTTCTTTGGGCCTTTCAACTCCGCCAACTTCTTCTTCATCTGCTCACGCTTTTTTATTTTTTTCATTAACAATCTTTCCCGCAAAGACATTTTGCTTAATTCGACTTAATTTCGACTGTTTACAATTTCTTTCGACGCACACGTGCTCGTTCAGGGTTGCCACTTAATGTGTTAAACAAATCACCAACCGAAACCGAAATACCGCCAATATTTTTCTTTAACTGGCGATTAATAGCCAACATTAGCATACGGCTTCAGGTTTTAGCATCGATACTATAATGATGTTAAGGCACAACATTTACACCATACACGATAAGTCGAAATACGCAATATTTTTGCATTTAACTGGGATTAAACTATGCCAAATTGCATATTACGGACTAATATGGTTTTTAGACTATCGATAGTCTATTAAATAGATAGTTAAACAGATCTGTTTAAAATCTGAATTTATCTCTTTAATTCGAGAGTCAGACATACCTAAAACAATTTGCGGAACATTTAGTTCGTGGGAATTTAGTTCTCTTGCCAACGAACTGAATGTTCCGGAACATGTTTTAGGTATACTATCTGAATATGCATTTACAGAAATAATATTAGTATATAACGGCCCAAAATAATAATTTTTTTGAATTTTGAATTTTAAAAATCGATATAAAATATCTATCAGTTTAAAAATTGAGTCATTTAATGTTATTCTTATGAGTTATTTTGATCAAAAAACAAAAAATATTCTCAAGTTTTATTTTTTATAATAACAATTATTTTCGAATTTTTTACTCAGAAGTACTTATTCTAAGAGTTTTAGTTTTACACAAAATCAAAAATTGCTTTAGAGTTTTATTTTTTTCAGGAAGATAAAAATTAATTTTTGGAGTTTTATTTTTTACTCAGAAATAAAAATTATTTCAAGATTTTTTGTTTTACTCATAACATCAAACACAAGTATTATGCAATATTTTTTCAGTTTGCATTGTGTTGGTATTCTCGATATATGACTTTTCAATTATCCTTGTTATTATCTCAAAAATTATGACATTTATCTAAAGTTTTTATTTGTAAGAGGTTCATCATACATTATTTGTATTAAAATCTAATAATTTTACTTTTCGAGTCAAGAAAATAAAACATCTCGAAAAAACCAATTTTTATTTCTGAGTAAAAATAAAATATCTAAAAAATTTTTTCTTCTGACTAAAAATAATCGAAAATATTTTTATTCGAGAAAAATAAAATTAGATAAGTTTATTTCTGTAAAAATAATCAAAAATTACTTTGATAAGTATAAAATCTAAAATAGCTTAAATTGTAATTTTTACAAATATAATTTATAACAGTTATGGTCCCTGATATAAACATAAGTTTACCCTATTATTGATTTTGATTTTGAAACGCAATCTCTTTCTAAGGACACTTATCGTGTTCTACTTTCTTTTTTGACGACATTACTGTCACAGTATGTATACACTAAGCTGATTGTTCTACAAAGAATGTATACTTTGGCTTTTCAAATTGGAAAAGGCAATTCTTTATGAAAATTCACAAATCTAATCTACGATAAATAGCCAAAGAATACTTAAAGAAACGAAAAAATTGCAAATGTCCAAAAGCACCCCTGATCTAAGCTGCTCTTAAGGGCGCTAAGGTGTTAAATAAGCGTATGCCTTCAGGTAGCGAAAGTAAGGGCCAAGGTACAATAGCCCGAGAGTACTGCGTGCGTGCGAGAGAAAGTGGGAGAGAGAGATACAGAGATATAGAGGGAGAGCGAGACAGAGACTGTTTCACGCACGACTCTCGGACTATTGTACCTTGGCCCTAAGCCAAAGTACTTCTTCTGTTTTTTCATGGGTTTGCTATAGAAAACTTACTTGCTGATTTAGAGCGCAGAGCTCTTTACGTGCTTTTCTATCACATAAACTTCTCAACACTACTCGTTCTCCGTTCGTGATCACTGATCATAATGAAAGATCGCTCACCGTGGAAATGCCGTCTATTTGAAATGGTGCATATGGACATTTTTGACACTTTATACAACTATCGATGCTCATCGATAAGAAAAATTAGAAAACGATCGATAATACCTTCTTTTAGGGGTGGAGAAATGTCGATAGTCGGGTTCATCGATAGTGGTCGATTGTTTTTTAAAACCATCGATAGTAATTAAATCATTTTAAGCGCCGCATAAACATTCGTCCGTGTGCGTGTTGATGTACTCTTGCCCATTCATCAAACATCGTTTTAGCCCGATCAGGAATTTCTTTTGCGCCTTTTCTTCTTATTTTCCGTGTTTGTGTGCGCACGTCATTTCGTTTCCAACAATAAATTCTAATGATTTTGCTACACACGATACGTCAAATGTGAATTTGCGTCAAGCGCATTTTGATATTTTGTTCGACTGATGCATCAATCAATAAGCGTGTTGGTGTGTCGCACACATGCTTTTTTCACTAATACATAAGCCCTCCATCTCATTTGAATGAAAATACAGGATAAAATGAGCAAAATTATTCATTTTACAGGATCTTTTTTTTTCCAAAACAGGAGTTTTCCAGGATTCCTTTTTATATGAAAAAATATCAAAATATGTGAAAATGTTGTTATTCCATAAATTTCACCGTTTTTCTATTAGATGTAATACATTAAAAACAATTAAAAAGTGGTTACCGCAAATAACTAAGCCAAAAATGCAACCCTGATAATGAGCTCTTTGGTGGAACATCTTAAGCCAACGTAAAGTCATCACTAACGCTGGCATTTGTTTAATTCTTTAAACAAAAATTGAGCAAAAATGCAGGACCGAGTTTTTGCCTCCAAAATACAGGCTTGTCCTGTGGAATACAGGACAGATGAGAGCCTGAGTCGCCATTTATTTTAGGCGAAAAAGTTAGTTTGAAGGCTAGTGGACGCTTGTGGAGTACAGAAAAACGCTCCCATACCACTTGCTCGAAAGTCCCTCGCCATCAAACCAACTTTGTCGCCGGTTATTTATCGCCTAATATGAACGGCGACTTAATAATACAACTAACTGACTGATTCAGTCAGACTGAATGTCTATGTGACGCTTTAGTGCGTGCATAAACTATCTAAAACTAACGATATTCTCATCGATAGTGTGAAACCATCGATAGTATCGATAATTCCACATCCCAACCTTCTTTTGCATTTCTGCCGCACGTGTAAGGAGGAGTAATTTAGCTCGAAACTCTCAAAATGCCACCAAAGTTCGATCCCACAGAAGTAAAATTGGTTTATTTGCGATGCGTTGGAGGTGAGGTTGGTGCGACTTCGTCCCTTGCTCCAAAAATCGGTCCACTTGGTCTGTCGCCCAAGAAAGTCGGTGACGACATTGCCAAGGCGACGTCCGATTGGAAAGGATTGAAGATAACCGTTTGTCTAACAATACAGAACAGACAAGCAACTATTTCAGTTGTTCCCTCTGCGGCGTCCCTAATCATAAAGGCCCTAAAAGAGCCACCGAGAGACCGTAAGAAGCAGAAAAACATTAAGCATAGTGGAAATATATCGTTCGATGACGTTGCTAACAATACCAGATGACAGACAAGCAACTATTTCAGTTGTGTCCCTGCAATGAAAGTTGCGAATCCCTAATCGATAAAGCCCTATAATGAGGCACACATGATACTTAAGAACAGAAATAACATGGTTAAGATGTGGAGATGATATCGTATCAGACGTTCTGAACTATTCGCGACCAGAATCCAAGATTAATGGCTTGAGAATAAGAACTCTGCAATTTTAAATTCATGGGAAAGGGAAAGTTATGGTGCACTTGATGGTAGACTACCACATGATCTTTCGCGAAATCAACAATTATTTTATTCCCAATAAGTTGTGAATTAGATCGAAAGATAAAGTAAATGTTGGAAAATACTCAAGAAAAGAATTTAATTGGGAAATTTTGAGAATTTACTGTTGGTTCTTGGACTGAGTGTAGATTAAACATAGATGGAAGACATGGCGAAACGTTGTAGAAATTAGATTTCAATATTCTCCATAACTTTTACGATAATTCCAAATTTAGTTAAGAAAATATGGGAGATTGTAGGCAAATTTTGGAAATCCAGAATTGACTGTTGCATTGATAGATCCCTAATATGTATGCCTCGGAAATTGAATATTTAAAAACATGAAAAAAAAATTCAAAAAAATGCAAAAATTTCAAAAAAAAAATTCAAAAAATTCAGTCAAAAATTCCAAATTAGTTGGATTTAGTATGCCTATTAAAATGTTGAATTGTCAAATTAACAAAAAAAAGCCTACATCAGTGATTAAAATATTCAAAAAGCACAGTTAAATGCAAAAAAATTCAAAATATTGAATAATATGCCTTCCACACGTAGATCGAAATTGCTCAATTTCAGAACAAAATTGAAATTGCCTCAATTTCAAATGTCAAATTTGTTCTGAAATTTTTTGAAATTGCTCAATTTCGATCTACGTGTGGCAGGCATATAAATTCAAAAAATTCAAAATATTCAAAATCCGAGCTCTACTAGTATGTATTCATTCCATACAGCATGCTTTAAAACTTCAATATTTTTCATAACATTTAAATTTATATCACTTAAAATCGAGTCACCAAAGCAAACCGTAAAAATTTTTCTTCAAAAAAATCTATAAAATTTTCATTAATCGTGATCCCTGACATCGACGATTAAAAAAGAATCCCATGCATTAAATTGAGAAGAAGAAAAACAAGAAGCAAAATGACAGAAGAAGACTTTCAAAAGCATAAAGTGGTGCCTGATATGATTAAAAAAGCGCCACCAAGCATTCTCAAAATAACCTACAAAGATGTCGAAGTTTGTTATGGAAACGAGCTGACACCCACTCAGGTGAAGGCTCAGCCGAATATTGAATGGGAGCCAGAGGACAAGGCATTTTATACGATCGTCATGTCAGATCCGGACGCACCAAGTCGAAAAGATCCGAAATTTCGTGAATATTTGCACTGGGCCGTTGGGAATATACCGGGGAAAAATATTGATCAAGGTGAAGTGATTTGCGCTTATGTTGGTTCGGGTCCGCCGCAAGATACGGGATTACATCGTTATGTTTTTCTACTCTTCAAACATGCCGATAAAAAAAAGTTCAAAGAACCGATCATACCGAAGAACAGTGGAACAAATCGTGCTAAATTTAAAGTACAAAATTTCGCTACAAAATATAATTTGGGTGACCCGATCGCTGGTAATTTCTTTCAAGCAGAATGGGACGATTATGTTCCGAAAGTTCATAAGCAATTATCGGGCAAATGAATATGAAAATGGAATAAAATATTTTTTAAATGTTAAATTGTTGACGGATGAAATAAAAGCCATGTTTTGGAAAAATTCTACAAATTTCACTATCAGTTCAGATATGTAAATTGGAAACAAAAGTGTTCTAATTTAAAATTTTTTACACAGTTAATAGATTAATAAACTATTAGAGTTAATTGTCCAATTATAATTAAGGGGGTCTTCTCATTGAGCAACTTTTTTTTTCGACTTTTTTTTTTTTTTGCATTTATTTATAGCTTGGGTAGTTGTGAATATGCCCCTAAAAGGATTTTTTGAAATTCGAAATAGTTTAGAGGATATAGCCTTCTTTGTCGAGCAAGATCTGCGCTAAAACGAGTAATTTTTGCGTTGCTTCAAACTTTAAACGCGTTTATCTCGAAACCACGTTTTTCGAACTGGCGGCCATGATATCTCCAGTTCAACTGAACCGATTTTCATGAAACAAAGTGGAATCGACGCAGAATTGTCACCATTCTCGGGTGAACCTCGACCATAATTTTAAAAAATTTTTTACTATTTTTTTTTTTACACTAAACTACAAAAAAAAAGCCCGAAATTGAAATTTTTTTTTGAATGGCCGCCATTTTGTCAAAAAAAAATCACAAAATTAAGCTTGATGTTCACCCGAGAATTACATCTATACTGATTATAACCCCGTTTTTTTTTTTCCATTTCGGACGCTCCGGAGACCCGGAATCGTAGCCGCCGTGACGGCACCTTTTTTTTTCACCACCAACTTTGAAGTCTCATTACTTTTTGAACAGCCCACGTATCGAGGCAAAAAAAAATTTTTTTATTTACTTTGAACCTTTTGTAATACAATAAATAAAAAAAGTTTTCAATTATTCTTTGCGTTTTCAAATAAGAATTTTTTTAAAAAGGGTCCAAAAAACGGGTTTTCAATGAGAAGACCCCCTTAAGGATCAGGTTTGTCTTCATTAGAGCTATTTTACTGTGTTCGATCATTTATCTATTACGGTCTCGGCGGTTCTAAATTCCCTCAAAATTATAAACATTGTATTGCTTAAAGTAAACGTAGGAATATTACCGATTTTAACCCGTTGGTCACTGGCTTAGAAAACACGGTTTACACGGATGAGTTCAAAATTTTAGTTTATCCCAAAATTTAATTTGAAATTATCCGCTAAACTCGACTTATTTCCATCGAATCGCCTATCGCATCGCTATACAGAGTAAGGCCCAAGGTCATCCATTTTGTTCTGTCGGGTTGCATCATTCGAGATAAGTCCTACAGCTTCTAGGTCCTATTTTTTTAGTATGTCCATCCAACGCTGTTTCTGTCGCCCTCCGTTGCCTACAACTTTGTATTTGTGTGTATGATGTGTAGCCCTTTTTTACCAAGCTGTCTTCAGTCGCTCTCAGGACGTGTCCATACCAGTGTTGCGTTGCTTCCCGCATTTTCCAAATAATTGGAGTAATTCCATAACGGCTACGAATCGGTCCTACGTTGGAACATGATCAAGACGAGGCAGCCCGGATATCCAGCGGTGGAAAAAACGGAATTACAATTTGGGGTGTCATAGAATCCGATAGCTGTCGGAATTGGAATTTAGTCGACTGAATTTTCATATATATTTCATAGACAACCGGATACAATTGGGTTCTGTGCAATCGAGAACCAATAATAGTTCCAATTCAAAACCAAAAACAACAAAATTTGTAAATTCTGTATGAAATATCGATCGGTTTTAATTCCGATTCCGACAGCTATCGGATTCTATGACACCCCAGAATATCTTGAACTAATGTTTTAATTTTAGTTTTTATTCAGTTCAATTTATACATTGATGTATATATATTTATATATATATAAAAGTATTTTAATCTATACAAATTGTGTATGTTGCCCAAACAAAATCCAATATAATATTTAATATAGTACATTAGTTCAAACAATTTCTCATTTTTCAACATATTTTTCCTTTTTTTTTTTTTTTTTTTTTTTTTGGCAAACAATTCTACTAAATCGACTAAATTTAAAAATAAACTTATATTCATATCAGTTGTTTTATAATAAAAAACATTTCTATTATTTTTAATTTTTTTTTTTTTTTTAATTTTAACGTGCACACACACATCATTCGTTTCATCAATTCTGATAATTATCTCCTTGAAGTTCATAATCGTTTTCAATATATTGATATTCTAGACATTTTAACAACGGTGGGAAATTTTTGGTATTTTAGAAACAAAATATGCTGAAAGAGAGAACTTTTATACAGTTACCTGCTGCTTAAAATTGAATTGAACTTAAAAGTTGATCAACAGTTGGATGGGGCGCTCTAAGTAAGGCAAGTGTGTGTGACCCTCGATTGAATTTTAATGAATTGAAAAAATTTCAATTAAAAAGAGACCACTATGCAGCAGCAGCGCACGCAAAGAATGTAAGTCCAACTTTATACAGTTACATACTGCTTAATGTGTCCATTGAACTTAAGTTGTTAGGTCAACATGGATGGCGCCTGTGCGCAGCTAAGCACGGCAAGTATTGTGTGTGAAATGTGTGACCCTCGATAATCTTCTAAGAATGAAAAGTTTCATTAAACATGATGACCGAGAACTCACGCAAAGAATGTAAGTCCAATAAAATTACATACCTATGTGTCCCAGAACTGTTGTTAGGTAAGACTAGAATGGCGCCTGTGCGCAAGGCTGCACGGAATATTGTGTTAAATAGTTTGTAATCTTCTCAAATAAAGTAGGGGGTGTTCCCTTAAACATGTATTTGACTCGAAAACTTCGAAAACTTGTAAATCAAGAAGGCTTAAAATTTAATGAACGAAGTTTTGTATGAAAAATTGTACATCGCTCTCGACGTAACTGTCGAAGGGTCAAGTTCTAATTTTATACATAAAGTAAAAGCGAAAGGATCAAAGAATCCTGATGACGGTCATATAAACGTTTAACAATTTAACCCTCTAATGCCACATATTTTTCCTGCAATTAAAAGTTCAGATACGACTAATTTTTGAGTAGAACACGAAAAAACGAATCTGAAAGTTTTTTGTAATTTGTTTGAAAAAAGTCCGTCTAGAGACAGGAGCCAAGAATAGAGGGTTAATTGCAACGGATATCAACTCTATTGCAACATAGAGAAACTGATCCTGACGACGATCATATAATCGAGTGATTACAAAGGATTAGTTCGAAGAAGACCCTGGCAAATGTGGACCGGATAGTGTTCCAGCCATTATTTTAAAGACCTAAAAATAAATTTTTTTTTTTTACATTTTTCCGATTTTTCGATCTTTTCACGTTTAAGGGGCTCTCTCCAGTTCCCTAAGAAATGAAAAACTTCATACAAAAAACACTTGAGAAAATTTTTAAATCATTTCTGAAGCGTTTTTTTATTTGAAGTTTTTTATTCAGTGTTGCCAGTTTAGGGGTTTTCCCCCTAGATTTAGGGGTTTTTCTCACTTTTAGGGGGTCGTTTAGGGGGAACAAATTTTTTAGTGGCATGTTTAGGGGGAAGAAATTTTCTAGGAGAATTTTAGGGGCTTATGATATATATGTATAAACAAATATTGTGCGAAGTTTAAAGTGTTCGATATAGAAAATCTGTCAAATTTGTTGTTGTTCTTTCCAAATTACTTTTTTTTCATTTCGAATATTGTAACTTTTTAGGGGGCACAATTTCGAATCTGGGAGTTAAGGAGTAGTTTTAGGGAGCTACCTTGGCAACACTGTTTTTATTTCTGACAGAGCTGGAGAGAGCCCTTAAGAGAAGACCCCCTAGTGATAAAAATTCAATGCTTTTCGTGCAGCTTTCATGGGGACAAAAAAAAAAAATCTATGAGAAATTCAGAATTTCCCTAGTTTCTTGTACAAATTTACTCGTTTTTCATAAGGCATTCTTTTTGCAACTGCGAACAAACTTTCCTCCATCTATAAATCAACTGCGATGACCATCATGAATGTTCGAAAAGTTCTCTCCTCTTCTGAAAAATTTTCTCATTGCATTGTGTCGGAGTGGGGTATTCCGTTAAAAAAAAAAATGTTAGTTAGTAGTTAAAATGACATTTTTAGGACTTTTTTTTTTTAAATTAAATAAATGGAACCTATTTAGCATAAAACTCCTCACAAAAGACGTACGTTTGTGTACGTACGTATGTTGTTATCGTTAGATAAAGAGAAAAAATTAAATAAAATTAATTTCTATATACAAATGTTTTTATAGTTTATAGCCTGTTGGTTTTTTTTTTTTTTGTGACTGATAGATAAGATACATCAAACAAATTCACAACTTCACAGGCGCCAAATTAACAAAAAATAATAAAAAAAATAAAAAAAAATTTATAAACTTTTTCTATACAAAATTTTCTTCTTGTCAAAGCAAGTTCTCCAGAAAAACCATTTGGCGAATCATAAAAAAAATTGCACAAATTTTTGAGGCTATACAAACGCCAGATCTTGCAATGCCTGCGGCTCCATACTATCCGCCTAGACATGCCCTTTCAAAACAGAATACTTAGCTTATGAGTTTATACCAGCAAATTTTCTTCTATCATCAAAATCCTTGCATAATTGAATTCATGGCATAAAATTATTACTCCTTCAATTTCTTATAAAGTATTTACAAAACTCGGTACTTCCTTCTTTCTCTCTCTCTTCTTTCTCTCTCTCTCTCTCTCTCTTCTCTCTCTCTCTCTCTCTCTCTCTCTCTCTCTCTCTCTCTCTCCTTCTATCTCTCTCTCTCTCTCTCTCTTCTCTCTCCTCTCTCTCTCTCTCTCTCTCTTCTCTTCTCTTCTCTTCTCCTATCTCTCTCTCTCTCTCTCTCTCTCTCTCTCTCTTCTTCTCTCTTCTCTCTTTTCTTATTCTTTTCTCTCTTACTCTTCTCTCTCTAATAATAATATACATATATGTATGCAAATATATATATCATTGACTATAGTTTTTTTTGTGTTTTTATATATAAATAAATATATATAAATTCCCTCTCTAAAACCGTATGCAATTCTCAAAGTTGAACTAAATTTTTCGCACACTTTCATTTCATACATAGACTGGCTGATCGTCTGTCATATCGGGATTCAAGCGATCATCGAAAAACCGTCTAAAAGTAAATTCAAAGAATCCATGGTGCGGCCTATCCGAATCCTCATAACCATCGACACTTAAATTCGAATCGTTCGAACGTAATTTCTCCGGATCGATGGGATCGAAATTTGACGTATCTGTTGGATATTCAATCTTTGGAATATATGGTGCATTTTGTTTACGCATATCGGCGAAATCGACACCCTTGAAAAAACCATGTGCCTTAACTTCATCGGCATTTTTGCCAAGCCTTTTATCGGCTGACGAACACAAACGGCGTATTAGATCGGTTGCTTCTTTTGATAATTTCGCTTGCGGTGGTATATGTAATGTTTTCTCCCAATTAATTACCTGATGAACAAAACGAAGAGAGAGAGAGGAATTAGTTTAAAAGTGGGTTAAAAAAAAAAACCATAATACCTTCTGTTGTGTTTCCATTGGAGTATTCGCTAAAAATGGTGGCTGTCCGACGAGCATTTCATACAGTATAACACCGACGCTCCACCAATCGCATAATTGTGTGTAACCACTTCTTTCTAACACTTCGGGTGCAATGTAATTCGGTGTACCGACCAGTGAATGTGCCAGTGTTCTTTGGTGTTCTCGCATTCTTCGTCTATTGAAAAGATAGGAAAACCATTAATAATCCCTTGTACACGAAATATTTAATAAAATAAAAACTTCTTTATGTCACTATTAACTCTGAGACCTACCGATCTATATATGGCCATTTCCGCTCGATTTTTACACATATCACTTATAGGGTAAAAGACCTTGCTTTTTCCTATATACGACTAGTTCAATATTAAAAGCTTCTAGAAGCACTCCGAGTGTAACAAAACTAAAAACTTTCATGGAAATTCTATCAAATTGATGAAAAGTTCAAGTTTTCGTATAGTCTGTTCACAACCTGGAAGCATTGTTTTTCTCGTAGATTTCCTGATTTGACTAAAGAAGCTCCGTACCTTAATGTCAATCGTTTGTACAATATGGGATTAGTTACAGTGTACTTTATCCTTGCGGACCGTCTTTGGGAATGCTTTAGCATATTTTCTTCTCAAATAGTTTGCTTTTAAGCGGACACCTCTGTAAGCGGATATATTTTTCGGTCCTGTAGGTGTCCGCTTAAGAGAAAATACACTGTAAATCGAAACTAGGACTATTTTTCGAAACTAATGAAATCTATTGATGCCTATACAGGGTGTTCCATACTCAATAGATCAAAAAAAAAAGGAGGTGATAGGGGGGGTCCAGACGGACAAAAAATCGTATGGCAGGGGGGGTCGCAAATGCACCCCTGAGGAGTTACATGCAAAAAACAATATTTTGGTTTTTTCCCTGGTGCTCCTCACTTACAGGCCTTAAATTCAAAATCACATATGATATGAAAAGCTTGGCGGTTTTCCGTTAACACTGCATACTACGATTTTAAATAAATCACCTCCGTTTTCTCTGTTACTACCATCTAAGCCTAAAATAGTGTAATTTTGGCTTTTAAAGTGATTTAATTCAAAAGAAATACGATCGAGCCTCTTTTTTTTACTCTTTTCGAAAACTTTGAGTTTTTCTCTTCAATTTGATACCATGGTTGCTAAAAAAAAAAGTTTCACAATCAATGCAAAACTAAGGTTTGAAAATAATTATTTTGTAATTTTGACTCCCAGAAAAGTTATTTTAATCAAATTTATTGAGCACACTTTTAGGCAGCATGAGAAAAAGAAAAATCTAAGAAATTTAAAAAATTCTCAATAGTGTTTTAGTTTTATATATCCGCCTAAAAGTATGCTCACCAATTTAGTCGAATTCTTTCCGCGCCTCTAGCTCCTTACGAGTGCAAGATGAACCCCCTTTTCCATACAATTTTTTGCTTGTATGGGTTCTCCCTATCACCTCCTTTTTTTTTTGATCCATTGAGTATGGAACACCCTGTATATTCCTACTTAACGTATAATGTTGATGATTCTAAAATTTAACGGGATTTTGAGTCTTCGTTTTTAAGCTAAAATTTAATTGGGGTTTATTAGGTTATGTTGCTGTATTTCTACCAAGGCTTATGAATCCTACGAAACGAAAATTTAATTTCAGTCTCAGATCTTTCTTTGAGTACTACCTTTCCAATACAGTAGGTCTAGTTCCATTTTCTGAATAATCTTCCCAAGGTTCCATTGAATCTTGTCTTGAATGATTTCCTGCAATAGAAATTTGCTTGTCTTAGCTCTCTTCGACTAGCCGACATGTCAAAGACATACCATTCTCTTGGTAATATTTCGAGTTATGCGTCCAACGAAACCCGGTGCAAAGTCCAAAATCGGTCAACTTTATGTGACCGTCCCTATCGATGAGTATATTATCAGGTTTGATATCCCTGCGGAGAAAGAAAATATTAGAATCTGGTTTGATGGGGCATTAATTTTGGTCAATTTACCTATGAATAAAACCCATTTTGTGTACACTTTCCACAGCGCAAGTTAATTCTGCTATGTAGAACCTAGCCAGCGGCTCTTCGAATATACCTTTTTTAATAAGCAGCGACATTAGATCACCACCTGAAAGTAAGGATTTCGTTTAGAATGTTGTAATTTTTATTTAGTCCTAATTTGAATGCTTCTTCATATTATATTATTATATTATTACCTGGTATATAGTCCATCACAAAGTATAAATTTTCCTTATCCTGAAAACTATAGTACAGCTTAACAACCCAATTGTTGTCCGCCTCCGCTAAAATATCACGTTCCGCTTTTACATGCGCGACCTGATTCCGTTTGAGCACATCGGCCTTGCGCAGTGTCTTCATGGCGTACAGATGATTCAATGTATCAATCTTACGCACGAGAGTCACTTCCCCAAAGGCTCCTACACCGATTGGCTTAATTTTAACAAACATGCTCTTGTCCATTTTGGCACGCCTCAGGCGAATGTAGTTGCTTTCCTTTTGATTGAGCATTTTACGCATTTCGATTTGCGTCTGATGGGGTAGCTTAATTTTCACCATCTCCTTTTCCAATTGATTACGACGGTATGCACGCTGCTTGGATGACTTAATAACGTTTTCCACATGCTGTTCCATAAAGAATTTGAATGCCTGCGGTGAGTACTGTCTTATACGATTATCCTTTCGTTCTTCTTCGGTTTCTTTTGACATTTTCTTTCGTTCGGGTATCGGTGAAGCATGCTCAATCTTTTTGCAATCTTCTTCCTTGCCATTCCCATTGTTATTACCGTTCCCGTTACCATTCCCATTGTTATTGCTATTTCCAGCTGGGGCGCCACCGGAGCCTGTACTCCCCGAACTGCTTGTTGTGCCATTGCTGCCGCTATTCTTTGCTGGAGGTATCGGTGGTGTTGTTGCCAAATTGTTGTTGATGATAGCATTATTGTTGAGCATATTCAAATGGTGGACAGCGCCACCAATGTTGCCAATGTTGCCTTTTGTGTCCATCATGACACTGGGGTTGTTGTTGTTTTATTGCTTTCGTTTGAGAGACATGCTGGCGAAGGTCTAGAACTTTGATATGGCGGGGGTGGTGGAAGTTGACGATTGCTGACGACCGTCGGATTAACTGTTGGTACGATCGCTTGCTTTTGCTGTGCGGCCAACGCTGCCGCGGCAACGGCACGCATTTGGGCTTGTTGCTGCTGCTGCTGCCTGCTGCTGATGGTGTTGATGGTGCTGTTTATGCTGCTTCACTTGCATGCTGATCGTGTACGAAGGCGGGTCTATGCATGGCGGTTTGCTGACTACGGTCCCATTGAGTGCGTTCGCAATTAGCGGGGGCGGTGTAGTTGTTGGCGTTGGCGGCGCTGGTTTCACAACCGTGGTTAGCGTGGTCGGCACACCAGCTGATAAGAGCGGCGATTGCACTTGTGGCACCTGTTGTTGTTGTTGTGTTGTTGTTGCTGCTGCTGCTGTGTTGTACTACGGCTACGGATTTTTGTGAGTAGGAAGGTGGTGCATTAAGGATATGCACAGGTGAATTCCCACATGCCGAGGATGGGGCAACTGGCGACTGTGGGGCAACGGCCGTTTGCAGTACCGGCTTCTGCACCTGCGTCGACTTAACGCTCTGCATAATGATCGGTTGTTGCGCTCGCGTTTGATACGATCTTGGCTGTGGTCGCGGCACTACTGTTGTCTGCAATGGCGGCAGAATTGCACTGTTCGTTACGGTAATCGGACTTGGTGAGCCAGTCGAAGGAGCCGAATAAATGCCACTGCTCGGAGATTTCCTATAGTCCGATTGAGATTGTGTCGGAGATTGTCGCGATTGCATCGATGCTGTGTAGCTTGGCGGTGGTGCTGGTGTTGCAACGACAACGGTATTCAGATGATAGGGCGGTGGTGGTGGTTCGACTGTACCACCAACATTTGACGCTTGATACAGGCTCAATGCGTTCATTTGTTGTGTAAGTTGTTGTTGGGTTGGTCCTTTCAGGCCGGGTGCACCGCTGGCAACACCATTCAGCGGTATCACCGGTGAGGTTCCGCGTGTCGAGCTCGGTGTCATAACCGCTGGGGAACGTCGTTTCAGTAGCTGATTCGATGGCAGTGGTGGTGTTGCTGTATTGGGATTCGTTGGATTACGCGGTGGTGGGGCTGGCGGAACTATGTCGCTAAAATTCGATGGCGATGGTGAATATTGGCCAGTGCTGGCGCGACTCGTACTGGTTAATTGTTGATGCGAGTGTGGACTATCCGAGCGTGAGCTACCGGCACCTGAGTCCAATGCCGGACTGCATCGCATATAGGGTCTGGGTAGTTCCCTTTCGATGCTTGGCTTACGAATTAGTTTTGTTGGAGCAACCAGAACCTGAAGTCCTTTCGCTATATGGCCGTTCAATTGGGCGGCCGGCACTTGAATTTGCACCACGTTTCCCGGTAACGGCGAAGCCGACGGGGACGGCTCCAAAGGTGCTTTGATATGATGATAGTCGGGCGGATCGATGCGTCCTCCATTGATGTTGATATTGTTGCGCAATGGTGTGTAATTCTGAAAAGGTAATAATAAATAGTTATCGAAATTTGTTCCAGTTGCTTTTATTTTTTTTTTAAGTTATTTTAATTTTTTTTTTTTTTAACTTAAAATGATTGAAATTTTTATTTTAATTTCTTTGTTTCTTTTACAATTTTAATTAAGTACCTAATTGTGATTTTCATTCTTGTCATTCGTGAGAGTTTAGGAGTTTAAAACCATTTTTTTAAAATATTTTTTTTTGATATGCCCGACTTTGAATATTTTTGATTTCTTTGATTACCAGACAAGTTGGAAAAGCTTTATTTTTGGGCAACCTAAAAATAAAATACATTTTATTAGTCCTTTTGACGGCCTCTGTGCCGTTGTGGTTGAGAGCTAACTTACGAAGCGAGAGGCTCTGGGGTTCAACTAAACAGCTGAGGTCACTTTTTTCTGTTTCTGTTTTTCTTTTTTCCCATTATTCATAGTATCACAACGGGCATATGTGAGGCCTAAGTGTGTCGCCCTTAATGGTGGCAGCCACACTAACCTAACCTAACCTAACTTAGAGGCTGTTTCCACTATAGCCGCATCTTGCTTTCGCATCTTCAAGATTAGAATTTTTGAGATTGGTGTTTCCATTAGCATTTTGCATGTAGCATCTTTCAAATCAGCTGATTTTTGTTTACAATCGAAATGCGTATGTCCAGCATACTCGCTCGCCTTCATTTTTTCATTGAAACAAAGGAATTTAATAAATTTTATTATAATATAGAATGGGTTTCTTACATTTCTTCTTGGTTTGCACCGCCATTTTTGCTGAAAATTTCTGAAATGCTGGCTATTCACATATGTTTCAATAGATATGTGCTGTTAAAATCGATAGATAATCGGAAAAAATCGCATTTTCTTCGCATCTTTTAAAGATGCAAAAAAGAAGCCGTTCAGAATACAACAACAATTGCATGTATATTCATACGGCATCTTTTCGCATCTTGCCAAAATGCTGAAAGATGCAAGATGCGGCTATAGTGGAAACGGCCTCTTAGTCCTTTAAGAATGATAAGCTTTCAATGATTATTGAAAGAAAAAAACTTTTTTAAGGCTAGGAAACAGTGCTCGGACTTGAAAATTTTTAAAGCTGGTAGATTTTTAAATAATAAGTGGTAGATTTTTTAAAAAAGTGTTAGATTTTTATAAAAAGTGGTAGATTTTTATAAAATATGGTAGAGTTTTATAAAAAGTGGTAGATTTAAAATTTGTTTAAAATGATAATGCAATATATCACATCTGATCATGTAGAAAATTGGGAAACTTAATTGTTTTTAGGCATTTGCTCTTGTTATAAAAAAATGTGTCAATATTTATTGAATGTCGTTAAACGCCAATACTGCCATTTTTGACAACATTACTGACAATAGGAAGCTGCGAACATATTTTTCAATAATACATAACATTGAACCACATTTTTTATGTTCTCAATTATTCTAAATGACCATAAAATAAATAAAACTAATGCATAAATAAGTAAAAAAAAAAAAATGGTAGATTTGGACCTAGCGTGGTAGAAGTGGTAGAAAGTGAAAATAGTGGTAGATCTACTACTAAAGTGGTAGAAGTCCGAGCACTGCCAGGAAAATGCTCTTCTTTCGTCAATTTTCAACTCATTAATTCAGGGTCACAAATGAAGAAAAATTAGTCAAATGGAAATCTAGTTTCCATCTGAAAATGTCATAATCTATTTTTTTTAGGATAATTTAAAGATTTTTTAATGACAATAAAAAAACGAATCTCTTAAATAACTGAACTGATGAAAACGTCAGAGCCTTAAAACCAAATAGCAAGCGAAGTTATATGTATGTCAGCAGAAAGAATCATTTTTTGAGGAAATTACTAGAAAAATACCAAAAGATATACAAAGTATTTATGGACCAACGACGTGGCTATTATGTTCAAAGAATTGAATATAATTATGAACATCACATAAACAAAGTTGACAAATTAGTTGAAGAAATTTTTGCGGTCATATGCAAAAAAAAAAAAAAAAAATTAAAAAAAAATACATAAATAAATAAATTTTAAAAAATATTTAAAAATATTAAAAAATAATTAAAAAATAAAACTCAAAAAATAAAACAATAAAAAATTTAAAAATTATGCAAAAATAAATCAAATAAAAAACAAAAAAATAAAGAAATAAAAACCAAACAAATAAACAGCAAACAATGTATGAAAAGTAAATAGATGATTGCAAAAAAAAAATATGTATTTTTTGTTCTTCATTTTTTCATCATACTTTCATATGCCTTTTTTATATGTATAATGTTTCACATTTGAAGAATACCAAATCCAAAATAAACTAAAACGTTTAAAAAGAGCACAGGACCGCGCTGCTGACTTGGGGGTATCATTAACATCAGCAGCGCATTTGTGACAAGGCCCCCATAGACAAACGACCGACCGACCGATCGATCGACCGACCGACCGACATAGACCAAGCACAGCACAGCCAAGCATACGTCTAACTTCTTATAAAATAAAAAATAGAACCAAAAGCGAAAAGAAAAAGATAAAAATTGGAATTTTCAGAAAATCTATTTTAAAACGCAACTACAAGATTTGAACGAGCACACCCAATGTTAGCATTTGGTGCCTATATGTGCATGTGGCCATCAATTGCCAGCAAGAGCCATTAGTATGGCTATAGAAAAATTTTCCTCCAAGACGACTTGTCGTCATTTTAAATTCAGAATTCTGCGAATAAATTAACAGTAGCAAAGAAAACGAGAAAACGAAAAAAAAAATAGAGGAATTATATGTACAAATAAAATATATGTGTAGGTATGTATATGAAGAAATTAAATATTCGACAAAAGACTATAAAGTTTTGCATACGCAAAGTTATAAAATTCTAGATAATTATTATTTTTATTTTTATTTTATTATGAGTTAATTTAATTGTTCACGATTTAATGACTTATCAAAGAATATTCGATGCGTTTTAATCGGAAATGAAAATGATAAAGAGGAAGACACGAAAATAATTCCATATTTTCATCTTGTTTTATATGCTAGAATTTTACATCAAAGAAATGCAACTCTGTCTTTCCAACATATTTACACATTATTGCTTTCAAGCTATATTAATGGTTTGTGGTGCATTTCATTAAGAATCTGGGAACATCATTGGGCCCAAAAATGATAATCTTTTCAAATAACGAACCTTAAATATTGGGCAAAAATGTCCTACTTGTCACGCACTCGTCATGGCCATCCTGAGCAGAAATTATGTTATTTCAGTGCCTAAATGATGTTAAACGCTTTCAAGTTGTAAGTCCTTGAGAATCACATCAACAGTTTTTTTCAATTATAATGAGCTAAGACCTAAAAAGTGAGTGTGGCTGGGTGTGACAGTCGCAATAGAATCGCCCTATAATAAAGGCTTCATGGCACGACATAAAAATAGCA
This sequence comes from Chlorops oryzae, assembly GCA_020466095.1. NCBI lineage: Eukaryota > Metazoa > Arthropoda > Insecta > Diptera > Chloropidae > Chlorops > Chlorops oryzae. The sequence goes on along the minus strand of CM035807.1, from coordinate 3,844,837 downwards.
TCATACAACATGGTTCAGACGTCGGGTACACTCAATGGATAAAGTTATCTTTGGAGGAAACATCATAATTTTTCCTCATATAACTAACGAGCTAACGTGGCTTATATCGTATTGTACATTGTAGGTATGATTCTGATAAAGTCATAATTCGATCTTCAATAGCAAAAAGTTTTAAGTGCCTCGGCCACGGTACGACGAGAGGCTTACGACAGCGTGATAATAGCCCAGCGGCAAATATCCCGCTGACATCATCGATGAAGTCAGGGTGACCTTGGATCCGGTATGCATGACAATTCATATGAGACTTGGTATGACATTTGTACAGGAGATGGACAGGGAATTCACCGGTGACATTGTCATGCTGGGGGGTGCGCGATGGCGAAAAAAGCATTTGAGAGCAGCACATTTGCTCTTTTCTCTCTAAATGTCAATTTATAGAAACTAGTTTGATAACTTCTCTTCTTTGTCCTCTCTTTGGATATTTCGCAATTTAAAAAAAAATCTATTTTTAAAAATTTTTATTCGCCTCAGCCAGGGATCGAACTTGCGATCTTCGAATTATGAGTCGAGCACTCACCATCTACGCCACTTCATGCTAGCGTTCAACTGACGCTAAAACCTTATTTAAATTTCAATAGCCAATGAGATTCAAGCATGTGAACAGCATCCCTCCACGATGACATGCATGACAATGTCACCTATATGTCATCGATGACATCACTGATGACATTGTCATGCAGGAGATAATTTTCCCCTGGGAGTGTACTGTTCACATGGACGATCACTGTTGCGATTTTCGGGGATTCTCCTCTAAATTAAAAGACATTTATTATCTTAAGTGGAATCCAAAGGCCGAAATTTTATTTTTGGAAGAATTCAAAAATAAATTTTATGGCACTTTGCCCTTTTTTTTAGGACATTTAGGGGAATATTCCCCTAAAAAACTGGCTTCCGACATGGCCTACTGGTTTGTATGAGGTCGGAGCGTTGTAGGAACCAAGCAACCGCTACTAAAGTCCGATTTAGACTAGGAAATTCTGATTGAAGATTTATATTTATTGGCGAGAAGGCGATGGGGAGCAAACAACACAACAACAACGACTATTTTGAGCTGCTCTTCAATCAGAATTGCCTAGTCTTAACCGGACCTAAAATAACTTTTTATGAAATTTTTTGAGCAGAAACCGAATGTCGGATACTACGTGTCGTAACGTTTGCGCGTGGGTGCATACTACACACATATACGGCGATGTAGTAAGCTCGGTGGTACCGTGGCCGAGCCACTTTATATGCAATCCTTTGATTCGTTGTCGAATTAATTGTTCGGAAAGTGTTGATTTTTTTTTTAAATGGAATTTTCACTGCACTGGTATTTTTCGATGCTATTTATGGTTTTTTTTGGCGAAAATTCCGCAATGATGGGAGGTTGCAGATGTTTGTTTTTTGCACTTTCTTTTGAAAGAAAACAACATGGGAAATGTTTCAAATGGAATCTCTGAACGTTTCCCAGTGAAATACTCATTGATAAAGGCAGAAAATACCAAAGCTAGATGCCTTGCATTCTTGCCATTGACCTTGCAGGCTCTGGTCTGTTTGAGTGAAAACTCAAAAGATTTACAACAATGAAAAATTTAGAACAATTTGAGCTTAAGATGTATGTATATGTAGGTACATATGTGTATGAATGTATTTGACTAACTTTGAAAGTTTTGATATCAAGCAGATTGCGTGAGTTAAAATATATTCATGGGCTTAACTTTTTGTATCTTTCGGATTTTTTATCATCTTGAAACGAATACCCTTCTTCGCCGTCTTGCTCGGACATGAAGCGCTACTCTCGGAATAAGAACATTTCGAAAATTCTTGCAACAAAGTTAGGGCAACTTAAAGAAACGAAACGAAACGAAAAGAAAAAGAACAAGCGTAAAGGAAAATAAAGAATGAAGAAGTCTTGGAGCATATGTATGTATGTATGTATGTATATAAAAAAGCAAGCAACCTTTGCAATGCTAGCGGCACAAACGATAAATTCCTGCCGTCGCGTAGTAATCTCATACGCCGAATTCCTGAAAGTCATGAGCAAAAGAGAACCCCAAACAATAAGGCCAGATGTGCTGCATTTTAACGCAATGCCCTTGCATCGTTGATGCATGATGGTCTCTTTTGGTATTGCATCCGAAGGCAGGCAGGCAGGCAGGCACGCACGAGTGTGCGAGTGAGCGAGAGAGCGAAAGAACGAGTGATTGAACGGACGACTGAACCAGTGAGTGAGTGTAAGTGAATGAGCTCCCGCCATCGGTTTTCAATTTATACGCTTCCACACGATCTCACAATGCATAGCGACCGACAGACAGACGGACGGACATCAAGAAGACAAGCACACAATCATATGAGCGCATGCATACCGACAGAGGCATAGAAGGACTGAACTATATAGGATTTGTTCTCGTAATATACAATATACGAGTGTTGTTTTTTTTTTTTATTCCCTTCTTTTTGCTGTCTTTAAGGTTGTTGGAGTTGTTGCCTTTTGTCGTTTTGGGCCGCACTGACGATCATTTTATGTTCGATGCTTCTGTATTACGCCCCATAGGGACGAATGTCTTTTCAAGAGAAACACGTGGAAAAATATCAAGGAGAAACAAAAAACAACAAAAAAGTATAAGAACCGAAAAGCAAAATAAAAGTGAAAAAAAGTCGTGGCAGCAGCAATTCCACTTTCATGATTTCTTGATTCACAACATTCAAGTTGAAATCCTTGAGGGAACGCTAAATATGCGTACGCTCCTCAGATGCTCTTTTGTGCTCGAAGAAAGAGCGATGCTTTTTTTCGATATTCGTAAAAAAAAAAAATGTTACGGCTGATGGGTGATATTTACGATAAGAACCTTTTGTAGATGATCTCGTATAAAGGAGAATTGATGAATATTTTACCTCAAGAATTCGATCGTAATTCAAGAACCACTACCGATACAAGTTGAAGTAGCTCTCGAAGATTAAGATCATTAAGAGGGATTAATTTCTAACAAAAAAAAAAAAAAAAAAAAAAAAAAAAAAAAAAAAAAAAAAGGAACCAAGCAATTAAGAAGTGCTTATTTCCTTTCTCCTACACCTCAGCAGATCTAAACTGAGACTGATGGTAGGATTCCTAACAGGGCATTACCTACACTACAAGCACATGAGACGTATCGGTATATCCGAAATGAATGAGTGTAGATACTGTACTAAAGATGATGAGACATCAGAACATATAATAAGAGAGTGTCCTGTATTAATCCACAGCAGGAGGTGCACTCTTTATGAAGAAAAACTGGACAGGCAAGAACTATCCAGTATCACTGTGAAATTGGCATCTAAGTTGAAGGAAAAAAAAAATTTTTTTTTTTTTGGCAATCGATTGTACCATGTTTCGTTTCGTTAGTACCAAGAATTTTGCGAACATCCGCATGCGGATCCGCAAATGCGGAACTTCCAAAAAAAAATTTCTCTGCAATCGATTGTAATATGTCTTGTTTCGTTAGTAGCAAGAATTTTGCGAGCATCCGTTTCCGCATCCGGATCCGCAAATGCGGAACTTCCAAAAAAAAATTTCTCTGCAATCGATTGTAATATGTCTTGTTTCGTTAGTAGCAAGAATTTTGCGAGCATCCGTTTCCGCATCCGGATCCGCAAATGCGGAACTTCCAAAAAAATTTCTCTGCAATCGAATGTAACATGTCTTGTTTCGTTAGTACCCAGAATGTTGCGATTACTCACACCCACTTCCGTAATTGCGGAACTTCGACTATTGTGTCCGCATCCGCATAAATTTCCATATATTCATCTGCATATTGTAACAGGTTGGCTGATAAGTCCCCGGTCTAACAAAGAAAAACACATTTTTTTTGTCAAAATTCGTTTTTATTATTCAACATAGTTCCCTTCAAGAGCGATACAACGATTATAACGACCTTCCAATTTTTTGATACCATTTTGGTAGTACTCCTTCGGTTTTGCCTCAAAATAGGCCTCAGTTTCGGCGATCACCTCCATTGCAGCCAAATTTTTTCCCTGCGAGCATCCTTTTGAGGTCTGAGAACAAGAAAAAGTCGCTGGGGGCCAGATCTGGAGAATACGGTGGGTGGGGAAGCAATTCGAAGCCTAATTCATGAATTTTTGCCATCGTTCTCAATGACTTGTGGCACGGTGCGTTGTGTTGGTGGAACAACACTTTTTTCTTCTTCATATGGGGCCGTTTTGCCGCGATTTCGACCTTCAAACGCTCCAATAACGACATATAATAGTCACTGTTGATGGTTTTTCCCTTCTCAAGATAATCGATAAAAATTATTCCATGCCCATCCCAAAAAACAGAGGCCATTACTTTGCCAGCGGACTTTTGAGTATTTCCACGCTTCGGAGACGGTTCACCGATCGCTGTCCACTCAGCCGACTGTCGATTGGACTCAGGAGTGTAGTGATAGAGCCATGTTTTATCCATTGTCACATATCGACGCAAAAACTCGGGTGTATTGCGAGTTAACAGCTGCAAACACCGCTCAGAATCATCAACACGTTGTTGTTTTTGGTCAAATGTGAGCTCGCGCGGCATCCATTTTGCACAGAGCTTTTTCATATCCAAATATTGATGAATGATATGACCAACACGTTCCTTTGATATCTTTAAGGCCTCTGCTATCTCGATCATTTTCATTTTACGGTCATTCAAAATCATTTTGTGAATTTTTTTGATGTTTTCGTCGGTAACCACCTCTTTCGGGCGTCCACTGCGTTCACCGTCCTCCGTGCTCATTTCACCACGCTTGAATTTTGCATACCAATCAATTATTGTTGATTTTCCTGGGGCAGAGTCCGGAAACTCATTATCAAGCCAAGTTTTTGCTTCCACTGTATTTTTTCACTTCAGAAAACAGTATTTTATCAAAACACGAAATTCCTTTTTTTCCATTTTTTTCACAATAACAAAAGTTGCTTCACAAAAGACGCTCTATCTCACAAACTAATTGACTTACAGACGTCAAATTTTGACACGAATCATTTGAAGGTTGCCACTATATAAAAATAATATGCATTTAATACTAGCGACGCCATCTATGTGTCAGACCGGGGACTTATCAGCCAACCTGTTATGTCAAAAACCGTATCCGAAGGATCTCTGGAGGTAATAACGTCCAGACGCAGGAACTAACCTCCGGATGGAGGTACTAAGGTCTAGAATAATTTTATATATGGTTGCACTATTTTTTATGGAGGTACTAACGTCCGGATGGAGGTACTAACATCTAGAATAGCTTTATATCTCCAGCCGGACGTTAGTACCTCCATCAAATTAAAAATATCCAAGCATGAGTTCCCCCCTTCAACGGTCTCTTCTGATCGATCGACTGACTGATATCCGATAATCTCAGGAATTATTGTGCTTCATTGTACTACGTTTGGGGACACAAAAGAACCGATCAAAATGGAACTGAATAAAATCCAAGGTTGATCAATAAAGTACATACATTAGGTACCAATTAATTTTGAATAACGTTCAACTTACTAATTGGATTAATTAAATTTCAAGTGCTTTCACTTTGTGGGCATGTTGTAATGCCTTCAAAACGACGACAAAATTGTTCGAAGAAAGCAAAGAAGGTTAGATTTAGCGGTTGCTTAAATACGCGTAGTGCTTAATCGACGAAAAAATTAGTTGTGACAAAATGAGAGAAGACCGTTAAATCGGCCTAGTTTTGCGGCAATTCGAAGCAATCGAATAGAAAATTCAATTAGAAGGAAAAGAAAAAAATAAAAAAAATAAAACAAATAAAAAAATAACAAATAAAAAAAAAAAATAAAAAAAAATAATAAAATAAATAAATCACAAATAAATAAAATTAAAAATTCGAAAAAAGACAGTCTGGATGTGAGTTCATTGCACAATTGATGATAAATAAATATCGAGAAAATATTCATGTGTAGGGGTGTACGCACAGCAAATAATAATGAAAAATTTGTGAATAAAATTTCGTGAAAAAAAATCACTGACCGAAATAACTTTGAACCTGAAATTTTAATATGAATTTATAGCGATTTCTACAAAGCATCAATTTAAATAATTCGCGTGCACGCTCAAGACAAAGTATCCATCGCATAAACATTAGGAAACTTTTCATAAATGAAGAAAATTTTTTGAAAATTAATTCTTAAGAGCTTTATACGTAGAATTCATAGGTACCCAGCAGGCAAAATGAGCTCACAAAATCGAAAATTTCTCTGATAGCTCGCAATGAGCTCAATATGAGCTAAATATGAGATCCTTCAGGTAAACGAAAAATGAAATTTATTGTGATCTCATAATGAGCTCATACTAACATCAATCTGAAGGATTTTTTGGAGCTAATTATGATATATTTGTGTGGTGTATAATGAGATCATAATAACATCAATCTAAATAGGTTTTTCGAGTTAATTATAAGGTATTTGTGAGATGTATAATTTTTAAAATCTAGTGACTCTGATTTGAAATTTGAACATTCTAATGTCAATGGAGTTCAATTAAAATGTTAAGGGCCCTCTCCAGCTCTGTAAGGAATCTCAGCAGGAATTTTCTTGATATTCCTTAAAGGAAAAAACGTAGCATAATTTCATTTTTTAATGCAATAGTGACAATCTATATATCTATATATTTTACGTCAAGACGAAAAAGCTGTTAAAAAATTTGTTAAAATGGATTCGGACTTCTATGTGTATAATATTTATCGGTAATAGTTTCTTATAATCGAAAATTTTTTATTTCATTTATCCATTTCTGAACGCTAAAAGTACACACTGAACGTTGTTAAATCCATTAAATTTTTTTCGAACTTGCCTCTTCTGTCAAAATTCCTTTCAGAAAGAACGGAAAATTCAATATTTCTAACAGAAAAATCTGTGTTACCGTGTTTTATTTACAGCAAAAAAGGGAGCGAAAACAGAAACTACTTTTTGACGAACTGGAGACTGTTAACAGAAAATTTCTGACACAAAAATTCCTTCAGCATTTCTTAAGCTTTTTTTTATATGAAGTTTTTCATTTCTGACAGAGCTGGAGAGGGCCCTTTAAGTTGAAATTTTTTTTAACAAGACGGAATTAGTTAGCATACAATAATTGAATAAAATAATTGAAAAGGATGTCGCAAAATGTAAGCACTTATTTTCAATAGTTAGTTCCATGAACCCCAATACCAATATTTTCAGGGCCACCCTATCTTAGAGGGTAAAATTCTACACAAATATAAAAGAAGTGGAACCTTCATCAGAGACAAGCGGAAATATTTGAGGATGGCATTTGGAAATTCTGAAACTAGTAAAGCCATTTCTAGTAGTACCGATTCAAGTTTTTCCGATGAGACCGTTTTTCTATATGAAGAAACAACTCAAATAAATCATAATTTGAAGACTGATTATTTGGAGGATGATTCAGATCTCGATATGAGAATAGGAGATGCAATCGTTGGAATACGAATTTGGGCTAGCAGGAATGTTATCGGTAGAAATGCAATAAGCGAGTTGCTTTGCGTTCTAAATAAACTACTGCCAGGAAAATTTCCAACTGACGGAAGAACTGTTCTGATGATACCTAAATCAGTAGAAGTGACCAACATAGGTGAAGGATGTAAATATTGGCACCAAGGTGTAGAAACTTGTTTAAAGAGGGCTTTCTGTAATTTAGCAGAGGATAAAAGCGTTTTGTTGAATATTAATGTCGATGGCTTGCCAATTTTTAACAGCTCAACTGAGCAATTTTGGCCAATACTGGCGAATGTTGAAGAAATTATAAAGGATCCATTTGTAATTGGAATATATAGCGGAGATCGAAAACCCCCATCGCTGGGTATTTATTTGGACAAATTTGTAAATGACATGAACTACATAATGAAAAATGGAATAACGATAAATGGTTTTCGTTTAACGGTTGGAATACGGTGCTTTATATGTGATTCACCTGCACGTGCCTATATTAAAGGTATATAATTTTCTCTTTTTTTTATATCAAAATTCCTAGGAACAAATGTACTTTACGGGCGTTTCTGGGATTTGGCTCATTTTCGGTATAAATGATCTGCAATCAAATTTGATGTCCCAGAAAGGGTCGTTAAGTTCAGTCAAGCCAATTCCTATTATTAAGATTTTCTCTCTCTTTACATTAGGAGTTAAAAGCTTCAATGCCTCACATGGGTGTACCAGGTGCAATATTGAGGGATTTTATTCGATGCGAAGTCGCAGGACTTACTTTCCAGTAGTACTTCATGCTTCTAAAAGAACGGATTTATCGTTTAGAAATAGATTCGATCCCGAACACCATAAAGAAATGTCACCATTAGAGGATTTGCCAATAAATATGGTTGATGACTTTGTTATAGCCGATCCGCTACACCTAATTCATCTTGGCGTAATGAAAAGATACTTACAAGCATGGTGCACTCCAAAATGTTTTCTAAAAACGAAGTGGAGTGCATCGCAGAAAATCCATATCACCGGTTATTTGAAAACTATCAAGCTACCAAAAGAAATTCATCGAAAAGTTCGAGGGTTACATCAGCTTGCGCAATGGAAAGGAACTGAGTACAGAAGTTTTTTCTTTTACTTATCTATCGTTGTGTTTAGGCAGCATATAGAAAAAAAGGTTTTCGTTAACTTTTTGTATCTGTATACGGCCGTAACTTTATGCTCAAACGATATATTTAAAAGTAAATTAAATGAAGCCGACGAACTATTTTGTAGATATGTGAGAGGTTTTGCTGAAGTATTCGGTGCGGACACTATAACGAGTAATATGCATCAGTTATTGCATGTTGTCGATGACGTCAAAAAGTTTGGATGTTTGGATTCAATTTCCGCTTATCCATTTGAGAGTAAACTTTATCGAATCAAAAAGTTATTAAAACCTGGTCATTCTGCTATTGTGCAAGCGGCCAAATGTATAACGGAAGCAAATTTCTCACCAAACATTGACAGCGCCAGTTTAAATAAGTTGAAATATCCAACAACATTGAAACCATTTAGACTAGCAAATGCGAATTTTTTTCTTGAATTAAAAATCACAGAAGATTTTTATTACATACATCAATAAAATAATCAATAATTATAATAACTGTGGATGTGACATTCCCTCTCATTCTAGGATCCCTTACCCTATGACTAATCCTTGAGGCACCCGGTATAGCTACAAGGGTAACCTAAGGTCATTCGGTATTGGGGACTCCAATCTCAGGGCAAAATATATTCGTGTTATAGTTAACGGATTTTCCTCGGCGTCTCGCTACCGCTCTGCTTTGAGACAAATTGCTTCTTTTTGCCGGTCAATTAACTTCTGGGAAAAAAAAATTTTTGTTTTTGCCTCTGTCGAGAATCGAACCCACATCCATCAGATTACAAACCAAGCACGCTACCGCTACACTATTGACGGCCTTATATTCTCAAGTCTTTAAATCAAATATGAACATTTCTTTTCTTTCTTATTGGACCTGTCAAAGAAAATGAGCTAAATATGAAGTAAATGTGATATATCTATGAGCTATAAATTTATCTCATATTTAGCTCATACTGAGCTTCGAAAGGTGCTCCAAATAACTCATATATACCTCATATTTATATAACATAGCGCTATTTTGGACTTAAAACAAAAAATTTTCAAATCATAAATAGCTCATATTGAGCTTTTTTGCAGCTAAAATGCCTGCTGGGTACACACACACACACAACCATATTCAATGCAAGATTTTTCCGATATTTAAAAATTTTTGTTTTTTCATTCTTTTGGTCTTTTGTTTTTATAAGAGAAATTTTAAAAAAAAAAAAAAAAAAATTATTAAAACATATTTCGAAGAAATTCCGCAGAAAATATTTTTTGGCATGCAAATGTGTATTTATGTATGTATGCATGTGTGTTTCTCGGTGTAGGTAAATATGTATATTCATAAATGAATAAAAAAATCAAATACAAAAAGGAAAAACACAGGCACAAAGAAAACTGGCGTATATTTGTTTTTTTTTTTTCGTTTTTGAATTTTCAAAATATTTTGCTTACAAAGAAATACAGAAGATAAGAATTCATTGGAAATTCTTGTGTACTATTTTCTGAGATTTGGAAATGAAAAAAAAAATTATTAATTACTATTTCTGAAGGCAGTGAATTTATTTGCTATAGAAAGTGAGATCGATGGAAAGTATTGACCATCGCAATTGATGTTGTACGGGGGCACGAAAAATGGCAATTCCTTGGAACGAGAAAAATTCGTAGAAGCGGGGAATTTTTTATTCTAGACCAATGATTGACCTTTCCCGCTATTTGTTGAAAGCCAAAAAAATATCGGGGAGTTCTACTAATTGTCTATAGGTGGCGTTGCAGACAGAATGTTTGCAGTTTGGAATATTAAACAAATAAATTTGTGAGAGCCCGGTGTAGAGGATCTGAATGTGTGAGAAAACTCGGATATTATAAAAATTGGAGAGAGAGAGAGGGAGAGAGAGAGAGAGAGAGAGAAGAGAGAGAGAGAGAAAAGAGAGAGAAGAGAAGGAGAGAGAAGAGAGAGAGAGAAGAGAGGGAGGGAGAGAGAGAGAGAGAGAGAGGAGAGATAAGAGATAGAGAGAAGAGAGAGGAGAGATAAGAGATAGAGAGAAGACAGAGGAGATAGAGAGAGAGGAGAGATAAGAGATAGAGAGAAGACGAGGAGAGAGAGAGAGGAGAGATAAAAGAGAGAGGAGAGATAAGAGATAGAGAGAAGACAGAGGAGAGAGGAGAGAGAGATAGAGAAAGGAGAGAGGAGAGAGAAGAGAGAGAAAAGAGAGAGAAGAGAGAGAGAAGAAAGAGAGAGAGAGAGAGAGAGAGAGAGAGAGAAGAGAGAGAGAGAGAGAGAGAGAGAGAGAGAGAGAGAGAGAGAGAAGAGAGAAGAAGAGAGAGAGAAGAGAGAGAGAAGAGAGAGAGAAGAGAGAGAGAGAAGAGAGAGAGAGAACAGAGAGAATTGAGAGAGAAGAGAGAGAGAAGAGAGAGAGAAGAGAGAGAAGAGAAGAGAGAGAGAGAAGAGAGAGAGAGAAGAGAGAGAGAGAGAAGAGAGAAAGAATTGAGAGAGAAGAGAGAGAAAGAATTGAAAGAGAAGAGAGAGAAAAAGTTGAGAGAGAAGAGATAGAAAAAACTGGAAGAGAGAGAAAAATTGAGAGAGAGAAGAGAGAGAGAATTGAAAAAAAGAGAGAAGGAAGAGAGATAGATGAAGTAGCTTAAAGTATAGGAGGAGGAGGTGAGAAGGTGAGATGAAAATCTTGCCAGAAAACCATTGAATCCTCAGCATATCTAGAGCTATCGTTCAAATTCTTATTATCTTTAAAGAGCCAAAAATTCCGCCATGGGACCGAAATTATTACTTCTAAGACGGTCTTACGACATTTTTTGTTCCGCTTTTCTCGGCTTACAGAGGAGAAATTGTCAAAGGATCCGCAATGCATCTCTACATAGATATATCATTGACTAGTTTTACGAAGTGGACATATCACTTCGTGCTTCTATACTTTGGATTTGACTTCATCCAGTCAGATATCTCAGAAAGTCTGAACTTATTTCCCCCACATCGTTTCTCTGCTCTCTTAAAAGCGAAATCTTTTTGAAAACGAATTGAAAGAACAATTCCGGAAACCGAAATGTCTGACGCGGCTGCAAAAGATACGCTCCGATAATAATCGATATTAAAACGTAAAAGTACTGCTTAATTAAATTTGTTAAAAGTTGTGTAATTCGGCATGAAAAGAGCCGAAAATATCTAAAATAATTTATAATTAGCATAAAAAATAAAGGAAAATAAAATAAGACGAAAACATTTTCTTAATTAGGATTGTTAAAAAGCAAAACCTGAAATCGGTTAAAAAATCTAACGCAAAATATTCCGTTTCCGCTGAATTAACTTTTTTTTAAAGCGAATCGTAAAAATGTGTTGACTGATAAGATTATTACTAATTAATTCAAGCAAGCAAATGTGTCAGCCCTATGGAATTTTCTCTAATCTCTTTGATCATATTTTTTTTCTCTCTCTCTCTTTCTTTCTTTCCTGGCTGTAGTGTGCAATTAAAGCGAGTCGCGGCATTGGCACTTTCCGCTCCATTCGGTCGTGATTATTGCGATTCGGTTTGTTCTTTTAAGGAATGGCATTCCGATTTTAATACAATTATCACGCATAAATTTGTTTAGGCTTATCTCTTCTATTTGGGCATAAAGGAAAGAAAGAAAAAAAAAATTATTTATGTAAAAGATTCACATCGCTGCGGCAATGAGAGGGAAAATTAAGCTACTAGACTATTCGAGTATTAACCAAATGTCTATGAAAAGCGCAAAGTTCTAACAGCTTAAACAATTTCTTTGGACTAAAAAGAGGTCCAATTTTTGAGTGATTAAATGTCGGAGTGGCTTCATTGAGTGGAAATTTAAAAACGAATCGAACTGGTATATTTGTGACTACTTGGGTAGTAAATAGTGGGCGATTAGTATGATTTACTGCTGGGATATGAAAGCATACCCAACAAACCAAAGTGTAAATGTTAGACAACAAACTATTTCAAAAAACTTTTTGTAAGCACAATATATAAGTGATTTATAAAAACTTACAAAAATCCTTATAAAAAACGTTTTGTAACTCTAAAATCTACACATTTAAAAATCGCATACAAATATCTCCAAAATAAATCTTTTATAAACATTAAATATAAACTATTTACAATTGCTTATAAAACGCTTGCTTTGCTAGCATTAATAAGCTTTTCAAAACTTGTCTTGCTGATATAAAAAAATCACCGCTATGTAAATCAAATTCTTAAGAATTTTTGACAAACCGCGAGTATTGCAGTCTTTTGCTCTTGCGCTTGTTTAGTTTATGTGGAAATTTCAAGTGACAAGCATTGACAAAATTTGTGAAAAACTGTTGGGGAAGATTAATGGCAGACACTTTAGCGGAAAAATTTGCTTGACGGGGAACAGATTCCAAGAGGTCAATAAAAGATACCAACGTTGCAATGGCCATAAAAAGTAAGCAAAGTTTCCCAAATTTTTTTAAGACTTGCAATAATAAGGCAATCTATGCATTTCAGATACCTTCAGGATTAAATTTGAAAAACCCGACGGAGAATTTGCGAGAGCAACCAAATAGTTTTTCAAATTTTCCAGAAATCGGCAAAAACTTAAAGCTGCCAAGACTACTGCTACGACTACTTCAACCATTCAACCAGAATAAGGTCCTTTTTACTTTTTACTTAAAATATTTGTTTATATAAATTTAATGAGTGTTTGTTAAAGAAAACTTAGGTTGGGCTGTTTGACTATAATAAGGTCCTTTTTAATTTTTACTTAAAATGATTGTTTAATAAAAATTTAATAAATGCTTGCTAAAGAAAAAATTGTTTTTTGGTTTTGGAGAAAAGAATTTGTGCAAGCTTGGAAAACGTTTAATAGCTCACTTACAAAACCTTTTCTTGTAAATAGGAAGTGTTCGTTTTTACAGGTTATTTTCAACCGTATATAGAGAACCTTTAGAAAGCATTACAAAACATTTAAAAATATAGTTTTCAAAGAGAAAATATAAGCTTACCAAATGTTTTTTGGAAGCACTACAAAACTTTAAAATAAACGTTTTGTAAACAAAATGATAAGCTTATAAAAAGGGGTGCCGTTTCGTTGGTTTTTCGCTTATACTGATATGTTTTTAAAACGAACTTCAAAGGTTTTGGAAACTTATTGTAAGCCTAGGCTTGAGTTGACAAGCTTTAAAAAAGCTTATTTTTAGCGAAATTGTTTGTTGGGTAAAGACATAAATATCAATATATACAAAATCTTGAGAGCTCGGTCAAGTCCGACTTTGATCTACACACACACACACACACACACTCACATTGTGTTTTAAAGATTATAATCTATAGATATAAAAGGAAACGAGCATGGGATGCGCAATAAATTTGGATTAGGCGTGCCTAATAAAGTCGCATTATCAGGTTCAAATTTTGCTGGAAAAAAAGTCCAGTTAATACGGCAGGTCGATCTAAGTTTTGAGATCTCTTAGAGATAGCATTCTTAAGATCCTCTTAAAGGCGAGAGAAAGAGAGAGAGAGAGAGAGAGAAAGAGAGAGAGAGAGAAAGAGAGAGAGAGAGAGAAAGAGATAGAGAGAGAAAGATAAAGATAAAGAGAGAGAGAAAGAGAAAGAAAGAAAGAGAGAGAGAAAGAAAGAAAGAGAGAGAGAAAGAAAGAAATAGAGAGAGAGAAAGAAATAAATAGAGAGAGAAAGAGAGAGAGAGAGAGAGAGAGAAGAAAAAGAAAGAGAGAGAGAGAAAAAAAGAGAGATAGAGAAAGAGAGAAGGAGGGTGGTAGAGGAAGAAAGAAAGAGAGAGAGGGAGGGTGGTAGAGGCAGAAAGAAAGAGAGAGAGAGTGAGGGTGGTAGAGGGAGAAAGAGACAGTTAGGGTGGGAGAGGGGAAAGAGACAGCGAGGGTGGTAGAGGGGAAAGAGACAGCGAGGGTGGTAGAGGGGAAAGAGACAGCGAGGGAGGCAGAGGGGGGAATGAGATTGAGAGGCTGTGAGTGAGGAGGAGGGAAGGAGGGGGGAGGGGGGGGGGAAAGAGATTCAGCGAGGGGTGGGTGATAGGGGGAAAGAGATTCATCGGGAGGTGGGAGAGTGAGTGAGAGAGAGAGAGAGAGTAGGTAATAAATTGATTTTCTGAAAATGTTTAGTAGTCATCATCACTTTTTTCTACATTCTTTTCTCCTAACGCGGTACGAATTTCGTGCGATCAGCTATGTGGTATCTAAACATAAGTATAATTTCTTCTAGCTGTTACACGATCTTCACAATTTTTTTATACCCTCTTGAAGACTCGTTTTACAAATTGACTCGTTTGTCCATTGTGGGCGTTGTTGAAAGCGTTGTCGACGCGTTTTCAATGAATTTCCAAGCGATTAACATTTTAAAAGCCTTTATATGGCATTCTAATAATTTACGCCACATTTGGCATTAGTGTTTTATTTTTATTTTTTTCTTCTTTGTATATTTTCTATTTCATTTTTTTTTTAAATATATTTTTTTTATTCATAATAATAGTAGTAATAATTTATACCCGAAAGCTTTTTTTCTAATCAGCATAACAATTAAAAGTATATTCCTATTTTTGGCATTATATTGGCATTAACATATTTATCGATATGTCTATGGGATTCTTAAAGTCGTTGAGAATTCAAAGAAATCAAAATTTTTTCTTCACCATAAAGATTAAACCATTTCGAATTAAAGAGCGTACAAAGAGAATATGCAAATAGGAGCGAGAATATGCTGCGAAGAATAAAAAATACAGTTATAAAAATACAAAAAGAAAAAAAGAAAAATCGAAACCAAACAAAATAAATAAATGATAATATGTAAGATTAGATGAATGCGTCGTCGTCGTCGGTCGTCTGCATGATTATCATACGAATTCGAAAAAATGACTCCAATCAATTCTAAAACGGATTTATGAACTTCTGCTTGAGTTTGATTTTGAATTTGAATTGAAATTCGATTTCGAATATTTGAATTTTTCAGCTAATGACGCTCCAAAATCGTTCACGGCGTGATATGTCACATAATAATAGAAATCGTATTGTTTTTTGCAACTGTGAACACCAATTCTCTGTGCCAATTAACAATGCCTTATTTATGAAATTATCACAGCTGCCGCTGCCTGCTGCCGTTGCCCATGAGACGTCGTTAAGCATAGCAACAGTAGGACAAAACGATAATCTACTTAGAAAATCATTCTGTGCTGATCTTTGAGCAGTGAACAAAAGGCATCGAACAAATGGTTGAATCGAAAATAAGTGGATATGAATTTTTTCCTTTTTTTTTTTTATACGCAAAATATTTGCTCGGAATGTTTTAGATTTAAACTATGAATTCGAACATTTTTTCTCCATTAACACGCAAAAGGAAACCATTTTTTTTTTGTTCCTCTCTTTTCTTTTGAGTGCTAAAAACTAATTGACAACACACGCCTTCGATCGTGCGATGTACAGGTGACACATTTTTGTTCCTTTATTTGTCGAGCTCACTAAACCGATCGGACGTACTGTCGTTCAACTTGACTTCGTCGCTTTTGGCAGTGAATTATGAGAAATATTTCAATAGTCATTATACCTACCATGAGGTATGGCAGAGTTTCACTAAAAAAAAAAAAATACGCACAATAATTTCAACACTTTGATCTCGTCAGAATTATTTTCTAACAAAATTTTTTACATCAGCCAGTTTTTAAATTCACCCATACTTAATGTACATTCCCAGCCGGAACTGTGTACGAGAGGTGCTCGAACACGCTGCTAATATACAAGAACTGCCCACTATTCCTAATACATGTCCCTAGGATGTGTCGTGGTGTGAAAACTGGGTTCACTGTGTATAGCATTGGTATATTGAAATAATAAAAAAATACCGGTTTAGTCCGCTTCGTTCCATACACAGGCTATATACCGGGTATATGGCATTGTACACAGCTTGTGAAATAATTTAAAAACAGTTCTTTTTCATATGTTGACCTATCTACTTCTTCATACACTTTGTGCCCATACACCACAATACACGGCTGGGATATAACGACAGCGTCATCGACTCTCTCGCAATCTCAAGTAATTCCAGGTATTACAGTAATAAAAAATTAGCACAAAAAAGGTCATTGTGAAATGAGGTCGTGTCACTTTACCTCATTTGGTAACATCTTTGCGGAAATGTTTAAAGTCATTGACTCAATTTTGTGAAAATATTGGCAAAGTGTAAAAGTGTAAATTTACACTCAAAAAAATGAAATTTAATGCCAAAAATTTTGTTGGTTAAATCGATCCCAACAATTTATATTGTTCTAAAAAAAAAAAATTAAAGTTCTTAAAACAACAAAAAAATCTTCGTCTGACCACAGAAATTGTTGGCCTGAAAATTATTTTTTGATGCAACAATTTTTTGAATATTACTGTAAAGTTCTTGAGCAATTTTTTTCAGTGTACGTTCAAAAAAAAGCAGAGCATGGTTATTTGTTTCCAGCAATCAGGACCGTAGAGAGAAATTTGGGACACGGGGAATTTTTTCCCGGGGTCCTCTCTCAAAAATGTGGGACCAAAAAAAAAGTCCCAAGACAATTGTGGGCCACTTCAGAAAGCCCGGGCCCCCTTTTCGGCCCCACTCTCTACAGGCCTGCCAACAATACCCACCTCATGACAAGTCATAATTTCTACCATTGATGACGTACAGTTGACAATGTCATACATGATCGTTTGGTTGAAATATCACTATGAGATATTCAGCCCGATTCTGAATATTCCCGGGGAATTTTCTTTTCTCGAGAGTAAACTTCTTCTTTTTTGAATATTTGGGGGAAGAAATTTAATGGACAATGGGTATTTGACCCATATCCATAGTGTTCATTTCTTTACATCCATAGTTAGAGTTATGAATTGTAATGAATAAAGTGCCATTTTCAATTATGCGTCAGACGCAACACGCATGACGCTGCGTCAAATGCGTGAAAAATGCAATTTCCAACAGTGCGCGTGCGTGAGCATATGGGTTGCCTTGAAATTTCTTAGTGAAGCACAATTGTGAAGAGTACTCGAGTCACTTCATTTTTTATTTAGGGTTGTATTTGAGACGTTTGAAAAAATATAAACCAAAATTTTGATTTTGAACGATAGAATAATGATATAAATTACTCAAATATGCACTTATAAATGAGAGCAAAGAGAGAAAAGAACAAATTGTTCATATTTCAATGAAAATTATTCCCACAAGTATACAAGTACTCGATAGTAGGTACTCAATAGTTTCTACAACACTGTTATATTCCATTTTTCAACTGTTATACGCAGCTGTTACAATTTCACGGCTGCGTCAAATATTCAAATTTTCGGAAATTTGACGCTGCGTCGGCACGCACGCAATCGATTTGTACTGCTCCCATATGATTGCATGTGTTGAATATTTGCGTCAAATGACTCAACGCAGCTGACGCATAATTGGAATTTATTCATTACAATTCATAACTCTAAAGCGGGAATTCCAATAGCGCAGGAGCTGCAGGAGGTGCAGGAAAAATGCTATTTCCAATAATGCGTGTGCATGAGCATGCCATTGCTGCGATTTTAGACCTGAACTTGACTCAGTACATTTTTAAGTACTCTTTTACTCATCTTATTTTCTATGAACGGAATGTAATATTCTCTTTTACTTAATAAACAAATTATAGAAATCATAAATATAGACATCGAAGCTTAAAATAATATAAAATTGATTGATTGAGCAATAAAAGTATGCCCCCGTAAGTACCAAGTACCTTAAAAAAGTACTCAATAGTTTCTACAATACTGTTATATTCCTTTTTTAAACTGTTATACTCAGCTGTCATGTAGCTCACGCGCAGGAAATATTCAATTTTTCGAACTCGTGCGTGTGCGTGAGCATGCAGGAAGTTAATTGAACGTGCTTCCATATGTTTTCATATGTTGAACGTTTGCAGGAATTCACGTTACGCAGCTCCTGCGCTATTGGAATTCCATTGAAATAATAAAAATTTATAGTTCATTGTCCAACATAATATGGTCTAAGAGAAGTAATATTTAACCCTCTGCTGTGCCCACATAGTCAGATCAAAGAAGTATCTCAGAATTTATTTGTTCAACTGAGAAAACTTATTACTTTTTACTACGATTCTTACAATAGTCGTCTTCAGAGTCTTTCGAATCTTCACAGCATTCGATTGAATCGAAATTTTTGAATGTTTCTGAATTATTTAATTTGATTTTCAATATTTTTTTTTTTTTTTTTTTTTTTTGTACTAATAAAGAAAATTTCCTGAAGCGTAAAAGTCAATCAATGGAATTCCAAAATGATTTCCACACAAACAAGAATTAGTCAAGAGGCAGAAAGAAAAATGAATATAGAAGAAGAGGAGAAAAATCATCGAAATTAAATTTTACCTTTTCATTGCAACAGGGACGATGGGGCGACGAGACGAGACGAAACTTATGCTTAAAAATATCGATGTCTAAGAGTAGAACGAACCGTCGTTTTCAACATCGTTTCGTGTATCGATAACGTGCCGGAATACAGAAAAAGTCCATTGGTTCGTTCCATCGTATCATAATTTACAATCGCTCAAACAGTAGCTGACAGTGCATCGTAAAATTTTAAATTAATGACCCATCGGATCATATTCAAGAATTTTTATGACGTAGAACGTCAAACGAGAGCATAAGTTCCATGTTGTTTGAGTACGAGAATACACGACTGCGACGGCAACGGCTACGGCAACATACAATGCATACGTCCGACCGACACACAGACACAGCCAGCCCGAAGCAACCCTGCAGGAAATGTCAATAGTGAATCTATACTCTTTCTCTATTGACTGCGTCAACAGTACTACTGACCAGTTATATCCGTCGCAATGCTTTGCGTTATTGACATTTAACATTGAGTTGTCATTGAATTTCAACATTAGACCGAAAAACTATTGACGAACTATTGACGTCGTTACTATTATGTAGACAAAAGGAGTACTCTTTTGCTTTATAAGGAGACACGTTGTTCACATGATCAATAAAGATGAACTATATACCTCTTGACAGTAGAGTTTTTCTAATGACACCGCCTATAAATACTGTTGACGTTGGAATTAGTTCTCTTGTCTATATTGTAGTAAACATAGTTGATTAAGTCTAGTGTAAAGTCTAAATTAAGTCTAGTCTGAACATATTGTAATTCTGTCAATTATACTATTGCGCATATTTATTATAGTAAGCATACACCTACATTAAGTATAGTCCGAACCTATTATAATATTCTCATTTTGTTAAGCCTATCGATATAACTATCGATATCGAATATTTATTTATAAATCAATCAGAGTAACTAATTGAGCTAGAGAGCGGAAGAGCAGAATAAACGAAACTCTCGAAACGTAAAGCTGCGTCTTTGAATCTCAACTGCTAAAATATTGACGTCAATATAGAAATGGGGCCCATATGGCGACAGGCTTCCTGCAGGGAATCGTAAGATATTTTCAATTCGATTCGATTCTTCTAAAGCACTGATCCTTCCTTTCTCCTGCCCCCAAATTATTAATTTGCAGTTGTTGAGAGTCAAGTGCATTAGAATAAAAGAAAAAACGGAGTAAGAAAAAATTAATTCATTAAAAAAAAATTTTTCGCTCGAAATGCGAATGCGATGAAATTCATTTGGCATTTCTCTGGAAAAGATTCGCCAGCGTAGATTGCTCCAAGGTAACGATCGTCGTCAAAAGCATTTTATGAATATCATCACAGTCGAAACCAACAACAAGAACAACAACAACAACAACAACAACAACCATACAAATAACAACAAGAAGGAAAAAATCATCAACAAAGACAAATGATGTGGCATCTTTCCGGCGAATACGAGCAATGGTATTAAAGTATCTTACGTTGCGTTTGTGGCCGCTCGCTCGCTCGTTTTTTTTCATATTTTATTTCTTTGTGGCTGAAGAAGGTATTTCAACTCGTAGGCGATTAACACCCACTTATGGCACGAGCTTCAGAGATTATTCACCTGTTGTTAAAATGTTTTCATAGGTTGTGCTTCGACGTTCGTCTCTCTCTCTCTCTCTCTCTCTCTCTCTCTCTCTCTCTCTCTCTCTCTCTCTCTCTCTCTCTCTCTCACGGTATTTCTGTGTATCTTTATGTCTGTCTGTCTGTCTGTATGCTGGCGTGCATGTTCGGATGCGATCTTTGATTTTCTATGAATTTTTTTCTTTCTAGGCGCACAGGAGGTTTTGTCAACAGTTATGAAACATCACTGAATGAATTGAGATAATGTAAAAGTTGTGTTGGAATTTTTCTTTTTTTTTATTCTTTCTTTTAGCTTAGTTTGGGATCATTTAGGAACGTGTATTCATTAATGTGACGCACTAAGAGGGATTTTGTTATTGAGAGGAAGCGATTTGTCTTAATTTTCAATGAAATTTTTCCTCGATTTTTAATGAAATCCATGAAACTCGAGGAGCAATTTCATTTCCTGAGACGATTTGAAATATAGTTCTGGTTTTTTTTTTTTGTGCATAAAAAGCTTAATAATTTTTAGGTCTATAAAAATGTCTGCTCACATTGAGCGAGGTGTTTTTTTTTTGTTTATGAAAATCCGAAAACGTGTTCTCACGATTCCGATAAGAAAATCAGCTTGGCCTTGTACTAAAAAAATTCCACGGAAGTTTTATTAAAAATTTCGAGCGCATAATTATTCATGACATCGTTTTAGATTTTTCCATTGATAGTAAAAAAAACAAAAAAAAAGATTTAAATTTGTGGTGACAACAAATAATCGAAAAATGATTTTCGATTAAGCAAATAAAAAATATCCGCAAAGATATTGTTCTATTTTCGAGCTCTCACTACGAAAATAACGTAAGCGAGACATTTTTCGAATTTGAATTTTTGTCCAAATATGTTCTAAGGCCATCAATTTATTTCCTAATAAAATATAACGACGAAAAGCCCAATAGTAACGGAGATAATTCAGGATAAGTTTAATAATTTTTATGCCAGTCAATGCAAACAAGATCAGAAAAAACGTTATTACGCGGTTAGGGCTCTCGTTATGATCAAAGCTTGTCTATGTGACAAGATAATAGGATGTACAACAAAAGAGACAATACTCATAATTTGGCGTATTTCATTAGTTTTCCCCACCATTTCTTCGAGTCAGCAAGATATTGATTTCCCATAAAAATGAATTTTAATATGCAGCCGAAATTCTATCATCCACCCATCCATAGCTTTTATAAAACAAAACGATCAAAAGACGTTTCACTGTCTTCTTTTTCCAGCGTGTTCTTTCCCGGCTTATACCGCGGTCTGCATGTTTTGAAATTTTTCTCTCCATTTTCATCTATCCACTGCATCCTCGATTCTTAGATCAGTTGCTTGGAGGTCCCTTTTCAAAACGGTAATAGTAATACTATGTAGTAATAGTAATATATCGAAAACCATCGCTGATCAGTTGCTCTCTTTAATTTAGAGTGAGAGTTCAGACTAGAGCTGGAGAAACAATCGGTAGCACAATCGATACTATGGATGGTTTAAAATGATCGAAAATAGCGATGGTTTTTTGACGACTATTGATTGTTTTGGTTCATAGACCTTTACTTAGCTTTGGAAAGGTGGCATCACTGCTCCAGCCCTAAGGGGAAACCCCCATAATTAAGACAAACTTAGAAATATTCTTGCCACTTCACGTCGTCTTCAATTTACAGAGATTCTGCTAGTTTTATGTGTCACATTTTATAAACCTAATGAGAATTACAGGACTCATGCGAAACTGCGCAGGCTATGGTTAAAAAGTATGGATAGAATCCAGAATATTAAGTAATAAAGGTTTTAAAATCCGCCTCTTTGAATATTCCCACGCACTATAAAATGAGGAAGGATAATGTTTGAAATTTTTTTTTTATTAAAAACACTGTGAAAAAAAAAAACACACTGAAATTGATAATCGAAAATTGTAACAAGGTACGCTCAATCCGATTGTATCATTGGTTTATTCAAGTTGGCTCTAGAGCTATCCGCATTTCAAGTTTGCTCATTTTTTTCGGGTTCGTCGCTTCAGATTTCAGGTGTTTGTACTGCGTATGAGTAATGTGGATTAAGTATACGACGTATGTAACTATGCTAAACCGAACAAAAATGTGCAAGCTTGATATGTGGATATCTCAAGAACTAGAGCCGACTTGAATAAACTAATGATACTATCGGACTCAGCATACCCAAATTAGGTTTAGCGACTGTGTCTCCTGCTTGTTACAATTTTGAAATAATACAGTGGATACAGACGAAACTCTCTATAAAGAATATCTCTCAACGCTTTTTGGCTACATTTTTAGTGCCTTTTTCCCCTTTTCTCTCTTTAACGAACATTTTTTTCGGTCCCTTGAAATACGTTATAGAGTTTCGACTGTATTGAAATAGAAAAAACTTCAAATCTTTCACAATGTTTATGTGTTTCTTTGTGAAAACTCAGTAGAAAATTTCGAAGAAAAAAAATTCATCTCTGTCTAACGAGTCCAAAAAAAGTTCATTAGTTTTCCACGCTTTTAAAATTAAATGATGAAAATTCGTTAGCAATTCTGTTTCTCCTATGTACAAAGATGAGAAAATTGATAATAATATCGAGATGCCAGACAATAACATATATCCAGTCAATGACTAAATGGTATCTCGTCCGGCACATATCGATCTTTTCTTTCTTAAATGTAAACAATATTCGATATAACTTTTATTGGCGCCACAATCTTGCTATTTATGGCAACAAAAATCTTTTATTTATTTGTATTGAAAAATTAAAATTTGCAATTACATATAAATAAATTTCTCAGCGAGTGCGAACACCGCGGTGTATGAGTAATATTTGAACGCACTGCGGCGGTTTCGTTAATCATACGTACGGTGGCCCGTAAGTTATTTGCATTTGAAAGTGTATGTACATGTATGTATGTAGATACAAAATGGGTTTTCGATAAAGAAAAGTGAAATACAATTCCAATTGAGGAGCGAAAATTGATTAGGTACATCAAATTACCGACTTTGACATTGAAGTGAGTTGGTTTGCTTATGGAATTTTTGATATTATTAAGATTTAATTGCTTTTTATGGTTAATCATAACAAGTCGAGACAGAATTTCTGAAAATACTTTTCTCAAACAAACATTTCTAGGATATTTTTCTCAATTAAATGATCAACACGATCGTTTATTAAATGAAATTTGAAATAATTTGAAATAATTTTTTTTTTAGAACATCTCAAGGCACTTTTCCTATAAACTTTGGCCTTCTAAAAACGAAAACAATATTTAAAATAAAAATAGCCTTTCTGGGAGCGTTTTTATAAATATTTTCAATATTTTATACTCTATATTCTATTTAAAAAACCAAATTTTTAAGGGGGTATTGAAGCCTTTTCTAGCAAAATCGAAAAGTACGTTATCCGATTTGAACATATCATCCCTTAAACTACAGAAAATTTACCCTTCTAACACATTTCCTTTCATAGTCTTATGCGTGTTGTCTCCTTCGAAAACAATTTTCGATTTTTTATCATTTTTTTATTGCTTGGCTATTTGAGAATATCGTGCTAAAAGGATTTTTTGAATTTCGAAATAATTTAGAAGATATAGCCTTCTTTGGCGGACAAGGTTTGCGCTAAAATAAGTAATTTTTGTGTTGGTTCAAACGCGTTTATTTCCAAACCACTTTTTTGAACTGGTGGCCACGATTTCTCGAGTTTAACTGGACCGATATTAAGGAAACAAAATGGATTCGACGCAGAATTGTCACCGTTATGGCTGGACCCTCAATCATAATTTTAACTAATTTTTTACTATTTATTTTTTACACTGAACTACAAATAAACACAGCCGAAATCAATGGGACATTTTTCAATTGCCGCCATTTTGTTTTTAAAAAAATCGAAAAATTATTTTCGAGGGTCCGGCCATAATGACATCCATACTGATTATAACCCCGTTGTTCTTCTTCATATCAGACATTTTGGAGATGAGAAATCGTGGCCGCTAGCACTTCGCCATTTTTTGAAGTCTCCACCTTGACGGCCGAGAACTTTTTGAGCCGCCCAAACATTTTAAAAAGTGTTTCTTCACTAATTTTTATTAATTCTGAACAGAACAAAAAAAAAAATTGAAAAAGCTCTTTTCGAATTTTTTTTTTAATGGTTCAAAAAACAGCTTCGTGAAGGAGACATCCCTTAACCCTCTAATGGCAAATTTTTTTTTTTTTTTTTTT
This sequence comes from Chlorops oryzae, assembly GCA_020466095.1. NCBI lineage: Eukaryota > Metazoa > Arthropoda > Insecta > Diptera > Chloropidae > Chlorops > Chlorops oryzae. The sequence continues at coordinate 3,820,004 of CM035807.1, read as the reverse complement.
TTTTCAATGAAAATTTCAAATAAGACTATTTTCGGGTAGAAAAACACGATTCTGAAATTACTATTATTATTATTTTTTTTTTTAGTAATTTGTTCGAAAAAAGTCCGTCTAGAGACGGAGCCAGGAATTAGAGGGTTAAGCTCGATCAAGAAATAAGATTCTCCAGACTTTTAAGTCTTAAAAAAACGACTGTAAAAAATTCTAAAAACCGGTGTTATTTTTTAAATAAAGAATCTCTTATTTGAATCAACTCTTTTTGTTTAAAAATGGCTATGGGGGCCATGGAACAATGCCGTCTAGTTGCGATATCTCTAAGGATATTGAAGCTACTTAAATTTTACTAAATTTTCGCATAAATAAAGAAGAAAAAATAATAATAATAATGCTAAAATAATAATAATTTAAATTGAAAGAAATAATAAAAAATGTTATTTTTACCTGTAGTCCATGATCCTTTTGCACTTGGAAGCGCGTTAGATCCTGTTTGATAGTTTCAAGCGCTTCGGCAGTGTACTTTTTATTTTGGTGACTCTTTTTTTCGCCCGCCAAATGCATTCTTGTGATATTTAGTAGTCATATCACAATAAAGTGTTACTATATTTTTCTAATTTTTAGAATTTCTTTCGATTATTTTATAAATAAATATTTCTTTATTAAAAAACACGCGGAACTTTTGCTTCAATGCATTTGCTTTAATGCATATTAATATAACTGCGACGATTGTCGTCCTCAAGCAAGAATATTTCGATACTTTATTTGGCTTGCTTTGCATGCAAATTCGTTTGAAAATTCGCGGTTGATTATGTCATCCTTTTCACATTTTCTTATATTTTTTTTTTTTTTATTTATTTGAGATTGCGAAAATTATATTTTTTAAAAACGTCGAGTTGCATTTTTTCTCTCAAACATACAAAAAGTAAAGCAGCACATTAACTAAATACAATAATTCAATTTTGATTATACACTTTTTTAATCTTTTCTTTTTTATATTATTTACTCTGGGCTCTTATCAACGCGAAGCACTCTTTATAAATTCGCTACAAATTGTATTCCAAGGTCTCACAAATAAGTGTTTTTAAATCAGATCCGCCAACTGAAACAAAATTATGTAAGAAATAATTAATAAAGCAATCGAAATAATCGAATAATCAAATCATTAAAAGATAAAATAAAAACAGAAATTTTAACTCGCTGTCTGATTTTGAGAAAAGAAAAAGGTTTTAAGAATATAAAATTATAGAAAATATTCAGTGCCTTAAAATTGAAAGTAAGTTTAATTATAAATTTAAAAAAAAAAATAGTATCTCGATGATAATTGAATAATTGAAGTAAGATAAACAAATTATTCATAATTTGTTGAGAAATAAAACACAATAGTTTGAATGAGAAATTTCGTGTTGCCCTTTGTATTATTATCGGCTGCTATTATATCAATCACTTTTTTTTAGAGGGTGTTAATTATGAGGAATATATTTACTGTTATCACAATTACTTATAAGTACTACATGGGCTGAAAAGTCTTTGGCCTGACAATGAAAAAATGATATTATTAGTGCAAAAATGATTTTATTCTTCGACATAATCTCCCTTTAGAGTAATGCATTTGCTGTATCGGTCTTCCAACATTTCGATTCCCTTTTTATAGTGGTCCGCGTCAAGTCCCTCAAAATAGGCGTTTGTTTCCAACTCTACTTCCTCATTTGAATAAAATCTCTTCCCAGCGAGCCAATTTTTCAAACGGGGAAGCAGAAAATAGTCGCTGGGGGCCAAATCTGGCGAATACGGTGGGTGTTCAACCACTTCGTAGCGTAATTCCTTCAATTTATCTGTCGTATCGCGTGCAGAATGAGCTGGAGCGTTGTCTTGGTGGAAGAGAATTTTTTTTCTCGCTAAATGAGGCCGTTTAGACTTGATTTCGGTGTCCAATCGATGCAATAACCCACAATAATATTGTTTGTTGATTGTTCTTCCATGTTGAAGATAATCTATGAAGATTATTCCATGTGCATCCCAAAAAATACTGGCAAGAACCTTCCCAGCCGATTGCTGTGTTTTTGGGCGCTTCGTACGGCTTTCACCAGGAAACAACCACTCCGCCGACTGTCGACTGGACTCCGGAGTATAGTGATGAATCCATGTCTCATCCATAGTCACAAACCGACGCAAAAACTCCTTCTTATTGCGGCGTAACAATGCCAAATTCTGCTCAGAAAGTCGAATTCGTTTTGCTTTTTGGTCGATCGTAAGAAAACGCGGCACCCATCGCGCGCACAGCTTTCGCATGTGTAAATATTCATGAATGATGTGTCCAACGCGTTCCTTTGAGATGCCTATGATGTTAGCTATCTCATTCAACTTCATTTTGCGATCATTCAATACCAAATCCGTGACTTTTTGGATATTTTCCGGAGTAACTGCCTCATTTGGCCTTCCTGAGCGCGGAGCATCAGTAGTGCTTGTACGGTCACGACGAAATTCAGCAAACCAGTATTTGATAGTTGAATTCGGTGGGGCAGATGTATTATAACATTTATTAAGCCATGCCTTTGTTTCCACTGTGTTTTTTCCCATCAAAAAACAATGTTTTATCAAAACACGAAATTCATTTTTTTCCATTGCTTACAAAATTCACTGAGGTAGCGTCACTTCGAGAGCTATAACTTGAAAACAAGTCAACCAAATGTCATGAAATTTTGACAGGATCTAAGTTGAAGTCGGTACTCTGTAATGAGCATAGGGATTTTGGATTTGTGGCGCCATCTCTAGGTCAGGCCAAAGACTTTTCAGCCCATGTAGTATGTTTTGAACATTTTCCCCTTTCAAAGTAGGGGTCTTCCCTTAAACGAGTATTTGCCTCTATGAAAATTTTTAAAATTTTCCTCCTTTTCGTTTAAGGTAACACTCCAAGTAATTTATTATAACAATTATAAGTAGGGTTATGAATATCCCTGCAGTAAACGCGGAGCAAATTTACTGCTGCAGCATAGACGAAGGAACTAGAGACACGAACAGTAGAATCTCAGTATTGACATAGTCAACGAGGCGTCTACAGTTCGTTTTTTTGAAACATTCATATAATGTGTTGGCCGCGGCGTGATTCCGTGGCGTAGTGGATAGCGTGTGCGCTCAGCAATCCGATGGCTAAAGTTAGTTTCCCTTCGCAGGAAAAATAATGTGGAAAACTGGTCACATTTGAAAGGTGAGATTCTCAGGGATGAGAAAACAAATCTACTTATGAAAAAAAAAAAAATCAATTTTCCGCTGAGCTGGGATCCGAGAACTCGAGGAATTATGATTGCTATACGCACAGTGTATTCATTGCGCTACGATAGGCCGAGATATTCGGCTTTCTGTTGACATATTAAAGTAAATATTCCTGTGATTGTAATTGAAAATGGGCCGGTACGTCACTAGTTCCACCGTCGACTGGTTTCCTCTCGCATTGTATATACGTTCACACAAAATGTCAATAGTAGAATGTAATACCACGGGTATAGTTGGTCAGTAGAAGTGTTGACAATGACACCAGTGCAGGAGTGACTCTAGCACTAGTGACATTTACTGCAGGGTACTTGTATAAAGAGAACACTTAGGATTTGTGGATTGTCGATAACGGTGGATGTTTTACTACGCTACCCAAAAATAATGTTTGGCGAACTTTTTGCTGATTACAAAAAAAAAAAAAACATTTAACCCATTCAAGACTTTATTTAAAAATTGTTTTGAACGCATTATATTATCACAATATAACGAATGTAATTTCATCAATCGTTCCCATTTCAAAATTGATTATTTTGAACTACCCACCAACTAAGTAATCCTCCACCAGTCACAATTTCGCCAGCTCTAGTCACTCATCTATTATCATTGATCATTAATATCATTGATAAGAGCTCCCTAACATAACTGCTACCTTATACGATCAACTGAAAGTCCTGTTTTTTTTTCATTCTTCTTCTTCTTCTTGTGTGTTTAACTATCCCGGTCTATCCCGGGGTCCGCAAAACGCGACCAGTTTCTCCATTTTGTTCTGTCGGTTGCATCATCCGAGGTAAGTCCTACAGCCTCTAGGTCCCATTTTATTGTGTCCATCCAGCGCTGTTTCGGACGCCCCCGTTTTCTGCAACCTTGAATCAATCCAGTGCGTAGCCTTTCTTTGCCAAAGTCTCCTCATTTGCTCTCAGGACGTGTCCATATCAGCGTAGCCTTGCTTCTCGCATTTTCCCAATAATTGGCACAACTCCATAGCGTCTACGGATGTCTACGTTTGGAACATGATCAAGAAGAGTGAGTCCGGATATCCAACGAAGCATCTTTGTTTCCATAACACTAACCTTTCTTTCTGCTACTTTCGTTGCTGGTAGACATTCGGTACTATAAAGAGCGACTGGCCTGATGACTGTGCGGTAAAATTTTGGATTTTAAGCGGTCGCTTATCTTTTTATCGCACATAACACCAGTCGTTGAACGCCACTTAAGCCAAGCGGCTATAACTCTCTCAGTAACTTCGCGAGTGATCGTGTCGTCAGCAGAAAGTGCGACCCAAGATATTTAAATTTTTCCGTCCTTGGTAGGTCAGTGTTATTTATTTTGATGGTCCCTGCTTCGCAACTGTCTGTTGTCATGTATTCTGTTTTCCCGACATTCAAACGTAGTCCAAACATAGACAATCTATCATGCCAGTCTTGTACTTGTTGCTGTAAGTTGTTTTTATTGGTTGAGGCAAGAAGAACGTCATCTGCTCCCTAAAATAGCCGCTACCTTATACGATCAACTGAAAGTCCTCTTTTTTCCATTTTCGTACGTCTCATTTGCTTTATTTAGAGATAACTAGGCATAAGCCTTTTTGAAAATATTCCGGGTCGAGCCGGGCCTTAAAAATTTGCTTCGGGCTTCGACCGGACCAGGCCACGAACTTGAGGCACGTACCCATCTCTAGTTACTGTATTAACTGATCATGTGGTTATCGACATTAGTGTTGCTGATATTTGTTTACAATTTATCGCTATTGTGTCATCAAAATGAAAAACTGTCACATCTCTAAATTATATTCACAAAATGAGTTCCATTGCTGTTCCCTTCAATTCCACAAAAGAAAAACAAAAACTTTTTTTTACATTGCTCCAAAAGATGCTCTCCGAAAAAAAAAAAATCCCTCTCTTAATTGACCAAATCGAATGAGGAATCCATCCTACCACAATCTCACACCGTGGAATGTTTCTGTTGCTTCTCTGCTGTTGCCGTTGCCGTTGCATTAATGGGTCATGTAAATATTTCAAACGTGAATCACAATAATTTTAAACCACAAACACATTTTCAAAAACAAAGCACACACAAAATAAGAAGAAGAAAAAAATAAATAAATAAAAAGACAAATAAATTTTTTCCCTGCCTTTTACGCGTTTGCACAAAAACTGAAGACGCTTGGCGGTAAGCGTTTAATTTGTCTGAAAGGCCTCAGCGATTCGATATGCGATCATAACTTGATATTGCACACACAGAAGCGTTCGTATTCATTTCATTGAAAGGCAAAAAAAAAAAAAAAAAATAAATATAAAAAAATACCTATATATGAATATTTTGTAAACAAAAACAATGTCGTATTTTATAATAGTTGACGATAATATGATTTTTTTTATTTTTTCGTTTAAGTGCGGCACTCGAAATCTTGTCTCCTCCCAATCGCTGACGTTAATATGAGCTAATATTATTTTAACGACTTCCATCGGAGCAGTTTTAATCAAAAAAGATGGCATTCAACTGTTTAATATTAGGAGGCTCGGCGAAGAGAAATTAATTTATGAAAGGGAAATTTAACAATTCCTTCGTTAAGTACATACAGATTTTCTCTTTTTTTGTATAGATACAAATACCAACTTAATGAAATTGTGTACAAAAAATGCGTAATGTCTCAGAGAATATAAGCAGCGACTGAATTTCCGTCTGTGCTGACAAAGATAAATAGGCATTGCTTTCAATTAATAAAAAGCGTCACTTTCACGCTTCAAAATATGTAAATATGCTATGAATGTACGCACAAGAGCTTACGCAAAAATAAATAAAATTAAATGGAAATAAATAAATAAATAAATAAATACATAAAAATAATTTATAAAAAAAAAAAATGGCAAAAACTTCGCTGTTTATGTATACAGGAATTCCAAGCACATTAAAGCCCAGAACTTGTCATGCTGTTGCTTGTACACGCAAATAACTAAATAGGCATGGAAGCTAGAGTCGGTCAAGTTCGACTATAATATACCCTATGAATATGGAAAGCATAAATTTTAAACATCTAAACGATTTCATAATCAGTCCTACTTGTATGTTTATCTTCGGTATGGTTATTTGCAACTATAAATCATGAGAACATTAGAGTTGCACTGTTTTTTAATGGAATTGCCGTCCTTTTAACCCCTTAAACGTGTAAGAATTAGGAACCAAAACAGTAAGTACGTAGGTTGAGGTAGGTTGTAGGGGCCGCCCATCAGAAGATGGCGCACTTAGACCAAAGGAAGTTCCATTGTGATACCCGAGGTTTCGGAAACCTATTTAATAATCCATTTTGTTTGCTCTATAAAGCTTGCTATCCTCAAAGGATTAAGTTCCCCGAGTTCGGATAGGGAGTGAAAGAAGTGAAATCCCAAGGTTTTAAATCTCAGCTTAGCAAATGCCGGGCAGTGCTGGAGAAGATGTTGAGGCGTTCCCTGCTCCTCTTCATCCTGAAAACTCCTGCAGAAATCAAAAGCAGGTACCCAACATTCTAGCGTGGGAGCCTAAGAGGCAGTGACCGGTCCAGTGTTACCGAAAGACGAGCTGCTTTCGACATCCTGAGTAATTCCTCAGTCCGTTTGAGTTCTACAAGCGGCCAAGTTAGCCTAGCATTCGCACAAATTCCACCGCTTTCCCATCTCTCTTGATAGGACCTGTTGACCCATTCTTCTATGAAAAGGCGACAGGTGGCAAGAGGAACTCCTTCGCTTGCTCTCCCGATTGTGTAGCTGTCAGAGTTGGTGCCATGTCTGGTCAGCTCATTAGCATCAGTAAGTACGCAGCTTAAGAATATTTTTCTCATCGTATTTTAACATTATTTTGTGGGTTGAGTCTGCTTTTTTAATCGAGGATTATTATTGTTATTGGGGAGTGATGTGCACCGACACCCTTAATGGGTCTATTGTGATAATCCCCATATTGCTTTCGTCGACTATGCTTAGGCTTTTTATAAATTTTAGCACAGTGGACGGTTTTAAGGCATTCTAAAATCTCTAGGGGGCGATATTCCCCTCCCCTAAGTGGAGAAGTCTGTGGCTGGCTAGAGACACACAGTCACAGGGAATGTCTTTTTCGTCCATTTCACAGAATCGGCACGCCGAATCGTTTGAGGGGACTATCTTTTTGTTATGATATCTCAATTTGCAGTGCCCCGTAAAGTGTTCAGTGAGGACCTTTAGATCTTTTCTTCCGAGATAAAGTAATCTTTTGGAGATCATTTTGTTGGGAGTGATGGATCTTTGGACCTTTTGATTTCCTCCAAGATTTAGAGAAACACTTTTCCTTCCAATTCCGATGAAGTTCTGTACTGTGTGGTTTTTGTATAGTGTACAGAAATGTTCGACCCCGATAAGTTGTCTTTGAGCTCCTCGGCCCTTTTGTTCCCTTCGTTGCCTCGTGTCCTGGAAGCCACCACAGTGTCCTGTTGTTGCCTGTTGTGGTTCCCCAGTTCGTTTACGAGACTGAAGCAATGCGTTTATGGATATATTATGTAGCATTTTTATACCTGCGGTGCTTACTTCTACCTGTTACAAGATCTTCGCAGAGCTCTAACATACCCAACCTAAGCCGTGTTTACAGCACATAGAGAAACTGGCGGCGTAACTTGTATTACTTTTGGACTTTGTATTTTGTAGTTTCTGCTTTTTTTTTCTCTCACTAATTATTGAATAATTGCTCGTAATGAAATTTACGCAAATTCACGAGAAGCCTGGCTCATAAAAGTCGACTTTTTTTGCGCAATGTTTACGTTTTCTGCAAATCACAATAGAAAGCGAAAGTGAAAAAAAAGAAAAGAAACACAAAAGTACAACGCCGAAATGCTGTCTGTGATCAGAGATTGAATCACTGCGAGTTCTTCAGAATTTAGAGGAAAAAAGGAAATGAATAAATAGAATGGTTAAATTAAATAATTCATTCCATAGAAGCAAAGATTGGGTAATTAAAGCAATACATAGTTTTGGTATATATATTAGTTAGAAAAACATACATACATACACAAATACAAAAACTGGCGCATTTTTCAAACGCTTTGGACCCGAAATATTTTTTATACTTAGTAATAAATTATAAGATTTTATGCTAAACTGAGTTTTTTTTTTTGGTTAGGAATAAGATAGGAAATACATAAGAGAACGATTAAATAATGACTAAAAGATATAATTGGGTCTCGACACAAGCTCGTGGTTAATTATAAAAAAAAATTCGAGTGAATTAATCACGGTTGGCAGGAGCACTAAAAGCATTTTGAGAACGTTCGTATGTAATTTCTTAAGACAGCTCTCGAGATTAATTAGATAAATTGAGCTCTTAATTTGTTAATGAGTTGCTGATTACATTAGGACATTTATATATTCGAATTCTTAATAAAGTATATGTTTTTGTCGAGGAAACATTTATCTTTTCTAATTTATCAGAACAAAAAAAAAAAAAAAAAAAAAAAAAAAAAAAAATCAGATTTTAACCCTTTAATACCAAATTTTTTTTTCAATGAAAAGTTCAGATATGACTAATTTTGGGTAGAAAAACACGAATCTGAAATTATTATTATATGTTTTTTTTTTGGTAATTTGTTCGAAAAAAGTCCGGAGAAAGGAATTACAGGGTTAAGTAAGAGAAAAAAGAGATTGGATGTCGTTTGGAATTAAACAAAAAACATCGCATGGGAGATATTTTAATTATAGAAGAAAACTACAATCTCCCTATTGAAGGTGTCACTTCAGCGTGATGGGGTTAAGCTTTCTTTAAGAGCTGCTTTTTATAAGATCGATGAATTGTTAGGTGCAATCATTCCGCCTTTTTCAATTCTTCATGTAAGAAAGCACAATTTCTAGAACAACTTTTTTTTATCCCTCTTAAGCAACAAACTTTTCAACCCAGCGGCCAACAGTGCCTATCGCCTGCATGTAGGTATACGAGACTGTAAGCGACCTGAATATTTATAGCTACAAGGTTTACGAGATTGTTAGCGACTGCCCACCAATAGCTTACATTATTTATTGGTGATAGGCGTTCACTCTACAAAACGGCCACGATCAGCCCACTTTTAAGGGTACCTCCAGTACTAGGATCTGTTCCAGAAATTCTAAAACTGCCCGAAAATCTCAGTTTTTTTGCGATATTTCAATGAAATTTAGAATTTTAGCTTATTTTTAAGACTCCGAATCAATTCCCTAAACTAGGAAAAGCGGGCGTGGCTAGAGGGCAGTGTTCATAAATTTGAGAAGCAGGAATACTTAGGATTTCCAAAAAGTGTCAGTTTAAGAGTGTATCCGCAAGGAGAGAGTACACTGTACCTTGGAAAGAACTTCGAAAAATCATCGTTGACAATACCCAGCGTAAAAAGTCTTCCGCAAGACAATGTCATCAGTTCCGTCATCGATGAAATGAAGCTTAAAGCGCCATGTACATATTCAGTAAAAATCGGTTATAACGATACCGCTTATATCGATTATCAGTTATAGCGATGAAATTTTAGTAAATTTGGTTCGCTATTCGAATTCTTCTTAATTTCTGTTACCGGATATAGCGATTATCGGTTATAACGATGGATTTTTGCTGGTCCCTTCGACATCGTTATAACCGATTTTCATTGTATCATGTTTTCTTTTTCCCCTTTTCTTTTTTTTTATCTTCGTTTGTCTTTCTTTCACAAAGACGTAGTCAGAAAAATTATTTTTATTCCCCTTATCTATCGAAATAAACATTCTTTGGAGGAATTTTAATATAAGAACCCTCCCCAAATAAAAGTTTCTCACGTCCAATAAATTGCGTTCGAAGGAAAAATAAAAATTTAACGCGTATAAAACCCCATATTTAGTATATCATTATATGATAATTGTGAGATAATTCTGAAAGTCCAGGGAATCGTTAATTAAAGTGGGGAGTTTTTTTTATTATTTTTTTTTTTTTTGTGTTGCGCTCACTCACATTCCAAATTATGCGAATTTTCGCATTGTGTAAAATATGCGAGGCGAAATTCTACGTAGACGTTATCGGTTCATTGCAGAGAAGTCAGTCTTCGAGTCACTCGGCAGTGATGACAGCAGTCTTGGGTCATAAAATAAGAATATAAAATTCCGAATAATTGCAGTTCTCTTGGCTTTATTGTATCAATCTTGGTTAAGTCAGATTTTCATAATTTTCGCAAACAAATCAAATCCGTTTACAGAAGAGTTCCAAGAGACTAGAAGATTTGAACCGTACCTAGATACAATTTAATAGAGGGAATAATCATACGAGGAATATTATAAATGAATCATGGATTTCTGACTGGATTGACGACAAGAAATTACTTCTAAAGAGCGATAGAATTGGGGGCTTTAGCGAAATATTTGCAGCACTTAGAGGGGTTCAATGTTACCAATGACTAATTTTTGACCCAACTCGACAAAAGCGGTTATTTTTTGTGGACGGAGGGGTTCATCTTCTGTCATTTATGTTGAGTTTTATTATTGAAGAGTCTATAAAAGGGCCCAAGATCTTGCTTGTTTCGTTGGTTATTTGGAGAAGCTTTAGTTTTTAGTCTCAATTTAAGCGATTCTTCGTTAAATAATATATACGAACAGTTCCCTAATTGGATGCTCCTATGACCCATGGGTCCATAAGCCGTGAGTAAAAAGACACATTCCCTACGGACACGTATTTTAGATGTGTACTCATCTTTACGAACGCGACACAACATAGAGCGGTATCCAGGAAATTTATAGCTTTTCAGTTCAGCTTTTATTACTCTAGTTTTATGTAATTTCGAGCTATTTTAGACAATAGTTTCAGCATTTTTTTTTGTTTATTTTACGCTTTTTTAGAGCTGATGCCTCACTCCATATACCATGATCATCAAATTATGCCTGACCCATGTTCAGCCATAACCTGAGTAAAAAAAACTTTTGAGGAACTATTCTAAGTGTATCTTCTTACGAACCTACGACCGTATCCGCTGAGAGGAAATCATTACAAGCAGGAGCTAAGTCAGTGCGCTAAGGTCGCAAGAGAGTACACTGTATACGAACAGTTCCCTAATTGGATGTTTCTATACAAAATATGTTCAACGATGAGCTCATAAGCTTTGAGAAATAGAGAATTTAGGCTCCTGAGGACACACCTATACTGAAAAGGCATTCACGGACCAAATTTTTTTTTCCTTCAACGACGTCTGGTGTAAATTCTTTTTAAACTCAAAATACTTCAAGACATTTATACTGAATCGTTTCATCATCCAACGTCCCCGAATCGAATCAAATCAAATCGATTCAATTCAATGCCCCGAAACTCGAAATTCCATCGAAAATGCGCCAAAACGCTTTGCAGACCAGTGTAAATTGTTAAGTACGATCATAGGTTTTATCATTATCGTCTATGTCGCCTCCGCCGCCGCCACTGCCACTGCCGCCGTCAGTCGTCGCCGTCCTCGTCGTCGTTGTCGACATTTTCGTTATTATTTTTATTATCATTATTAGCAACTAACTATGGTAGTCAGCTATTGCCTATGGGCTATGGCGATATAGCATTCGATGTTCGAACCACATGTCCCATTTGCTGCACCACCCAACTTTTTTATCCACGAAACATAGCGAACGGGCTAGGCTAGTGACTGACTGGCTGGTGCTGGCTGGCCAGTGCTTTTTATCGTTCATTCGCTTCGTATTCGACAGATTGTTTGTTGGCTTTTGCTGGCTCTTCGCTTTTCCGACTTCTCCCAACACTTGGCGAGTGAGCGGCGCGGCATTATGTTCACTCATTGCATGACACTCAGCGTTGTCATCGTTGTTGGCGCTGTGGTCGACGTCGCCGCAACCGCCGCCGTCGTTTCCGTCGCCACCGTCACTCATGTTTTTTTTTTTTGGCTTTTCTTTTTCGTTTCTTTTCTCTTTTTTTTTTTTTTTCTTTCTTGAAATGTATATTGTGGCTGTGTTGTTGTGGAATGCTTTGACCAGCATAGGCACAAGCATCGGCATCGGCTTCGGCATCGGCATGAAGACACTTCTCGTCGCCTCGTCGCGTAATCGCCGTCAGAGCAGCCAGCACGCTATCTAGTTGAATTGCATGCTGGAATTCGAATGGAATTTCAAATATTTCAACGTTTACCAGCGGCGCAGCGGCAGAGGCATCAACACCAGGCGTAGAGATACGAGCACTGGCGCAAGAAATCAAAAAGCAAACGAAACGAGCGAATGAGTGACTCGACTCGACGCGATGCGAAGCGGTGCGATGTGGTGTGTGTGTGTGTGTGTGCGATCTGATGTGGTGTGGTGCCTACATGGATTGTTCCGCCGCCCGTCAACATTGCCTCCCGCCCATTCAATGAACGATCGCATGCATTGAGGCAAATTCGCGTAAGCAGCAGCGATGGATAGGGTGAATATGCCGCCGCTCAGCTCCACTTACTCGTCAGTCAGTGAGTTAGTCAGTCACACAGACAGACAGACAGAACAAACAGACTGGCTATGTGAACCACTCACTCACTGAGAGACTGACTGACTGACTGAATGGCTCGATAGCTAGCTATCTAGCTGGCTGCCGCCGACGACTGGCTGCCGAAGATGAGCGGACTGAGCGGGGGGACGGGATCCAACAACGTGAATATTTTCAATGTGCATGTGTTCATTTGATCTTGCTTTTGTTGATGATGTTGCTTTTGCTTTTGTCTTTGCTTTTGATTTTCGTTTTTATTGATTTTTTCTTGCTTTTTTTTTTTTTTTTGTTTGGAAGATAGTGTTGGTGTCACAGATACATTTGTATCTTACAATTCGCAAATTGCCTGCTGGCAAGCAGCAGTGCCAAACCGAGGCACATGAATTGAGTGCGCGCGCATTTTTCCTCGGCATTTTTTTACGCTTACTTCTTCTTTGGCTCGTTTACTTCAGACGCTTTACTACTAGATTTGGCTTTGCTTTCAGCATTTTTCCGAATTCATGCCTTTTATTTATTTTTTATTTATTTTTATTTTTTTTTATATTTTTTTTTTAATTTTTTTTAATTTTTTTTTTTAATTTTTTTTTTTTTATTTATTTATTTATATTTACTTTTTTGCTTCTCTTAAGTGATCGGTATGTAGCGAATACATGCGTCAATATGTGTGTGTATGTTTGTTGGTAATTTGGGCATTAGAAGCAGCACAGAGATTGTTACGTTTATGTAGCGCAATAGGCCGATCTTTAGCATCAACTCAAATTAGTGTTTAAGTGATGCTTGATCTACATTTTTATTCTATTCTATTTTTTTGTCATCAATTTACAAAAAACGCTTAATAGAAAGCAATGAACGTATTTTTTTCTCGGGCGGTTGTTTTTTTTTTTTTTTTTTTTGTGTTGCCACCGAGAAAAACTTGATTTTTAATAAATGAGTAAATAAATAAATTAAATTCTACGGCAGTGAAACACTCAAGGGGCTATAACAGTGGGTCAAAAGGTCTTTTTCTGCCTAAAGCAAAAAAACATTTGAATTAAATTGGTCTATTATTATTTATTTTGATCATATTCCAAATGTGGACATTCGTAGCCATTATGGAATTGCTCCAATGATTGGGGAAAATGCGGGAAACAAGGCTACGCTGGTATGGATACGTCCTGAGAACGAATGAGGACAGCTTGACAAAAAAAAAAGGGCTACACATCATACACTCAAATACAAGGTTGAAGACAACGAGGGCGTCTAACACAACGTTGGATGGACACAATATATAATTAAATGATTGCATAAATTTAGTGGGAGCAATAGCTACAGGGCTTTCGGTTTAAATTGGTCTAAAATGTGATGCTACAGAACTAGATTCGCCTCAAATATTGCATCATTTTTTTGGGTTTCAATATGATACAGTTTACTTCCTTTACTCCTTAAGACACTCCATTTAAGCGGACACTTTTTGGGAATGCTCGAGTGTTCCCGCTTCTCAAATAGTTTCCTCTTAAGCGGACATATTTACGATCCCATAGGTGTCCGCTTAAGAGAGAGTACACTGTATTACTTCTTTGAACCATCAGAAGCTTTCATATTTCGTGGGTCATCAGGAAGTTGGGGCTAATCATGGAGATGTTTCTCTAGTGAGAAAATTATATGGTCTATTTAATTTGAAGACTTCGATCCGGTTGACCTTGTGCTACAAAGGTTCACCAGGGTTCTGTGACCACTGCAGGAAGGCTGATAGATGAACAGTTGGGATGTCTCTAAGATAATTGGAGCGTAGTCTTTTCTCTTTCTGTTTTTCTTTGCTTTCCCATTATTCGTGGTATCATAAAGGACCTATGTGAGGCCTTAGTGTGTCATCGTTAATGGTTGCGGCCACACTACCCTAACCTTACTAACCTAATTGAACCTAGAGGATTAGTTGGACACAAAAATGATTCAATATTATATCAGTATTCTCCAGATATATCGCGCATCCTTGCTACTAAATCGGCACAATTCAAAATTTCGCATTTCTCGAAAATCATTCAATCCCTCTTGACTCTAAGGAGAAATAACATTTTTTCTAAACCAATATTACTCTTAATCGATTGCTGCATCAGTCAATATAATCGTTAATTCTCTATGTGTTGGGTTTCTTACAGAAAAATTCAATCTTAGATAAAAAAAATTAATTAATAAATTAAAAAATAATTAATATATGAAACGAGGATTTTCCAGCTCGAAAGCAGGATTTTTCGTCGAAGCCCTGAAATTATTTCAAAAGGTACAGGCATTGCTCGGTTATAAAAATGGGTTTACGTGGTTTCATGGTGATCACATTCGGGGATAAAATATAGAGAAAGGATTCATTTGTTTTGGTCAAATTAAATCGCTCTCAATACATTTTAAAATCGCGACCGGATTGCTATTAAAAAATCGTGCTCTTTTCACAAAAGAACCCATCACCGCCATTTGAAATGCACCTTGAGAGAGAAGTACTATGCAAACAATCATTTCAGCGATCCTATTTGAAGCTTGACCTTCCTTATATCTATATGTCTGAAAAAGAAACCCTTAAATTGATCAACTAGCAAGGTCTTCTAAGGATACTCATTTCAGCGATGGAGATAATTCGCTTTTGGTTTAGTGTCTACCACATACACGTGGTGCTTCGGTCGACATTTTAAATTTTCCCCAGGGGAAGTCTGCTTCTTCCCCCAGGTTCCCATCTTGCCTCATCAGTGAGTATGGCCCGAATAGGCTATCCTGGGTGGGGATACGGTGCTATCCTCACCTCATAAATTACCACAGCCACCACGAAACGCCCCGAAGGGCCAAACCCAATATCCGGCGGGATGCTAAAACGCATCCCGGGGCACCGGATCCCGTGGTAACATGTTATGTTAAGTTAATGGCGTGAATACAGCTATAACTAGTATAGCTGCAACACGCCATGCTTGGTATCGGTCGTATGCTAAAACCTGTCACGCCGCACTATGACGACGCTACCAAATTGTGACTCCATACTCAGTCGGTCTGTTTTGGCACTCAGTTGGCTAGGGTCCGCGGGGTTGCCAAGCCCGTAAATCATAATGATAACCCTTGCGGGAAGCGATGGAGATAAACATAAAAGAAATTTTAAAAGACGATGTGAATGTGTCTGCAACTTTCAGTTTCCAGTTATTCCCGCGGACAAACTTTGCTCTTAAACCATCCCTCTTTTAAGGTCCTCCAAAGATCCTCCACAACGAAAGACTTTCCCTTTAAGACCTTGAAATGCCTTTCAACCCAGCCCCCTCCATAAGATGAGCTCTCCAATGTAGCTTAGAAGCTGGACGCGATCACACAATGACACGCACGAACGATTTCATAAGGAACACACAAAAACTAATTCGAAGAAAACTACTATGTACATACGTAGGTATATTGGTATGGTATATAGAAATAGCAGCAACAAAAATTTAATCGCCAAATAACACTGACATTGAGTGTTACATAAAAAAAAAAAAAATTCGCTTTCGACAAAAATAAGTGAGCCTCATACGACGACAAATAATTCGAAACAACAACGAAGAGTAAGTAAGTAATAAAAAGAAAATTTGCTCATGCAATTCTCTGACGCTTTTTACCGGCAGCTTTTGACGTAATGGAGAAAAAAAAATGAGCGTTAGCGGATCAACTATTTAAGAACGTGTATTTGCACACGTAAACAAATTCCAAATCACAGTCGATCAATTGATTGATATGGAATGCTGGTTCAAGTGCTCACGCTAATGTGCATCATGAGTAAGTCGCATGCGACTGTTTGTGTATCGCGACGACATCATGCCCACAATCGAATCATATTTATAATATATTTAAAATTTAAATTAAAAAAAAAATAATAATAATAACCATAAAAACAAAGAGAACAAACAGAGTCATTATAAAATCGATTGCATCAGGCGAAGGTGGAAATATTTGCGACCCCCTCCCTTTCCCTTTCCATTTGAAAGAATTGCAAATTAAATTTTTATTTCTCAATCATAAAAGAATGGTGCATTCAGCTTCTATCTGGGTATTTATGTGTTTGCGCTTATATGTAGGTACAAACATACATACATACTTTCATGCCATGGATTAATTGTGCACTCGATGTGAAATATGGAAAAATTATGCAAACACACGACACTCTAAACTGGAACGCCCTCACACGGTATCGAGCTCTCAATCGTGGTAAAGGAATGTCATTACTGTTTGGGTTGAAAACAGAAACGATTAAGTTCAATGCTATGAGCATTTTATGGCAGGCAATTAAAAAAAAAATAGAATCAATTTTCAATTAAGAGTTATTGTTACATTAATGCTGTAAAATTTTATTATTATTTTTTTTTTTCGAATGCCTTTTGTTTGAAAATCGAATAAAAAACGGAAAAAAATTTTCCTTGAAATTAGATCGAAATTGTCGATCCACAGTTTTGTAGCGTTCTTTGGTCAAAGAAAGAGACATCTTAGTCTGTATTGCAACAAAGGAATTCTTTTTAGTGAATGTCCCTATTGAGAATGGGGCGACAATTGTTCGATATAGCAACTACGATCGACAAAAAGGGGGATTTGTATCGCCCGGATCAGAAGTTCACTCAGAATTGCATTATCGAGCAACTGTCTCCCTAATCTAAACTGACATAAGAGACTGTTTTCAGCGTATTGGCTTGGTTGATAGCGATTTCAAGGCCTTTAAGGGAAATATGTGAGGACTATGAGGTAGAATCAATTTTGAACTTGATTGATTTCGTTGTGTGGAGAATCTTTGTGACGATTTCAGAATATAGTTTGAAGTACAGGAATAAATTGTTATTTGAATACTTAAATAGTTGCCCTCGACTTATAGTAAAATGTAGTATTTTGGCAATTGAAGAAGATTTTATTTTTCATAACATATCGAAACTGTGGATAAGCCGATACACCGTTACCAGCTTACAGTTCATATCAGGTATCTATGGGTAAACACCTACAAAGTTGCTGACGACGTATTAAAGTTGAGTAATTGAGAGATTCTATAGTTTAACAGTAACACTGCATTTCGATCAGTACTTCTGTCTTCAGATGATTATGGGTCCTTTCTGGAGTAAAATGTTGATACTTACATCACAGTCAGGTACATTTTCATCATTTTGTCTTGACAGTCAACCTTTTGGTTCACCCAATCATTTGTATCGTTTTTACTCATTGATTATTTTGATTTTCATGGCATCCACTGCATATTAGAACCAAAAAATAACCGTAATCTCATTCTTATAATCGAGGAATGCCTATGTCCGAGTTGTATACCAGTGTTGGAAAAGTAGGTGTAATTGTACCTTTTCGGCCCTTTTTCACTTCAAATGTACATTAGGTACAATTTATCCATTTTAGGTACAATTTCAAGATGAAGAATTTTGTTAGTGAATGAAATGGTGTGGTTATCCGCGACTCCTCCTGATTCTATTGCAACTCATTCTCATGAAATTTACACAGAAGCGGCATTGGCCGTCATAAGAATATATGTCACGGGTTGGTCATCGAAATTGGAATAGATTACTCCATCGTATCAGTACCTCTCGTTTTGCAAGACAATGTCATCGTTCGGGAGTGAATAACACCTTCTCTCGATGACATTTCCATTAGAATTGGTATGAATAACATCTCCTTTAAATGACCATGTCATCAGATTTGAGAAGTACTCAAATTTTTCCCATGATGTCTTCGGTGAAAACATTAATGAATTTACCATTTATGAACGAAAATCCGGCTGGGTACCTATATTAGGTACACTTTACTATATTTAGGTACAATTTATGGACTATTTTAGGTACACACTGAAATTTCCATTTTCCAACACTGTTGTATACAGTATACTCTCTCTTTGCGGACAATCCCTTTTAGTGGACATCCCTCTTAAACGGGCACTTTTTGGGAATGCTCCAGTATTCCTGCTTCTCAAATAGTTCCCTCTCAAGCAGGCATATTATTCGGTCCCGTAGGTGAGAGTACACTGTATACCCGAGAAATAATTCAATAGTGTAAATATAAAATCTCTCCTTGTTGGGAGCACAGAGAAATGGAAATTTCCAGCTCGAATGGGACTACTTTTATTATATTAACGTAATTTTTCCTTCCTCCTAGAGTGTTTGTTTACTCATATGGAAAACACGATCGTTTGTAGGATATTAACTAACATAATCGAATTTGGATCAATGCAAATGTATCATATCTCGTTAATATCACATTAAGAGCGTAAATACTTTTATTATTCCTTGGCGAAAAAACAAAATTTCGTTGATTTGTTTATTTAATAGAAT
The DNA here is from genome assembly GCA_020466095.1 of Chlorops oryzae. Taxonomy (NCBI): domain Eukaryota; kingdom Metazoa; phylum Arthropoda; class Insecta; order Diptera; family Chloropidae; genus Chlorops; species Chlorops oryzae. The sequence continues at coordinate 3,801,027 of CM035807.1, read as the reverse complement.
TAGATTATTCGCTTCGCTTTTTGTGATAAAACTTATTGTCTGTCCGATCAGAATATGGAGAATAATTAGACTCAAAAAACCTTCATCAAGAAGTAATTCCGGAAACTCTGAGAGCGATCATTCATTACTTCGAACATTACTGCTCAATACAAATACGAAAAAACGATAGACTAAATATATTTTTAGCCACATTTGAAGTACATATTCGTAGAACCAAGACAATTAAGATCGACGAAAAGCAAATAGCCTGCATAGTTCTCCTCTCCTTAATGTACGGAATAGTTTCATATATCTTTGGCAATAAGAAATAACCGCTTAAGTCAACTAAGATCAAAGTAAGTTATTCGTACTTATAAAGGATATATGCGTTAAAGTGCAACCGCTGGCACCACACAAATCTTTTATTAAAACTTATTCACACAATCTAATAGTTTTTTAATGAAAAAAAATGCGCGAAATTTAGAACTATTAAACATTTTTTGTCGAAACAATGTAATTCGACTTAAGCGGTTATTCTTGATTGCTGAAGTTAGACAGTACAGCACTTTACTTACATGATTTGATATCCAAAATGGTTATAAGACTGCAAAAAATTTACACTTTTTCCATCAAATTCTTTCTCGCACTTGCCATGTACAATTATTTGAACCATCACTTTTGCTTAATAATGGAGTTTTACACTATCTCTTCTATCTTTTTCAGAAAGTAACACATTTCACTAACACATTGCCCTAATGCCATTTTACTAGGGATGCTCGATATTAATCATCGACGGACACAGTTCGATACTTGATTGCTTGAAATACGATAGAAATCGATTCGTGTGGCTCCTAATGGCATGAGGAAAATGTTGCGAACATTTTCGATAGATCAGGTGTAATATATAAGGCGCCCATCCTTCCTGGATTTTATAGGATACTCCTGTATCTAGGAGGAAAAAACCCGATGCTGCATAATTGCACAAAACCCTGTATTTATCCTGTATTATACTGTATTTGATCAATAAAGTTACTTACGCATGAAATTCAAACTTTCTTTTAGGGAAATTAGCCAATGTCACCGTGAGTGACGACTTTATATTTGATTAAGACGTTCGCTCAGAGATCCCATAATCAAGGATACTGAAAGATTTTTTATTTACCTTTTATTAAGTTTGAAGATATTTGCGGTGATCGCTTTGTCCCTGTTTAGATTAGGAGACTTTTGTCGCGGCGACACGTATCTTGTTGGTGCCGGACGTACGGGGAAGTAGCAGTGCCGTAGCAACCAAAGGGGCAAGAGGGGGATTTCCTCCCCCACCCATTTTTGTTTTTGCCCATGAATAAAATTGAAAAAATAATTCCCCCCCCCCACGCAAATTGGAAAAATTGTTTTGCCCCTCACGCAAAACAGAATTGCTACGGCACTGGGAAGTAGGAGGGGATTTTGTCTCCCGTAACGGCGACAATCTTTGTGCTTGTCATTCGCAATGTTAAAATTCAATATGGTGGCGAAAAACGCAAATGAAAATGAAGAGTCGCCGATAGACATTTTTACATGTGTAGGCGCGAAGGAAATATCGATGGAGAATTTGAAAATTTATCGAGCGACTGTCTTCCTTAGTCTAAAAACGGACTTTTTTTTATTATCAATCTATGCTTCTCTTTCTTTCTCATGATTTTAAATCGGATATTTGCAAAACATTGTTCGTGTGTTTAACTCTCTAGTTTGAAGATACAGAATCAAGCAAAGAGGTACAAATTTGTGTAAGATTATTATCCGCAGATTTGCAACACTGGTATTCAATTCTCTGATCATATGTTTCGGCTATGAGTCAGCTGTTCAGATTAAGCTGCAATCAGTCATAACGTAGCATAGCTTAAGCCTGATTTCCAAATACGCGTCAGATGCAGAACGTTTGACGCTGCGTCAGCTGCGTGAATAAAACTAATTTCCATCAGTGCGTGTGCTTGAGCATATGGGCTGTCCTGAGATTTCTTACCGAAGCATAATAGTATACAGTACTCGAATGAGTACATTTTTATTTAGAGTGGTGTTTTAGACGTTTGGAAAAAGATAAAAACAAAGAGATATGCGAAAGTAGGTACTCAATAGTGTCGACGACACTGTTTGAATAATAGCAGGGAAATTTTCATGCGCGTCAAATATTCAAATTTGACGCTGCGTCCGCACGCACGCAATTGATATGTACAGCTTCCATATGCTTTCATGTGTTGAATATTTGCGTCAAATGACGCAACGCAGCTGACGCATTATTGGAAATCAGGCTTCAATTGTTATAGTTCTTTAAATTGACTTGCATTATCTTTCGGTTTTATATTAAAATTTAAAAAATGGGCAAAGTTATGTCCTTTGTGAGACACAAAGCAAGCCGGTTCAATGTCGAAAACAGAGCACATCGATTTCTGGAGAGGGAAAAACTTGCATCAGCACCAAAGTTTGAAGGCACTGTTGAAGACATGAAACGGGCGCTAGAAGGTAAATACTAAATTCATTTAATTATTCAATTCAATTTTATGTAACAATAATTTCATTTAAAACAGTCGATCCGGAACTTGTCGATAAACTAAACAAAAAGGATTCCGGTTTGGACAATCGATTGAAAAAGGTTTATTTCAGAGATTTTTGTACGTTTTGAATTTTTACAAGTTCTGGATTTTTTTTGCTAAACGTTCTGGATTTTTTTGCCTACAGACGTTCTGGATTTTTTTTGCCTACAGACGTTCTGGATTTTTTTTGCCTACAGACGTTCTGGATTTTTTCTGCCTACAGACGTTCTGGATTTTTTTTGCCTACAGACGTTCTGGATTTTTTTTGCCTACAGACGTTCTGGATTTTTTTTGCCTACATACGTTCTGGATTTTTTTTGCCCGATTCTAAATGAATATGATGAGATTCGAGATTCTTGCTCCCGTTCATTCACTTTCGAGTGTGTTTGGAATTGTCGAAATTGTTCAAATCCGCTGGGAGGAAATTCATTTTTTCATAAATTTAGAATCGGGCTGTATAATTGGCAAGAACATTAATTGTGAGTACTCTTCCTGCAGATTGATTATGCTTCACAACGGACATTGGATCCGAATCGGCCGTTACCCCTTAATAGACATACGCCCGAGTACTTCGAATATGGCTATCAGGAGCCCAGGCGAATTTTGCATGGTCGTTGTACACTACGCCAAGCGTTAAAGTTTATAACTGATCATCAGGGAGACTCTGAATTGTGGACAGCGAAGAAAATTGCAGATGATTATAAGTTGAAGGAGAAACAAGTTGGTACGTCTCGTAAGCCTTAAACGTAAATGAGAAGAAATTTTGATATTCTTTTTTTTTAGGTCATATTCTCGATTACTTCAAATCCTTCAATATACATCTTCCAGACATAAAAGCTAAGGACCGAGTGCTATCACGCAACAAAAGCAAACTTCTTAGTCAAAAAGATAACTCCGAGTCTATATAGCGAATTCAGACTAAAGACAACTAGATTAGATAGTTTAATTTAAATGAATGAATGAAAGATCAATAACTTATAAAAAAATCTTACGAAAATGTGAAAATTTATTTATTTTTTTTTTATTAATTATTAGACCACAACATTCGGTGGACAATAATACAAGTTAATGCTTCGATCTTCAGAAACGGAAACAACTTTGTCATTCGAGAAATTATATTTAACACCCCATGCTTGGTCACTATGCTCTGCGAATGTATGTAAGCATTTCCGTTCGGCAAAGTCCCATATTTTTACAGTCGAATCACTTGATGATGAGGCGAAATGCTTTCCATCCTCAGAAAATGCAACGGAAAGCACCCAAGATGAATGTCCAGAAAGTGTGCCAGCGTTATCAGAGTGTGCACTGTAATAAGAAGACATTAATCATTATTTTGAGTTTTATTTTCGAATTATTTTACTTACACATCGTATAACTTCATGTGTCCATCATCGGATGCAGTCAGGAGCATCTGTGAATTTGGTGAGAAACTTAAACTTCGAACGGGCATAGCGTGACCTTCCAAGGTTTGTGCTACTTTTCCAGCAGCCACATCGAAAATTGTTATTATACCATCAATAGGCTCCACTGGCTATATACTTTCCATCTGGACTCTATAGGAAATTGATAATGTTTCTTTAATCCATTCCAAAGTAAATCTAATTTAACTCACATAAGCAATACTGAGTGTATATTTTCCATTTTGTGGATCCAAAATTTGTTCAGCTTTTCCTGTCTCAGTACTGTACATAGAGATTTTACCGTCAGTCGAGCCAGATATGACATACTTATCGCATGGTGAAAATGCTACAGTCCATAAATCAACCGGTCCGAAGATTTGAACATGCTTTTTCTCGCCTGTAATAGAGTCCCACAGACAGAGCATAGAGTCGAGAGAGCTGCTTACTACAGCTGAAACGATAAAAAAAAATAAAACCACAAATGACACAGAGGACGTTTAGGTTCGAGACGAACTATTTTTTGTAGGTCCGAGAAATAGTTCGGATGGTGTGAACATTTTGAAGACAAGAAAACAGTTATGTTTCGGTTAGTGTATCGCCATATGCGCGGCATGATATTAAAAATGCTGAGAAAGTCGATAGAGTACATTGTTGCTTCTATTTCTTAATAACACTAGGGGTATTCACAAAGACGTGTTAAAAACGTTGGAATGTCGGAAAAACGGAAAATTACTTCTTAAAACATTTTCAAACTTTTTTTGTATCTTGCAAAAATTTTTAAGCAGATAAAATTTTCCGACTTTACTATTTTGCGACGCCTTTGCGAATACCCCTACTCTTTGCAAAATGCTAAACTGAACTTTGCTCTATTGCAATTAAGGATGATAGTAGTGGTATTCAAGCAACAGTGCAAACGCAGTGTGCAATATTTGCACTTGTCAAATTGCGTACAAAAAAAGCAGTGCAAATATTGCACACTGCGATTTGCACTGTTGCTTGAATACCACTAGTGTCTGTATCAATATTCTAAAGGAAACTTTGACTCATAGTGCGGAAATACTAAATTTTACACGGCATTAGGTGTTTCAGCCACATACGCATCTAAAGAATCCTTTGCAACGGGCAATTTTACTTGAAACGCCACCACCAAAAAGTCCACATCTTGGAGTATATTCATAAAAATGGGGTTATACAGCATGAAACTAGAAATGATACTGCGTGAAAAAACTTTTGTTGGAAAAATGGAAGGAAATATCCAAGAAAAAACTTAAAAACTTGCGATAAAAAGCTGTGATTTGGCAAATCGGACTTAAGCTACTCTTCCACACGACCACAGATATATTAGGGGTATTCACAAAGGCGTGTTAAAAACGTTGGAAAGTCGGAAAATCGGAAAATTACGACTTCTTAAAAACCTTTTAAACTTTTTTTGTATTTTGCACAACTTTTTAAGCATATAAAATTTTCCGGATTTTCTGACTTTCCTACTTTCCGACGCCTTTGTGAATACCCCTATTGTTGTTTTTTCAAATGAAATTGAAATATGTATTATGATTTTTCATTGTAACGTTTGCGATTCCACATAGAATTTGCTAGAATTTTGGCGATTTCATTACATTAGTACATACTCTTTCCATCCGAACTAATAGCCACAGAGACAATTCCAAGGGAGTGTCCTTTCAATGTATGTCGCAGTTTCAGTGAATTGTCTGCACTAATATCCCATACTTTAACCAAGTCGTCTAGTCCGCCGGTAACTATAAACTCCTTATCTTTCATCTCTTTCGGCAAAGACGTATTTCCATTTTCAATGTTTTCATCGTTTTCCTCTGTTGGAGCCGGATCTTCGGCAGTGTGCCGTCCCCAACTACATGCCCAAATGCCTTCTTCATGTGCACACTCTTCCTTGTGTAGTATCGAGAACTAAAATAAATATTTTTATTCAGAAAAATCAATTTTAATTAAAAACAAATAAATTCCTACCATTTTCGGCTTATTTTGACAGCACTGCTATCCATACAGTGATGCCAGATCGAAGGATTTTTCCCGTTTTGACAGATTTTTTCGATTTTATATTGATCTAAAAATCACTTCAAATGTTTCAACGGATTTTTTGTTATTATAGCATTGACAGATATATGGTGTAAAGTCTATAGACTTCACACTACAATGGAAAAAGTCTATGTTGGGGTGACACACTACAATTGAATGTGGATTTCTATTGTGGACTTCTTTAAAACAGCTGATAATTGAAAATTAAAACAACAACAAAAACATTAAAAACATTTTGGTAGAATTTAGACTCGATTTTATCTCAAAAGAATCCATGAAAATATCGTTTGTTTGTTATATAAATCCATACGATGGAATTAATTTCATGAATTTCGCATAAATTACTTGAAATTAGAAATTTAAACATCTGGTTTCCGATAAAATAATCGATATTTCGTTTAATTTTGTGCAGCGTTGCCATATCAATCTAAGAAGTCCACAATAAATCCTCCCTTTCAATGTAGTGTGAAGTCTATAAAAAGTCTATGTTGGCTAAGGTAGACTTTTGAGAAATACCTATGTGTGTCACCTAGACTTCACACCATCATGGTGTAAAATACCTATGTCTGTCAGTGCTATTATCAGCTCGATTCTGAATATTCCCGGGGAACGAATTCCCGGGAAATTCACTTTTCTTTAGACTAAAATTCTTCTTTTTGAAATATTTGGTGGAAGAAATTTAATGGGGAATTGGTATTTGACCCATACCAATAATTTTCCTTTCCCTATCTATTTAAAAAAGGAGAAATTTAGTCTCGAGAAAAGTAAATTCGCCCGTTCGTTCCCCGGGAATATTCAGAATCGGGGTGCATATTTCTATAGCAAACAGAACAAAAGAGAGTTTTTAAATATCCGAGGGAAAATTGTTTCCCAAATACTGGCATCACTGACGCCGTTGCCCATTTTGTCAGACAGAGCTGCCAGTATTGGTGACTTCCCGCCATTTTGGCTATTTTTGAATTTTAGTCGCCTTTCATATTAGGCGACTAATGGGCTCAACGCAGATATGCAGGAAGTATAGAGCTCGTTCTTGTGAAGAAAGGAAATCAGAGTTGAAATTTCGATGCGACCTGTCACAGAAATATAGAAAATGTATGATTTAAATGCAGCCCTGCATGTTCGATTGCTTTTAATCTGCGTATTCGTTGAAGTATCAGAAGTCAGCTCAAAGTACTTCTTCGTTTTTTTGCATGTGTTTAGTATACGAATTTTACTTCCTGAATATCTGCGTAGAGCCCATAAGCACCGACAACAAAATTAGTTTGAAGACTAGGGATTATCCATCCCCGAACGTTTCAAATTTGTTGCCTAATACGAACGGTGACTAAAATTACGATTTGACGAAGGCGTTTTTTGGCGAGCACAAAAAAAACAGCCATTTGAAAATGGTATGTAGCTCTGAAGACACACGCCAACGGCTTTAAAAATGCAGGCAAGAACTTCAAAGCACAGAATTCAATGCCATTAAAGTTGTAAGAAAGTCGAGTTATATGCTTTGATTTTATTATTTTTGAAAATAAAGAAAATAACATAATAGTTTAGCAATGCTAATAATGTTGGCTATTAAACCGCCAGCTTTTTGGCGGTTTTTCGGTTTCGGTTGGCGAATTTTTTTCACACATTTAGTGGCAGCCCTGCTGTCAGACTTGGTTTAGTTGTATTGTATGATTTAGTTTTTAAGGTTAATTTGGGTGGGCAGGTAGTGTCTTACGAAGTTCTCAATGAAATAAGAAATTATTAAATGGTTTGTGCTTATTTTAATTGAATAAAGTGTATTTATTATGCGCTTCGTTGCCACCCGAGTGCATGCAGTGATCGTCGCAGTAAGAAATCGCGCAAAAATTCGAAACGAAGACAAAAGCGAGAAAAAGACAATCATCTCGATAGTCTGCGCTATTGTTTGTTGTTGTTTCTTTGCTTTCGGATTCTGCATTTTATCGACGAAAACGGAATTCTCGAAAGGACTTTTATGGGATTTTCGAGAAAACCGGAAGAGTTTAATAAACAAATTCAAAAGAAAAAGCAAGACTCTATGTGAAAAGTTCTCTCGGTTGCGTTAAAAAAAGAAAACAAAAACAAATTCTTCTGTTGATAACTTCAACAAATTCTGTTTCTTCGTTCGTTTGACTGCTGTATTTCCATGTTAAAACACATTGGGAAGCAGTTTTTCGTATTCGAACGAAAATTTCTGATAAACCTATACAGTAAATAAAATTATTGGAATAAAAAAGAATACTAATTCCATATGAATGACTGTGAGACAGCTAGACTTGGAGCTCAAACTATCGCTGCTGCTGCTGTAGCTTGCATTGTCGTCATTGTCTTCTCTGCAAGAACAAGTCTTCTGAAAATATCATTATTCGAGTAGGTTTCATTAAATTCTCCGTGGGTTGCATGTTTAATTAAAGAATCACTGAATTCGACAGATTTATTTGATTTTTGATATGAAAGAATGAGCAAATCTCTGTATGGAGAGCTTCCTACACATCGAATTTCGCTCCATTGTTCGTATTTTCAGCATTTTTAACGCTTCGTCTGTATTGAATATTCGTAATAATTCGCATGGAATTGACTGTAGGAGCATAAACTGAATGTATCAACTCCAAAATTGGTAAGGATAATCAAATTTCTTGAATGCATTGCATTTTCTTGGACTTAAAGTTCCTAAACAGTAAGCAATACTAGAGAGTTAGTTTTTCCAAATGCCCTTAGTTAGATGCTTAAAGCCATTCTGTCCTAAATCCCAAAAAATTCACCCAAATTAAGGTGCAACAGTGCCTTGTCTGCATCCACATTGCCTCATATAATTTTGAAAAGTCACTCCTCCCTAAAAATAATCTTAACTCTTTTTTTCGCTCTGCTCGGTTCACCGTCTTTTGAACTTGAAATGAGATTTTTTTTTTTAAACAAAAACACGCGCCTTTATGCAGAAAATACAAATTTATTAAGTCTGAAATTGTGTAATTTTTTTTCCCCCCGAAACAAACTTCGTATGTAACCGGTTCGCTGGTGTTTTGTTACATTCAAATTGTTAACAACAACAACAACAACAAAATAAAGAAAGAAAATCAAAACCAAAAATAAAAAAGTTAAAAGCCAATGGACAAAGGAGGCTACCACAACAAATTAAAAAACGCGTTACAATAGCTTTTGGAAATAACTAAGCAGGTGAGTTGGAAATGAAAAAAAAAAAAAAAAAATTGTAATGTATAATAGTGTAATGAGAAGGTGATGTGAGATATGTTGGGCCATGGAGTAATTTGTTCGATTGTGGGTCATAAAACTGAGCATTAAATACTAACCCCCTTATTCATAATCAAATTTTAAATTTAAAACATTGTTTAAATGTCAAATTTCCATACAAAAACTGAATTTAAACAATGTTTTAAAGTTAAAATTTGATTATGAATAAGGGAGTAAAGCTGTAAAAATTCTAAAATTTACACTACTCGAGTGTATTCGTTATTTTTCGTCAAGTAATCGGTACTAAGTACTCGTTACTAAGTACTCGTATTTTTTTTTTTATCTACTACCATACTGATTTGCGGACCTATTATTTTAGTATATACTTAATTACTCCGGCAACCATCAGCTGGCATGGGTGCAAAAAAAAGTACTAGTAACGAGATACTTCCATCAGTAACGAGACTTTATTGATTACTGACTACAGTAATCGTTACTTTTTACCGAATAGTAACGATATTTTAAAGCTATTATTTTAGTATATATGTACATACTTAATTACTCCGGCAACCATCAGCTGGCATGGGTGCAAAAAAAAGTACTAGTAACGAGATACTTCCATCAGTAACGACCCAGCAAATCACGTTTCTGGTAAATTTTCCAAATTTTCTCGGAATTTTTCCAGGAATGTCTCTTGGTAAAGCTAAATGGGCATCGGGAACTTCATTCGAAAATATTTTGTGCACATATAGCAACTGTCCCTCTCTTGCACGTTGGAAATCCCATATGTGTGAGTGAACATCAAAATACTTGCATTTGTGTTGGTAACATTTCGAAGCAGATTTTGCTGGGGAGACGATATTGATTACTGACCAAAGTAATCGTTACTTTTTACCGAATAGTAACGATATTTTACAGCTCTATTAAATACTGCACAAGTCCTGCAATATGCTTTATAAATAGATACGGTTTGTTCCTGTGGAGAGTCTACGGATGAAGCCACTGATAATAATAATCCCATAGTCTCAATTAATAATCTCATGCATAGTTAGCATTAAGAGGTTCTCTCATTCCAGAAAAAATATCTCGATTTCGAATCAATTTTTAGGGAAAAAAACTCTCGGGTCTGTCTCTCTTCTTCCCGCATTTGTCCCCGGGAAATGTTGTAATTTTGCATCCCTTCAAATCTATAAGAAACCTCCTATTTTCGTTAATGCAAATCGACACAATCAAATTTCAATGGTGATATAATGAAGCTGTAACGAAAAAATCGCAGTGAGCAAAATAATGAAATTTCCTACTGGGTCGGGGTTTGTTAATTGATCTTTAACCAACGCGTAACGCTTTTCCGTTGGAGGAATGTTTTTCCCATTTCAATATTCAATCATTTTAATATTCAATATCAGTTCATATTGATTAATTGGTTGTTTGTGTATATAAACAAAATATTTCTGTAATTTCACTGTGGCACAAAAAAACAAGGCTAAATTTGTTAATTAAAATATGATTATTCGGCTAGAGAAGGGAGAAAAAATCGATTTCAATTCCGCGTAGTTTTAATACGACAAGTCTGATTAAGAGTATAAAACTCTATGATGTTCAACGTTAGCTAAGTGGGTGCTCTGCAGCAATTCTCGAGAGTTCTCTCATTCACGCATTCGCGTATTCGTACGTGCTGGTCCCAAGCGGACGTTACTAGTCATTATCATCATCAGCGGTTTCCTACACACATTTCACTATATTACTTTACTAAATTGCCAGTCAACCGCGAAAACAAGTCAATGTAATAAACAAAAAAAGAAACAAAAACAGAAACAACAACGAAACAGTTTATCTGACTAAGCTGGGCAAGAGCAAGTGCAAGTGCATGTGCATCTACCAACATTCCTCACAGTCGGTCGGGTTGGATTGTTTGTTGGCATTAGTCAATTGGACACTTGCTTAGTTTTATGGCAATGCTGACAGTGTCTGAAAGTGCCAGGCGATGGTGAATATGACTGCAGGCAATGAAGCAGTTGACACTTTGAGGGCAGAAACTCTTCATCTTTAATTGCAGACGGAACGGACGGAAAGCCAGAAGGAAGTCTTGGGATTTTTCTGTTTTTTTTTTTTGTTACTTTTTCTTTAAGTCGGATTTTATTTGCTTTTACCTGCAAATGTCATTAAGCCTTACCGTCTACATTTTAATGGCTCTCTTTGCTGTGCTTAGGTATTCAAGTTAATTTATTTCTGTTTATTCCTGGTAATCTATAGAGCTGGAGAAACAATCGATAGCACTATCGAAAATAACGATGGTTTTTTTTTACGACAATCGATTATTTCTGTTCATTGAAATTTACTTTAGCTTTGGAAAGGTGGTGAACAGGTCCCTAAAAATGTCCATATTTAGATTAGGGCGAGCCGCTCGAAAATTCATCTTTCGATTATCAAAATTATCGATTGTCAAAATTATCGGCAGTCGAAACTATCGATGATGGTGATGATTATGGTGAGATTGGTGAGATGATGGTGAGGTTGGTGATGATGAGTGAGGTTGGTGATGATGATGGTGAGGTTGGTGATGATGATGGTGAGGTTGGTGATGATGATGGTGAGGTTGGTGATGATGATGGTGAGGTTGGAGTGATGATGGTGAGTTGGATGATGGTAGATGATGAGTTGGTGATGATGATGGTGATGATGATGGTGAGGTTGGTGATGATGATGGTGAGGTTGGTGATGATGATGGTGAGGTTGGTGATGATGATGGTGATGATGATGGTGTATGATGATGGTGAGGTTGGTGATGATGATGGTGAGGTTGGTGATGATGATGGTGAGGTTGGTGATGATTGATGTGTGATGATGATGTGAGTGTGATGATGATGGTGATGGATGTGTGATGATGGTGATGATGATGGTGAGGTTGGTGATGATGATGGTGAGGTTGGTGATGATGATGGTGAGTTTGGTGATGATGATGGTGAGGTTGGTGATGATGATGTTGTTGATGGTGATGATGTGTGATTATGATGATGGTGAGGTTGGTGATGATGATAATGTTTGTGAGGTTGGTGATGACGATGTGAGGTTGGTGATAGTGCTTGATGTTGTTGATGGTGATGATGATGATATTGATGATGACGGTCATGGTGATGATGACTATAACTTACACAGCTTCGTGCTACATCACGTCTCGAAAAATCTTCAGAAATTCTGCGCCCCTTATGTGTCCCATTTTATAAACCAAATGAGAATTATAGGTCTCATGCTAAGCTGCGCATGCTATGGTTAAAAAGTATGGATAGATACCTGAAAATGACAGCATTACAGCATTGGTCGTGCATGATCTTTGAGAGGTATCCTTGTGGGAATCTAGCTGGGTCTGTGGTAATTGATTAGGTGAGAAAGGCACATTTTGATTATGGCTACACAAAGTTGGTACGCTAAGAATGACAGCGTCCAACTGGGTAGGCACTCAGTGTAGTCGAGTAAGACCCTCCGGGTAGGCATCGGCTATAAACAACCCAAGACTATTCCTCAGTGGCCCAAGCACCAGTTTCTTTCTCTATTCGCTTCATGAGTACACAATTCTTTCTATTAAAATTTCATACGATCACAGGCGGAAAACAGCTGTGCTTATTTACATTTTTATTAGGGCATATGTGTGTCGTGTGTTCTTCTAGAATCTGTGCCTACAATAATATTGAAGTTATATTTTCCTATTTTAGCATTTTGTTTAACTCGAAATACTCACAAACAGAAACCTTCGACTCATAAAGAGTATTCATTATCAAAATTTAAAGTAAACAAACACAGGTGATTTCTATCCGCGATGTCAAGCCATAGTGTTGATCTTCAAGAAGAAAAAAAGCAAACCCCTTAGCCGGAATGGCTCCAGTTTTGAATTTTAAAACTCGTGATCAAAACATTTTGAGGATGATTGGCTCTTTTGACATCTCTCTCAGGCGGATAATTTAAATGATCTGCCAAGAGTATTGATCCCTTTTGAGTTCCCCGAAACGGCTTCTTGTATATGTACATAACCCTTTCTAGTCTAGCCCATTTAAACTGCGTTTCTTCCGCTTATTTTATGAATGAAAGAATCTCGTAAATTAATTTCCTTTCATATCCTTCAATTATCGTTATGATTTTCGCCTTGTCATATCCTAGTTTTCCTGAGAAAGACTAAAAGAAAAACAAACTACCCGAATTTGTCGCCTTGTTCCGATCCATCGATGTCGTGTGTCGTGCCTGAAAATGGAAGAAAGTTAAGCAAAGATTTATGGAAACATAAAATTGGACACGCAAACGCGTGTCGTTTCCCCTCAAGTGAAAATAAATGGAAAGAGAAAGAAACACGGGGAAAACTTTTTCAACAATCTTCAAGTGTGTTCCTCGCCTCAATAGACATCGTACTCTCACGTATGTATGTATGTATGTACATTACTTTTGTTTTCTTTTATGTTTGGGGAGAAGCTTAACAGCGGCCGGCACTACATTTAGAATCAGAAAAATTCTCCTCTTCTGCTTGTGCAGCATTTTCATTTTGGGCTTTCATGCTTGATTTTTACTTTTAATTTTCACATATTTTCTATTTTTCTTTTCCATTTCCTTTTTTTTTTTTATGTGTTTGACAGCTTTTATTTCTGACATTTTTGCCTTTTCATTCCTCTTTTCGAGTGCTTATATAAAATAGTTTGGCGATTGTATGTATGTACATTGGTTTTTATGCCTTAATGTGTGTGAGAGCGCAAGAGCGTGGCCTGATGGCCCATTTTCCTCTGAAACAGAAAAAAATGAAACTTTAAAATCACTTTGAAACAATTGAGCATTGCTTTTGACACAAAACGATGGGCCTGGAAAGGCTTCCAATGTTTCTTTATTTCAATATGAATGAATGGCATTTTACGATTGAAAATTTATTTAAAAAAAAATATTAACCGCCGATTGACGAATGATTCTTAGGAACTTGACCCATTCGGAATGGAATTTAAGTGCAAAATGTTGTTCCGTTGACAATTGATATTAACGGATGGATTTATTCCAATGTAGTCCTCTAAAACCCCACAGGGGGATATGGTCATTTAGAGATATATTGTCTCGACGTTCACAAAGGGGTCTTCCTAAATTTTCATTGCTCCATTTTTAATTAGAGACAGCCTCCGTGGCATAGTTGGTTGAGATGCGAACTTACGGTGCAAGAGTTTCTGGATTCAACTCCCAGCTAAGGTGGTGGATGTTTATGTTGTCTAACTTCCCTCGTGGTATCAGAACGGGCTGGTGTTAGGCCAAACTTCATGGTGGTAGCCATATTAACTTTACCTTTACCTTAGGTCAAGACGGTCTAAAAAAAACAAGCTGTTGAACTTTGTACACAGAAAATCATAAAATTCAGACAAAAGGTCAATTTTTTTTTAGACTTTTGACGTCCAGAAAGAATTCAAAATAGTGAGTTTTTGAAGTCCATTGATGAGCATATAAGAAATCCTTCAGGATGGTGTTCCTTCTAATTTAAGAGCCAATTTTACAATAAGAATTCTCCAAGTTAGCTTTTAAATCCTTAATTTTATAATGTATACACAGAGAAAAAAATTAATCAGAAAACTGGTTAAATCAAAAGGAAAAACATACAAAACGGCTTCAACGAGGAATATTTTTATTTTAACAATTTTTCTTGTTGGCAAAAAATAAAGATTTTCCTTTTGAATCAACCATATTTCAGGTTGAATTGAAATGATAATTTTCAAAAATGGATTTAAATTTAAATTGTTAAACTAACAACGGACATAATTGAAATGACAAGATAATATTTAAAATAAAAAAAAATGTCTAAAATACCTATAAAAGAAGAAACTTCAAAACAAATTTAATTAACGTTCAAAGCAAATACCCACAGAGCCCTCTGCTGAACATAGCCCCAAAAATAGCCATCGGATCTACTTCATCCGATTTTGTAATTCCGCTGTCGTGACTGCTTTCGCAATAGGGATGTTTTAAAACGATATATCGCAAATTTTTACTGATATTTCGGTTCGACGATATATCGTACATCGATGTATTTTTCCTGATATCGAAAACGACAGTTTTCTAACATCAAAAATATTAAAATCGTGAGGGACATGTTTTTTCCCATGCTAAGGCAAAGTTGTGACGTTCGGCTTCACATTCAAAGCAACAAAAACGAATCTCTCGTTTTGTATATGTTACGTCATCGGCGTGAAGTGGCGCTATCTTGCTCTATTTATATCATTGCAAGGACATAGATTACAAATTTTTAAGAGCCGTTACGAAAACATGTCATGCATGCACTTTTTGCTTTTAAACTGTCATAGCTTAAAGGCCGCTTAATTGATTTGTACTTATATATCGATATATCGAAACATCGATATTTCCCCCCGGATAGTATCGTTTAAATTTTGATGTTTCTTAAAAACATCGATATGATATATATCGATGTATTTTCCCATTTTTTTCATCCCTATTTCGCAATGCTTAAAAAGTTCTAAGATGAATGAATGTTTTATATTTCCTATTTTATAAAGCAAATGAGAATTATACCGAACGAAAAGAAATGTAATTAAAGATATTTCCTTTTAAATCAACCAAAAATGTTGTTGACTCAACAATTTTTCTTTTGAAATTTTCGTTCTGCTCGAAAATCAAAAGGACTTTGAATAACAATGCGCCCTTTTTAAAAAAAACCATGGCTAAGTTCGCTCAGTGTACATATGAAATGCCGAAGCTCTATAGTTCCTGTGGAGTTTCACCTACACCAGGAGATTATTGCTTCGAATTGGTAAAGTTCTCAGAGCCTTTTAGTGCTAAAAACATTAATTACTTTAATTAATCTCTTCAGACAATGCCCTTCCAATGCTTGTATAGACTTCCTCCCAAATAAATCTCTCTGCTTCAGAGACAAAGGAGTTTCTTTCGATTTATTCGGTAAAAAGTCCATTAAATCAGATGGACCTATGCTGCCGATTCATTTATGGGTATTTTAAATGCCCACTGCTTTCTCCAACTCGGATTTATGGTCTGACAAATTCATTTTTGAATATGTGTAAACTTTTTTTTTGGGTTTAATGATCCGCCAATTCTGCATCTTTGAAGAATGACGTTTGAATTTTCGTACTTAAGGCTAGAAATAAATAATAATGACATCACATTGAGCACATTTAGCAGGTGTTTCTGTCCGAACTATCGTTCAATTATGCATATCAGTTTCATGTCACAATGCTTTTACACGATTGATTCTCGCTAAGGGTAACTTATCTTTTATTCGACAAAAACAAAAAAAAAAAATTGTAGGTATTACTTTTGCATTTCATTTGAACAGCAAGATTGTTGCCTTATCTAAATTCGCCTTCAATAAACTATCAACTCTCATACATAGCAATTCCATATCGCAGCACTTCATACATAAATACATACATCCAATAAGCATGTGCGAACGTGCACCATTGACAATGTGATTGAAGTTATCGATATCATTCCAGTCGAGTCTCAGTGTTGCATACTCGCTCCGATGAACATTGTATGAAAAGTTTCAAGTGTATTGTCTAACGCCATCGGGCGGCGGCAGTCCCGATACTCGTTTCACTATTTACATAATGGATGAAATGCTCTTATGTTAGACAATTTAAATGCCAATTTATCATCGATTAATCAACTTCTCTCTTTTCTAAGTCTTGTTTGCATTCCTTGGCCAAGTGTTAAACTGTAATCTAAAGCGAGGCACGTTCAAGCTTTTCGCACTTCATCACCACTTGCATCAACTACATGCCTACTTTCACAAATTTTTCAACTTGAAAAGCGATTTTCATCTTCGCCTCCTCCTTCTGCTTCCCTCCTGGTTTAACGTACGTCGATAGTGGATTTTTGTTTTTATTTTTTTTTTTTTTTTTGGGACATGCTTCGATTTAATCCGCAGCGTTAATTACTGCTTAACACAGTCTGGCATAGTGTAATTTCATTTTAATACTCAAAGGCAGCAAATATATTGGCACTGTTTTATGTGGTCCCGGTTAAACATAGTTGAAACTCAACTCTGGTTCGTTTTGACAGGTTTTTTGGGGTAAAAAAAAAAACTTCTGCGAAATGAAAACCCCGAGATATGAATGTATTTTTACTTCTTGTGATTACTAGTATCATATCAAAGATCGTATGGGTACCTGGACATAGCGATATTCCTGGGAACTGTACAGCTGATGAGCTGGCCAGACACGGCACCACTCTGACGGCTCCACGAACAGGCGAGCAAACAGAGGTTTCAAAAGCGCGTCTTTCGGTGACAGTCGGACTGTTGGCCGGTCACTGTCTCATAGGTCCCCATGCCAGAAGGCTACGGGCACCTGCCTTCGATTTTTGCAGGAGTTGTCAGAATGAGGAGGAGGAGGAAACTCCTCAGCACCTTCTCCTGCACTGCCCAGCCTTTGCTAAACTGAGATTTAAAACCTTGGAATATTACTTCTTTCACTCCCTATCGGAACTCGGGGAACTTAACCCTGTGAGGATAGCAAGCTTTATTGAGCGAACAAAATGGTTTATTAAATAGGTGTCCTGAATCCGTGGGTAACACAATGGACCTTCCTTGGTCTAAGTGCGCCACCTTCCTGATGGGCGGCCCCTACAACCTAACCTAACCTAACCTAACCTATCAAAGATTCAGCCGCGATGCCGGAAAGGTCCAAGGCGACCTAGTCCGGTGATAGGATTTCCACCTTAATACCATAATTCTGACTTTATCTACTTTGTTGCTCCCTTATTTTTCCCCCAGAGAGTAGATTTTCTAACAGTTTTATCATTGTAAAGTCGGTTGCCAGAGCCTCATCAGTGAAAAGCCGGGGCTACCACGAGAATCTCGAGGTTGACAATAGTTCATAGAGGCTATCTGAGACTTGACCCTCTACTAGAAGAGCAAAAAATCTGGTTAAAAAATATTTCACAGTGAGAGAACGGTAGAGTTCGTGACTTGACACAAGCCACTTCCATTTTATAGATTCTATATAACCAATCTATATACCCAATCTGCTAGAAATGGTCGAATTGTTGGCTAGGGTCCGCGGGTTTGCCAAGCCCGTGAATCATAAATTGATTCCCCTTGCGGGAAGTGGGTAAGGATAGTAACATAGGTCCCCAAGCAATTAGTCGCTTTAGTCGCTTGGAGGTTTTCAGATTCATAAACGGACTCAACCTAATCTAAGGAAACATGGGCTGCAGGGAAAAACTAACTTAATACTGCCCTCAAAGTTCATCGGAATAAATAGTCGAAATTAAGACAAAAATTTGGTCGATATGCCCTGAAAAATTTAGGGTATTTTAAAAGGACCAAAAATATTCTTAACAAGTCGGATTTACTTTGAAGGCCTTACAAAGGTCGAATTTAGGTAATTTCAACCTCGAAAAACTTGGTCAAAATAGGACGGTTTCTTCTTCATGCATTTTAAATGTCCCGGCCTATCCAGGGGCCCGCAAAACGCGGCCAATTTCTGCACTCTGTCCTATCGGTTGCATCCTCCGCGGTAAGTCCTAGAGCCTCTAGGTCCCATTTTATTGTGTCCAACGCTGTTTCGGACGTCCCCGTTGTCTGCAACCTTGTGTTTTGTAGTGTGCCAAGTTGTCCTCATCTGCTCTCATGACGTGTCCATACCATGTTAGCCTTGTTCCCCGTATTTTCCCAATAATTGGACCAACTCCATAGCGCTTACGAATGTCGTCGAATGGACTTAATGCTGGTCAAATTTCCCTATTTTGATTGTTGGTTGCAGTCGAGCACACAATCCAACACGAACGAAAAAGTTGCTTAGTTGGAGGCTGGCTGTTCTTTCTCAGTTCTTATAGAATGGTTGTTTGCTGGGTTATAATGCAGATTAATTGAAATGAATTGATTTATTTATACCTAATTTTGTGGATGTATAAGTTTTATTGACAGCCAGACATAAGATGCCAATTTTAATATCTGAATTTTCATAGTCAGAGCACAGTCAGAGCTAAGCAAACGTTGTCTCTCCCTCACTCATTCACTGCCCGTCCCTTTCTTTCTTTCCTAACTTGATGATTGCAATAAAAATAAAAAAGATAAGCACGACTGAGTATGGTTCTTAATACTGCTGATTCAATTATTTGTCATCAACCTGTTTGCTTGTTTTTCTTTTAAGTCTCCGTCAATGCCTTAATCACAGTCAATAATCGATTATTAAAACACTCCTCGTTTTAGAAAAGTTTAGAATGGTTATTCACCTTGGAATTTTCCCCTTAAAAAGACTCCATATTTTCAGTGCTCGTGGCAGATTATTGCCCTTTTTACACGGGCAAATAAAAAGTATGCTCTTGAGATTCGTGTTCAAAATGGGAAATGGTTGCGCTGCTGCTGCTGCTGTTGGTAGTGCTGTCGAGTAAAAATTATAATTAGTTTTTCATGCATCAGCAAGTTGAACAGTCATTCGAGTACATACTTGCACAAGCATCGGTTGTTCATTTGCACATATATATAATGTGCTTTAACACATGCAGCATGTGTAGGTTATCCCTGCAGTAATGGGTACCACAAAAATGATTCCTCGGGAGCACTCCGGGTGAGTGGCATGCCACAATTTTCAGTATTTCATTCATGAGAATCGACTGGACTCTGAGGAATTAAATGGAAATTTAGAAGAAGAGTTCCCAAAAGAAACGCATGTTCTTTTTTGACTAATTTTTAACTGGAGATACGCATAAATTGACCTCCAAAAGACCTCTTGAAGAAGTTAATATGGAGGGAAGTGGTTATTTTTAAATATCCATTTCTTTTTGAAAAAGCCATTTGAATGGATTTCCTGAAAAGATCAATAAAAGGTTACACAGAGAAAAAAATCAACCAGAAAACTGGTTAAATCAAAAGGAAAAACATACAAAACGGCTTCAACAGAAGAATATTTTTAATTTTAACAATTTTTCTTGTTGGAAAAAATAAAGATTTTACTATATTTCAGGTTAAATTGACATGATAATTTTCAAAAATGGATTTAAATTTAAATTATTGAACTAACCACGGACATAATTGAAATGACAAGATAATTTTTAAAAAATAAAAAAAAATTCTAAAATACCTATACAAGAAGAAATTGTCATAATAGGGATGGGCAAAAAATATCGATATATCAAAACAGCGATATTTTTAAAACGATATATCGAAAATTTATGACGATTTTTTTGCTCGGCGATATATCGTACATCGATATACATTTTCCCGACATCGAAAGCGATATTTTGTATATGTCTGTCGTTGTAAACATGTGCTTCACACTTATTTCTCTTGGATATAAAGCGGCATTTTAATCGTATCATATCTTATCATTCCATCTGAGAATTCGAAAAAAAAGTCCTTTTGTACACTCCAATTTTGTCTAAAATATGTACAGTGTACTCTGTCTTAAGCAACAACCTACGGGACCGAAAGATCTGTCCGCTTAACAGAGGTGTTCGCTTAAAAGGAAAGATTTGAGAAGCAGGAGCACAAGAAAATTCCTGAAATCTGTCCGTTTAGAGTAGTGTCCGCTTAGGAGGGTTCTCCTCTAAGCAGAAGGTACACTGTAGTTAGTAACAATAGTCATTTTTAATTGGTATTTATAATGTCGATATATCGAAAACTCGATATTTCTCCCCTGATAGTATCGTTTCAAATTCGATGCTTTTTAAATATATCGATACGATATATATCGATGTATTTTCCCATTTTGCCCATCCCTACCACAGCGCCCTCTACTGAACATATCCCCAAAAATAGCCATCGGATTAGACTTCATCAGATTTTGTCACTCCGTTGACGTGACTGCTTTCGCAATGCTTAAGTTCTAAGATGAATAAATCTCTTATATGTCCTATTTTATAAACCAAATGAGAATTATACCGAACGAAAAGAAATGTAATTAAACATATTTCCTTTAAAATCAACCAAAAATGTTGTTGACTCAACCATTTTTCTTTTGAAATTTTTGTTCTGCTCGAAAATCAATCATAGTATATTTCGCTCAGTGTAGCACTGGTACATTTGCCACCAGAATGGGATCAATCAGAGAGTGGTCTGAATAGCTGCAGGGTCTGTAATCATATACAACAACATTGAGCTTAAGTATTCCTTAAGTGCTCATCAAATTAATATGAGTGTTCACTTATGGCATTGAAACAATTCCCAAGCGCTTAGAAGTAATAGCAAAAAAATTATTAATTCAGGCTAATAAAGTTGATTGTCGTGAAAAATAAGAGAATTTTCCTAATTCATATCAAGAGCTGTATAAAGAAATAGAAAATATCTTTTTAAGTTTTTTGAACTCTTCAAGAACAGAAGGAGAAAAAGAAAAAAGCTTTCCAACTTTTCATCTCTTGTAATAAGATATTCTTGGCTCGAGCTCGCTTTTTATTATGAGTTTTTTTTTTCTTCTTATTTTTGTGTTCCCTTTTCAATCATATCTCTTTGAAAGTCTTCTTTACGCTCACGTCATTGGGAACATTGAAATATCCAATTTCACTTTTTTTTAGAGCTTGTACTCTTTGTGTAGATATTGAGAAAAAAATTTTACACTTTTGTCTTTGACACTTTAAACGGTAACGACTTTTGTGGTGTTTTCATTTGACTTTTGTGGAATTGTGTTCAGCGTTTATGGAGCTTATTAAGGCGGAACAAAATATAAACCGGTAAAAAAAAAATCCTTTAACTGCTCCAGTGATCATTGAAAGGGTCTAAAGTTGGGTATGAAGCACCTTAAGACATATAATAAAAGAAACTGATCATATGTTAATGTTTTATGGGAGAACATTCTTTATAAGCATTGTCCTCTAAAGCAGGTCCTAATGAAGAGAGCTTCCCTAGAAAAAGAAGAGAGCTTCCCTAGAAAAAGAAGAGAGCTTCCCTAGAAAAAGAAGACGTTATCAAAAAAAAATTGTGTTTTCTTTTTCTTGGGTATGGAAAAGACCCTGCAAACCTACACCAAAGGTTCCCTTGAAATCAAATTCATTATTGTCCAGTCAAATATGAATTCTTTGCTATTCCCGGCTAGAAATTTTAACTAGATATTGCAAGGAACTTCGCTACAAGTAGATCTGCCTAGTTTATATATTGGGCCTGCCCCTTAAAGAATAACCATATCCTTGCTAATTTGTTAATGCTTTAGTTAGAATCGGCCTAGCTAAAAATTCCTGGATAGAACCTATCAAGATCTGCCAATCCATTGCTTATATAATATTTTCACGAATTTAAACTAAGTGAGAATTATAGAAAATAAATTTTCTAAAATTTTCTCCCAAAAAAAAAATGTCACATACACACGGGATTCAACTATGTAGTAAAATATAGCGAGGTACAGTTTAGATTTTTCCTTAGAAGGCCACTAAAGAAGCGGCATAACTGGATTTGTTATTCCAGGGCCTGTCTAGACTCGGCCTAGATTTATCGATATTGTGGCAAATCGAGCTAGACCCAAGCTAATCACCAGACTTCTCTACGCAATTTTCCAGCCGGGTTTATGAAACAATATTTTCCTTTTATTGAAACGACACTTAAAAAGTGAGATTATCTCTCAATCGAAGATTTTCTGTATACAGTAATATTTAATCAATAATTTTCTGTTATATAAGTTAAAGGGGTTTTATACACACATTGTGTCAGGGTATATTGCTTTGTTGGGTTGTTGTAACACCAGAACATCAGATAGACCATCAAATTTAATAAAATGGTAGTCACCAGAATTCGATTTAAAGTCCTCTGTCCTTGTGTCTGTAACAGTTATCTATCAAGGATTGAGCTATCTTGACAAAATTTGGTATGCGTGTCACGGACATGATAAGAACAGTTCAAATGACGTGGACTTTTGGTACCTCCAGTACTAGGGCTGTTTAAATCACAAAAATGCTCTAAAACCTGTTTTTCAAGATATTTTGTGAAACTTGGTATTGAACAGTTAAAGGCAAGTAATATGATTTCAAAAATTTAAAATGGGCGTGGCATAAGGTTTTTCGAAAATTGTTCTAACCCCAAATCAAATGGGACTTAAACGAAGTTGGAACGTATTTCCTTGATAGCCAGTAAGTCCCCCTTTTCGATACAACCATTATTAAGGGTACTCTAGTCTAGGTCTGTACAAAAATCCCAAAAATGCCTAAAGCGGACTTTATTGAAATATTTGAATGAAATTAAACTCAAGCTATATTAGGTCGATTAGAATCTCAAAAAAATTAAAAATTGGTGCAATGGCGTTTTTTAAAAAATTAACAAAATCGGTATATGGCCCAATATGTCCTTAAAACTCTTATATTAAAAATTATTCGAGCATAATTCTTGTCGGGTATTATATTAGGTTATATAAGTTATTTTTTATTTTTCATTTTCTCCTCTATGCAAATTGACTTGAACTTGAATTTGTAGAAAGTCGCATGCTTTGAATGGCTTTCGTGTCAAAGTGCATGCTCATTTTGTCAAGGACATCGTTCATAATCGACTGCCAAATTTGAAATTATATAAGTAAATATGTTTGTTTTCATGTGCTGTGATTTCAATTTTAAGTAAAATAAATTCATTTTACTTTCATTCGAGTGCGCCTTTCTTTGTGTGGTACATTTTGTTTTTAATATTAGAATTCTAATCGAATGAAAATAGTCCTCGAGCATTTTTCTTAGTCATTTAATTTTTGGAAGGAGCATCCGATTTAACGAGAATAGCCGGGTAATCTATGTAAGTGAAAGCAAGGGATGAAGCAAAAACATGTTTACTGGAGCAAAATTGATTCCTGAAGCCAATCGATTATTCCATGAAGTCTTAAAAGCAATAATATTTCACAGAAAATACATAATTAAGATATATTGTATATGTATTTATCAACTTGATTTCTTGGAAAATTTGAATTTCCAAATTCATTGGTCAACGGAGAGAGGCAAGTTGTTCTGAAGGTTGGCAGGGTTCTTTACAGTTGCCATTGAAAGGTTGGAACTTTGAATTTTGGTGAAAAATGAAGAGATTTAAGAGTATGGGGAGAAAGTATTTATAAGAGGATTTGAGTTCATTTAATTTTTTCTGTATGTCTGTCTGTCGGTCGGTCTTTTTCTGATGTCCATGATTTGTCCATGAGTCTTAGCATAGTTTGTGCCTGTCTGTCTGTGTCCTGTCTGTCTGTGTCTGTCTTCTGTCTGCTGTTGTCTTGATCCATCTCATCCATCCATCCTCCAATCCATTCATTCATCAACGATCCATCATCATCCATCTCCATCTCTCCATCCATCCCATCTCTTCCATTCTCATTACCATCCTCCATCTTCATCCATCCACACATCCATCCATCTCTCCATCCATCCATGCAGCATCCATCCATCTCATCCATCCATCATCCATCCATCTTCATTCATCCATCTATCCATCCATCCATCCATCCATCTCATCCATTCATCTCTCCATCGTCCATCCATCCATCCATCCATCCATCCATCCATCCATCCATCCATCCATCCATCCATCCATCCTCCATCCATCCATCCATCCATCCATCTCTCCATCCATCTCTCCATCCATTCCTCCATCCATCCATCCATCCATCTCATCCATCCATCCATCCATCCATCCATCTATCCATCCATCCATCCATCATCTCATCCATCCATCCATCCATCCATCCATCCATCCATCCATCCATCCATCCATCCATCCATCCATCCATCCATCCATCTCTCCATCCATCCATCCATCCATCCATCCATCCATCCATTCATTATCCATCCATCCATCCATCCATCCATCCATCCATCCATCCATCCATCCATCCATCATCATCCATCCATCCATCCATCCATCCATCCATCCATCCATTCCATCCATCATCCATCCATCCATCCATCCATCCATCCATCCATCCATCCATCCATCTCTCCATCCATCCATCCATCCATCCATCCATCCATCCATCCATCCACCATCCATCCATCCATCCATCCATCCATCCATCCATCCATCCATCCATCCATCCATATATCCGCCTGTCCGTATGTACTTTTCTTATCGAAGAAGTTGGGCTATCAAATTTGTTAAGCGTATTTTGTGGAGTCATGATGCTTGAGGACACGTTCAGAAATGGATGAGATCGGACAATTTTAGGGCCTCCAATACTGTGTTTTTCGAGATATTTGAATAAAAATAAAATCCTCCGATCGAATTTGTGAAATCTGGGCGCGAAAAAATGGGCGAGGTTCGTAAAATAAATGAACAAAAGTCGGCATAAGGGGTTCCTTTATGGTCTTGAAAGTCTCCAGAGCAGTTTAAGTGGTCGTTGTCTTGGCGCCTATTTCAACAAATATTCAATCGTACACATAGCTAATCGTTTGTCTGTGTCGGGTATTGTATTGCCAATCTCGAATAACGCTATAACACCCTTACTTTATTTTTTATTTTATTTTTTTTTTTGCACACATTCTCAAGAGGAGAAATTTTTAAAAGAATTATTTAGGTTGAAATGGCAATTTAAATACGTAATATTTTAATGCCGATCATTAAGAAAAAAGAATTCTTTAATTTTTCCGCAATATAGACCTCAAAAATAGCAACTCTGCGTTCCCAAACTCTATGTTTGTGTATAATTTTTATATCATTAAAAATAACGCAAGGTCGTCTTCTCTAAAAAAAAAAAATAAAAAAATAAATAAATAAATAAATAAATCGATAAATCTTACGTTGGAAAATATTAAGGTGAAATTCCAATGAGAATTTTTCTACGTCTTTGTTAAAATTTCGTGTTCTCCAAATTTTCTTTCTGTATCGCCAAATATTTTTTTCCTCCGACTATGAATCATTTTTGTTTAATAATGACGCGAATTCTGTAAAATGAAAATAAACGAAAATTGTCACTTATTTTCTTCTTTTTGCAGTCTTCTCTGTTTTGCGACAACAACATTTTTTGTACGGCCAATGCGACGACAAGTGGAACATTGATCAAAGGTAAGCTCGAGAGGATTTCATTAATTATTTATTTTAATAATTTTTTTTTAGTTTTCCTTTTCCTACGTGTTTGCTCAGTATTCTGTTTCCTCTTCAAACATATTTAACGTAATTGGCATGAGTTCAATTATCGCTCTATGCACGGATGTACATATGTACATATGTGTATAAATATGTAGTAGCGTCTGTGCTATTGTTGTCAGAGCAAAGTTTATTGGGCCAATAAAATTGATTTGGCTAAAAAATTTTTTTGCTGGGCCCGATTGATAGCGCTTGCTGGTTGGTGCTGCTGCTGCCGCTGCTGTTGTTTTTGTTGTTGTTGAAATCTCTTTAAATAGATTTCGGTTTTTTAATTAGCCTGAGAAAAAGTCGAATGGCAACAATTTGTCGATTTTTCCTACAGTCGCTGACATTTTCACTGCACGAATCGATGTTTTTCTTGAGCGATTTTCACGCGTAGAGCGTACCTTCGACGCTATCGATGCCGTCAATGCCTTCGATTTTCATTTAGAGTTGAATTCTTTGACGGTAATTTGGTGTTAAATCGATTCACTCTCCTCGTTGCATTCGTTTGGCTTTGTTGCTTGTCGTTGATTGTCGTTGTCAACCAGCGAACAACAACATGCAGCATGTCGTGTGTATGACAGTGCCTGTGCCTGTGCCTTTGCTTTCGCTTTCGATTTCCCCTTCGCCGTCGTCTGTGTGCCTGCACATGCTTCTTCGCCGTTGGCTGTAATTTACAAATTCGATTTCAATTTAATTTTAATTGAGATACGTTCGCCGATATTAAAAACACAACAAAAACAGTCGCAATTTCATTGAATTTGATACTTTTTTTTTACGCTATCGACATTCGTTTGTTTATTTATTTATTTATTTATTTTTAATTTTTCAGTTTAAAAAAAGATTTTTTCTTCATTATTTAATTGGCTGAGATTGCTTCGTTGCTGGCCTTTCTTGGTATTGTTTGAAATTTTTTTCTTCTCCTCTTTTTTTTTTTTTTGTGAATCTTTGATTGCAAATATCAAAAATTACAATTAATTTCATTTCTTACGAAACTGAAAAGATTCGAATGCGATTTTTTTAAAGATAGATTTCGCCTTCTAGAATGCGATTTCAAGAGAATATGTAGAACATTTTACGAAATAAATATTTATACGAATTTAAAAAACAAATTGTCTAGCTTGCTGCCGGATGGGCAGCAGATTTTTCGTATTGAATTTCAAATGAGAGTAAAAGTCGTTTCGAATTTTAAAGTAGGATAAAATGTTTTTTATTTTTTATTTTTCTTACCCCAGGATGAAAAATGAAGAGCTTTAAGAAGAGCTCTTGAAGAAAAATGTGACAATTTTAACTTAGAATCACTGTTGCCAGATTTTTTAAAGGAATAAAGCCCCCTGAGCGTATCAAAACAAGGCCAAAATTCAATTTTTAAATCCTCTAAAAAGTAAAACTTGATCCCATAAGGTCCCATTAAGCTTTCTCTGACCTCTGCTCTGCCCTAAGACTCCAATAAAGATCATATATGTCTGGCAACAGTGCTTCGAATACTTAAAACTTCGCTCATAGGAGATTTTTCTCGATGCTCAGACGAAATTCTGCAAAAAGGAGAAAAAAAGGCACTGAAAATTTTGCGAAAAAAGGCTTAAGAAGATTCGCTCCAGAGAGAAATTCGTTATAGAGGAGTTCTTAATGGACTGTAGTTCTTTGCACGCCCTGTAGAAGATCGGGGAAAACTGTTGCCCTAGCGATTAATCCTCAAGTGTAGGTAAAAGAACTAGTACACGAGGTGAGACACCAATATTGGAATAACTAGTGACATGGTCAACGAGACGTCTACAGTTCAATTTTGTCAGACATTAATCTGTCTTCTATCTATCTTCTAAATACTTATATAAAATCGAAATAACGCTCACTGATTATCTTGAAATCTCAGAAACTAGAACACCACGTAATCCACCCATAAGGAGGTAAAACGGAGGTAAAAAGTTTGTGCACTTGACGTATGAGCAATTTTTTTGTAGACATTTTCATTACGTATACGGTCAGAGTCCAATGAAGAGGGAGAGAGTGGGAGATGGATGGAAGGATGTTCGATGGCATTTGTGGTGAGTGAGCGGTGAAGAGACGAAGAGAGCAAGAGAGAGAGCGAGAGAGAGAGAGAGAGAGCGAGAGAGCGAGAGAGAAGAGAGAGAGAGAGAGAGAGAGAGTGAGAGAGAGAGAGCGAGAGAGAGAGACGAGAGAGAAGAGAGAGAGAGAGAGAGAGAGAGAGAGAGAGAGAGAGCGAGAGAGAGAGAGCAGAGAGAGGAGAGAGGAGAGAGGAGAGAGAGAGAGCGAGAGAGGAGAGAGAGAGAGGAGAGAGAGAGAGGAGGAGAGAGAGAGAGCGAGAGAGAGAGAGGAGAGAGAGAGAGAAGCGAGAGAGAGAGAGAGGAGAGGAGAAGAGAGAGAGAGAAGAGAGAGAGAGAGAGAGAGAAGCAGAGAGAGAGAAAGAGAAAGAAAGAGGGGAAGAAGGATCTAAAAATTATTATTTATCAAAAGGCTCAAAACATTATTTTCTTCGGGGGCGGGACGAACTTCGCGGGATCTGCTGGTATAATATATTTCCTGCGCATGAATCAGATGACTCCGTGGCGTAGTGGATAAAGTTCGATTAGCAATCGGGATCTCAAATATCCGCGTAGGCGAATGGATGTGGTAGAGTGGTAAAATTCGTAAAAAGGAAAAAGATTTTAAAAAAAGCAAGTTGTCAGTAAGACTTGCCGGACTTCGTCAATGTTGTCTCAGAATTCTACGCACAAACTTCAAAAATTCCTATGAATTTGAAACTTTCCTTTGTATTTATTTGCAAAAGGTGCTGTTGAACTGAACTGCGCCCTTTTTGTCCTTTCTTCTGCACTAGTTCAAACACGAGTAGAGATTTTTCACCGACCATTGGAGTACTCCAATGTTCTACAGGGCGTCCTCTTTCGTAAGTGACAGCTCGAAACTGTCAGTCTTGCATGCACATACATAATCCGCTTGCCTGAATTCGCATTTAAATATAAAAATAAATCGTCGAGTTTTTGTACCATTGTTTCTTTTGCGATTTGAAGACGAGAAAACAAACTCTGCATTCACTCTTCCGTCCATTTCTAAGTTGCAAACGAAAAGCCGATGACAATGAATCGTCCATTAATCGGCGGGATAAATTACTTCGTTGAAAACGTTGAAAAATTTTAAAGAATATTCAAGTGAGTCCAAAAATAAAATTTTTAAATGTGGCAATTTGAATTGCGTTAGAAATAACTACTTTGCATTTAAATGAGTAAAAAATAAATTTCAAAAATGATCTTCATTGCAAATTACTTGTATGAATCCTGTGCCTCTGCATGCCCCTCTGCCTGCCACTGTCAAACCCGAACGGCTAAATACCCACGCAGAGTGAACTATTCGCTTGTCGAAGTCTAATTATAACAAAATATTTTTGTATAACAAAGCAAATAACCGCGGCACACATGAGTTGGATACATACGTACATACATACATATATTGTATGTATATACATAGTGCCACCAAACTATCGAGAGCCAGAGCAATCACCATCACAGAAACATCGAAAAAAAAGAATCGAAAATAAAATAAAACAAAATCGCAGAATCTTAAAATGTGCGAATAAATTGCGTTTCCTGGCATAAAAGCGATTTGATTGCTCGCCCGCTAACGGACAAACCTCTGACAGCTAGTGGGCTACAGAGAGAATACAGTCCAAACTTTGAACTCCTCACTATCGATTTTTCTTTTCCTTGCGCAGCTCATTTCTTTAACTTTCAGGTTACTTTGAAAACTTCTCTCTATGTTCTCGAGACCCTCTTGAGACTCGTTATGGAACTTTGACTGTAGAGTATTTTTGGTACGATTTAAGAAACCATATGCCCCATGCAAATAAATAATACAAATACCATAAAGAAGAAAGCCCCTAGTACTTTGTATATTGATTCATATTTTGTGGGTTACGGTTCGTGAAAGCTCGTGATGTGACGTCAAAATTTTATTGTCTCTCCGTTTATTTGAAGCGCTTTGTGCTGTGATGTTTATCAGTTGTTTACAAAGACTTAGTCATAGGCGTTATGGGTTTCTCCTGCTTTTCTATTTTTATTATTATTGTTCTCTATTATTATTCCTCGGTTTTATATTTAGAAGGTCAGAAGTAAACAAAAAGCCGTTTTCCTCTTGAGTGCGGAGAAAATGGAAAAGAAAAACGAACGAAATTTCTTTGAACGTAGGGTGCTAGGAAACTTAATTGCCGACCAACAACACGTGTGCTTTCATCGTGTATTCATTAATTCGAGCTTTTCTTGCTCACAGTGTGAAAAAACAAATTCCGTTGCGGTTGACTTCGAAAAAAAAAAAAAAAAAATTGGTACCTTATAACAATTTAATTGTTAGAAGCGAACATAATTTTTAGTTTTAACAAGAAAATTTGTGCTGTAGACCAACCAGTATGGGCGCTGGTGTTTGGAATATGAGGTCATTGCCATGATTTGAATGCATAATAGGAATTTTTACATCAGCGTTTCTTAAATTAGATTCGGTGGAATCCGAAGGGGCTCCGCTGGTACGCTCACAATCGGCCTTATTCTAAATGGATATTCCCTGAGAATTTTTCTCTTATTTTTCTTCGCGAAAAAAGGAATTATTTTAAGTGCCAATAGAAGGAAAAATGTGACGAATTTTGCCTAAAAATGTTCGAAATTCGTGCTCCCTTTATATTCCCTTCGCAGAGTGGTTAGATTGGGAGAATCTTTTTCAAATCCGCATAGTCCGTGTTTATATTAAGAGAGACACTGGAAGGAAACACATGAGAGTGACAGAGACGAAATACATTCCATCTCCGTCACTCTCATGTGTTTCCTTCCAGTGTCTCGCGTTTTGTCTCCCTGTCTAAACGGGGACATGGAGATATTTCCCGGGGCTGTATGGCTGTATGGAGACAAAAAGAAATCCGCAGCAATTTAACTTTTAATCGGGGCTTCGGGTCTTCGAGCATGTTAACCTGCTGGTGCTTTAGGACCATTTGGTCCAAAATTCAACTTTTTTGAGGCCAATTTTTGGAGATTGATGAAATGTATTTACTTTCAGCATAACAATATTCTTGTAATCAGCTCAAATTCTTATTTTGACAATTTCCAAAGAGAAGCAACGAAGTTGTGTCTTCGAAATGTTTGGGGATCCCTGCTTTTACACATAGTCGAGGCAATTGTTCACAAACGTGTGCTTAACGTGCACATTGGAATATGTTGAGTGCCCGAAAGCACACAAAATATAGAAAATTCTGTATCTTTTTCGTTTTCTACTCTTTTTTCTGTATCTTTTTTTGTCTTCTGTATCTTTTGTTTATAATAAACAAAGCCAGAACAATCAACAAATGCCAGAGAACCGTTGCCGCGCCACTTATTCTTTACAGATTGGTTCCTAAGACCGCAGTTAGGTTTTTGATTCTGTTTTCCAGTCACCGATCTCTTCCTACGTCTGAATTCTTTGCTAATTTCTTATCCATCATAATCGCAACTTATTTTGTACTTCTTATGTATTTTCATTCGAAGGTACATATATACATTCATACATATTTATAATAGAAAAATTCATCGACGCCATAATGTTGCCGGTAGCTGATCTAATGACACCCACACGACACACCGTAATTTGCTTAATCAAAATTTTTGGTTTTTGTGGTTTGAAGGTAGAGAACGAGAGAGAGAGAGGGAGAGGGAGTGTGCTTCTTCAGTCGATTTAATTAATTAAGTAATTTAATAATATCTTTTGATTCTGAAAAAAAAAATTTTTTTTTTTAATAAAAATAAAAAAAATAAATAATTAAATAAAAA